>VZTU01030359.1:194300-366818 GCA_013400835.1 Zapornia atra
TTTTTTTTTGATGGAAACGCTTAATCTGAGCTCAATGGGCCATAATAATTGCCTGTTTCTTCCAGTAGAAATAAACCACTTGTATGTGACACTTGAAACCTTAACTCTGCTTAGTATTACGCACGGAATTGTAGACAGTTCTTCACCCAAATATATTTATGACAGCAGTGCCAGTCGATATACAATACCAAGGCAAGGGCATTTGAGAATAAATCAGTCCCTCTAGCTACTGCTAGAGCACAATAACTGATGGTTGTAATAAAACCCCATGAAATTAAAATTCTGTGCATGCAAACACATGTACCTAGCCAAGAGAAACCTAAAGCTCTCTGTTCTAGAAAAAAATGGCATATGCAGAGACATATACGGTCTGTACCCCTTTGTATTAGACACACAATGTACACAAAATGTATATAGGTTTTCATCTTGTTAGACTCCTCAGCATTCAGGGGCTTTCAGAGTCATATATAGAAAAAATATGTAAGCAGTTCATAGAAGAGGAGTATGGTCCCAAGTTACTCCTTGAGGAAGAAATAGTCTTGATTTTGTGTTTGAAAGCCTCTTCATGATGCTGGAAGCTACTACCAATGGCTCTGAACCCCTGCCCTCCCTCCCTCCCCCCTGCAGTTCACACCATCCTATATGTTTCTGCAGTTGCTGATCTTTAAAGAGCCTTCTGTGTCTGAGCACCTTGGGCTCTGCTTTGTGGCAGCATGAGCTCTGGGGATGGACATTGGTTCTTTCTGTGTTGAGTTTTCATGTGAAGTACTGAGAAGCCCTTTTAAATTAATACACAACATTATTTATACATTTATGGGCAAGCCCATACTTTCTCCACATATTTAATAACTTTAAGTGTCATTTTTTCTGTATGGCAATGAGATAGTGAAAAGTGTTATGCAGTGAAACGATGGAGGGGAAGGAACTATTTCACCATGAAATAGCTAGACAGCAGCATGTGCTGCCTCTCCTTGGGCAGCCCACATTTTTGTGCAACAGGGCAAGAAAAAAAACAGGCATTTAATTTTTGAGAGAAGACAAGTTCTATAGTCAGAGGAGTAGCTAATGAGAGAAAACACCAATAGATGGATTTTGGAAATAGTATTAAATGGTACTGTCTGTCTCATAGTATCGAGTGAAATACATCTAGGGAGCCTGCAAGGGAGTACTCTGTGATTTTATTTCAGCTATTTAATCTATGTATGAATGAGGAGAAATATGAGACCCTAATCATATAAGTAAGCAATCACTGATTGTGAAGTTACCTTCTGGTCAAAGCTCTGTGGCTGAGCAGTGCCAAGTCTTTTTTATCTGACTGATGCTCCACAGTTGATGTGTAGGTATTGACTGTGGACTGCCCTTTCCTAATGAAGACAGTCCAGGTAATCGTATTTGCATTGTCTTTTCTGAGGTGGGCGAAGACAAAAATACTGGAGGGCATTTCCTGGAAACAACTGCTAGGACAGGGGTCTTAAGCTGCACAGAAAATGATGGGTAAGTAATTCTGGTGTGACTGCTCTCTGGGAGCAGGATGGATTCATGTATGCTTTTTTGAGACCACAGGCTAAGTTCTTTTACCACAAATGTTTGTGGTAAAATACTTAGAACAAAAAAGCCTTCAGCTCTTCACTCACTATCTTTCACCCACTGGGACTGTGCTCCATTTCAAATGACCTTCTCAATCCTTCAGCATTTTGAATTTCTAAATGCAAAATACTTGGAAATATTTTACTGTAACAAAACCAGGTTTTCTTTTGTGTTTTAAGCAGAGTCTTTCTGTAAATAACCCTGTCACTATCATACTGTTCTCTTTGCCCCATCACTTAAACCCTTTCTTTAAAATGACTCTTAAACTGGGCAGCAGTAGACCCTCCCCAGGTGGACTGTTGGTGTTCCGTATCACCTTGAGTAATACTGTTACTTTCTTGATCCATCCGTTGCATCCATAGGTGGGATCCTATTTTCTATTGTCTTTCCATTTCTTCATAGGGGTTGCTTTTGACTATGGTTTTAAATGGTAGTACAAGTACTAAAATGCAGGTAGTTTTCTCAGTACATGTGTGGTGGCAACCACTGCTTAAACTGTTAGGCAGTTTCATAGTAATTGTAGTACTTCAAAGGGTGGGATTGGACAGTCTGTGAAGTCTATCTACTTAAATGTATCTCTATGTTTGCATCATGTGTTATGGATTTTGAGGTGGCCTGAAAATATCCAAATCTGTTTTGGGGAAACACCCCCAAGCATGTGCAGTGCTCTTCTGAAAAAAGGTGTATTCTGAGCTAGTCCTGTAATGTCTAGTCCTGCAGGTCCTTATCAACAGTTAATGACTAACAAATACATTTAAAAGATCTTAAGTCTCCCACCTGCTACTCTGATTTAAAGGAAACACAACATACTTACGCAGTCTATTGATGTTCATGAACTCACCAGAGATTGAAACCATCAGGTTGCATAGTATTTCCAGTGGGTCTTTTTTGGTTTAAAATGATGGAAGCTGACAGCATGAGTGTCTTATAAGGCCGTTGTCTTATAAAAAGACTTATAGGCTTGAGCTATTGTTCAAGTTCTTTGAATTTTTTTTCCTTGATGAAATCCTTTAAAGAGAATCAATATTTTAGGCATTCTTCCACTAAACTCTAGTATGTGAAAGCTTGACATAATGACACTCAGCATATTGACTGGGCTCTTCATGCAGTCTTGAACTAAAAGAAATAAATAGTTCATTGCATATAGTTCAATCCAGAGACATAACAAAGTAAATTTCAGATTGAGAGACACCATATTTAAAATTGCAGGATCTGCACAAGGTTTGCTTCTAAGGTCTCTTGATCATTAATTAAATATGTTATGGCTTTCAGTTTTCTCATTTATCTGTAGAGGTTTACATATTGTAAATGCATTATTTATGTTTTCCCTTAAGTGCTTGGTGCTGCCAGGATGTTTCTCTTAAACTGGCAGAGATAGCAAAAAGATGAAACAAGAGAGCAAATTTGGCACTGGTTAGCTGCACAGAAGCTGCTTGTGCCCAAATGAGCTTTTCCCAGATGTATTTTAATAATTGTGAACCAATAAACAGATAGGGAGATGGATGGATAGATGACATCATTGTTTAATTTATGAGAAATATTTTTTTTCATTCACAAAAGTTTGGTTTCTTTCATTTTGTCCTCTTAAACTTACCCTAAGACAACATTACCACTGAGCCTAGCTGCGTTTGTTCTGGAAAGGTGCTGGAGTGAAGGGAGATGGAGCTATCTCCATGGAAGCTCATGCCCTACAGGAACCAGACATTTGCTGAACTTTGAACACAGGAAGTTGCAGCCTTTGGTGTGTCTACATATTGACTCTCTTCTCTTCCCCCATTGCTTTTCACAGTCAGAGCACCATGAATGTGGTGGTAGATGGAGACAAAATGTGGTTCAAAACACAACTCTTGCATTCACGTAGAAGCTGTTTGTTTTAAATAAGTGTTGGTGTGTTTGTTTTGCTGGCAGGCAGTGTGTAGCAAGGGGATGCTAAGACACAGTCACCTTCTCCTGAAGTTGTGGTTCATCTTTGCTCTTCTTCAGTCCTTGCCTCTCGATTGTATTCTCCCACTGTTCAGAAATAGTTTTCAGTCTTAAATAATATGTCCTGTTCTGCTTTCTGAACTGTGTTTGTCAATTTTATGTTTAAAATAACAGTAGTAGCCTTATAGATGATTAATTAAAGCACAGAATTATTATCTGCTTAAATAATGAATAATTATAACCCTTGCTCCACTTTACAAATATTTGATAGACTTTTTGGTGAATTGTAATTTTTACAAATTTGCCTTTCCTCCTGTCCTGGTTCTGGCCAGGCCAGAGTCAACCTCCCAAAGTAGCCAGCACAGGTGAGGTTTGTCAGCCTGGGCTGTTTTCCACACCACCTGACATCACTTCCCCATAAAATCAGCTGGTTGAGGAAGGGCAGGAGCTGGTTGCCTCCTGGACAGTCTGAGTTTGGTTAGGGCATCAGGTGAGGTAGGTTGGTTAGTCTGTCCTTGCTGTTGGGCAGCACTCTGTAATTGTCTGGTTGGTAAGGTACTCTGTGTTAGCACTGGGTGTGAGTGTAACTGGACATTATTGTTCTACATTCATGGTGATTTTTGTCAGTAAACTGTCCTGACCCAAACCCGTGGAGGCTCTGTTTGTCTGTCCTGTGGGAGTGAGCAAGCGGCCTTAAATCAACTGATGTTTACTCTCCAGGGCCTGCAAAGAGCTTCTGGCTGCTTCCTTAAGCACCTATCTCTGCAGCCCCCCTTTTTCTACCAGCACACAGCTATGCAAAACTGCAACACCTCTCTTCCAAAATCCCTTCCTTCCCACCACTACCTTTGGTAACACATTGCATGTTTTATTACGTACTACTTTTTTTTCCCTCTTTATTTTCTTATTTGTTTTCTTTTTGTAATAACTGAAGAGGACCCTGAGAAATACTGCTAAGGGTAGAGGTTGAGCGTTTCTTCTAGAAAAATAGCTGGTACGTGTAGAACACAAATTACAGCTGGAAGACTGGCAGCCTTATCCAAATCAGCTGGTCAGTGAAACATTACACAGACAATTCGGGATGTTGTTCGGTTTGCTAAGTGGAGCTGTTAGTTTGGCAAAAGACTTTCATCTTTTTTTTGTGCACCCATTTATCTATGGAAACAGTCACAGTGTCCTGTGTCATGACTGCTCAGGAGACACATGGTTGTTATGTTTATAGAATATGTCCTGCAAGGAAAAAGTGGGTAACTTCGAATCCTTTATTTTAAACTTATTTTCACAGATTCAGAGTTGTAGGGGTTGAAAGGGACCTCCAGAGGTCGAGTCCAACCCCCAATTGTCTGAAAGTGCAGCTGTTCTCACTTTGACATCTCTAGTGTAGAGGCTTCCATAGAGAGAAACCTAAATAATAATAATAGTACAAAAAAACCCCAAGCGAACAAAGTTCTTTCTAAGTGCAAAGCAGTGAAAGCCTACTGTTGGAACCTCTGAAATGATCCTGAGAAAACATTGCATCACATTTCTTTTTCATGTTTTCTGAATTGTTTGCTATCTACATTAATTTCAGTGATTACACCTTCAATACTAATAATACTCACTAATGACTCTCAAAGTATTCTAAAAATAATTTATTTTAAAGCTGAAACCCACCCAACCAAAAAAGCCTCTCACCTCAGTTGGACAACTCAACATCCCAGTACCTTGCTAAGCAAAGCTCTTAAAGTTTTGACCAAGAGGTTGTGGTGGCAGGACTGAGGTAGAAATCAAAAGCTGGAGAGCAAAGTAGGTACTGGGGGTTCAGTGCTGCTGCTCAGTTTCCTGAGCTCCTCATCGCAGAGGAGCCCCTTTCTGGCAGTGCTGACTTCACAGACTGTGCTGCTGTTGACTGACATCTGCTCTTACTTGGTGGTGAGGTCTTGCTCAGCAGCCAACTCTCACACTCCAACAGTGTTTTTCATAAACCTGGCAGAACATAAAGTCAGCAGTATGGAAAAATATGCATTGGAATCAAGTCATCTTCAGAGTTATTTTTATATCAGACCAGAGCTGGGAGTTGTCATAGGAATGTGTTTTATCACTTCTTGAAGCTTCGATATCTTTATTTCTAAGATGTGCTGTGAATGTATCATGGTGTCTTAGTAGTGGGATATTCAGAAATTTAACACAGGCCTGTGATAAAACAGAAAAAAGAAACTTCTTCCTGAACTGCCAATGAGATCTTTGAAATCTCAAAAGTGCTTTTGTACATCAGACTTCTGGTGGGTTCTGGTGTTAATTTCCTTTTGACATTTGTAAATTTAAAATATGAAATGAAAAATAATAACTTTGTGTAGTAATGATTTTATGGAGATCCACAGTGCAAAATTGTGTTTAGATTCCAGGCTGCGTTTCCAATATTTATTTGTGGAAGACGTGTAGACTTAGCAAGAATGCTCTGCTTTCAAAGCTGTTGTTTTTTGTTTTTTCTTTTTTCCTCTTGCAGAGTTCAAAGCAACAGATGAGTTGTGAAAGAGAACAACTCAGGGTGAGTGCAATGATATGTGAAATGTTCCGTGTCTTTGAAACATAAGCAGAATCTAGTTTGTGCTATTGACAGATGGATTACCTTATTTTAGAGGAATATATTTAGCTCATTTGTTGCTTGTTGGTAAATACTGTATGCGTCTCAATACAAAACACTTGCAGTAGATACAGGTTTTTCTTCCAAAATCCAAATCCCCCTTTGTGGGAGATCCTTTGACACTCAGTGTGCTCTTCCCATGTGAAGATTTAGTAGTGGTAAAGGTCATGATGTCTCTCAGACTTCCTCCACTACCAGATTGTTTCAAATCAAACAAACCTTTGGATTTTTCCATAGTAAGTGTACTGTGAAACATGAGAGAACTGGCAGAGAAGGTCCAAGTATTTTAGTGCAGTGTTGGTTGTGTACAGCCTGTACAAAGACCAGGTTCCTGAGTCCAGGTTGCTGACCTTCAGTTTCTTTTCCTGTGTCGAAGTGACAGGGTTTTAAACAGGTTTGAGTCCCTTCTCCCTTTGAAAACTGCATAGGCCACATACCTGCAGATGCTTTTTCATCAAAAGTACTTCCTCATTCAACTGATTTAATCCAGTATTTGTTCAGAATGGTGGAAGAGTTTTTATTAATAACACACACACCCCCCCGAAGCTTTGGGGTCACCCAAGTGTTGCTTATGGACCTACACTGAAACCATATGCTGGTATTTTCTTGAAATCCCATATGTAAGTAGAGAGGGAGAGGTAGCCCTTGAGAAAGTATACTTAAAGTTTTTATGCAAACAAAACTATTACTGGAAATCATAAAAGCAGTATTTTTTTCTTAGTTTACTAAACATCAGGACTGCTTGCATGACCTGTATGTATAAAGAACATATGCTAGTCTTAAAATAAGTCATGCAGTGTTCTTAAACATGCATCCATTCCTTAGATTAACTTCTTCAACATATCTAGGTGTTTCTGATGGTCTTCACCATATTTGCTATAGGACTTTGGTAAACAAGTTATGCAAGAATGATGCATTGCATATTGTCCTTGATTCTTTTCTTGCTGATGCGTGACTGTGTTGTTACTGTACTGAAGCTGGAGTGACAAAGCTTTGTTTTATCAGTAGTAATGTCTCAACAGAGCAGCTGTCAAAGATAAAATAATGCTACAGTACCTGAAGGACAATCATTTCAAGAAGTAGCAGTGCCATGAGAACAAAGAAAGTTTTTCATTTGGTTTTATTGTTTTTATTAAGTTTTCTCCTTTGAATGAAGAAAAATATAGGTTTGAAATATAATGGGAGGAAGCCCCCAGCTCTTTCATCAAGTAAATATGGGTGACTTTCCCAAGTAGTGGAACATGATGTAGTAAAACTTCCATATATTGTTCTATTCCAGTATTACACCTTTGTGTCTAACAGTGAGCTCAGTGCTTGTGATGTGTCTGTGATTTCTGACAATTTAGGAAAAAACCTATCTTTAACCTCCTAGGATTAGGTGAATCTCCTTCCACTGCTCCTGTGGTGCTCCTGTTACGTTCAATATAGCTGTCAGCCTGCAGGGTTCCTTTCTGGGGCTTGTGACCCACCGTGGACACTTGGATGTGAGGCAGTCTCTTCTCAACAAAATACTGTTTCGTCTCAACTTAAAGAACTGAAATGTGAAGTGAGAACAGGAATAAAACAACACAATGCCAACATCCGTTTGTGTTTGTTAAACTGAGTTAAAATTAATTGGCTTTTGATCATCTGATAAAATAATAGAAAAACACGTGATCCCCCACCTTCCTTCCTAAGTCTAAGATGACCATGTGTCTGTCACTCTCTGGTTTTGAGTCCCTAGTCATTCCTTAGTCTGTAAGTCCTACAGAAGTTCGAAAGGAAAGGAGCTCTATGCCTATTTAAAGCATAATGGTGCAAATAAATAACCAGACATTGTGTGGCTATACAAAGAAATAGCCAAATCTTATTATAATCATTTATTCAGACAACATTTCTCACCTCTTATCTCTTTCATTGGCTTTTAAATTCTAAATGGAAGCAGAGACTCACTGTTGCAGAATAAAGCATTTAGAGTAATGAAACTCTTATTCATGTTGGAGCCTCTGGGCATTTTATATTATATGGACACTGAAGTATAATTCTTATAATTAAGCAAGTCTCTATATTTTAACTCTTTCATGCACAAGCTTTGAAAATGACAGTGGCCACAAGTTGGTAACTTATTTGCCTTGCCAAACTGGTACAATTCCCAGCTGAATATTAATGTTTCTACCTGAACTATTCAAATGAAAATTCTTACAGAAAGCTATGGTGATTTTACCTCTAGCATATCTGGTTGGTTGTGTTTTGTTCCCATTTGGATATATTAAAAAAGCTGACTCTCTTATATTTGCATCTGATGTAAAAAAAAAAGTTGAAACCATTAATGTAATTTTTTAAATTTTCATTTTTTTCAGAAATTATCATTACCATGTGCTGCCTTGCATATTCGTTTTCCTCATATTTCTGCAATTTCTTTTCTTTTTTGCTTTCTAACCTGGCTTCATTTAAATCAAGTTGTACTAAAAACCTAGCGAGTCTCTGACGGGAAATTGGCTCATCAGGATTGCGCTTGCCAGCTCCACCCACACACTGCTCTGTGTCAGGATTTCCTTTAAAGAAAAGAAGGATGCATTTTAGTCTTCCTCATTCAGTTTTGTGTTCTCCAGTTCTGATTTACAAATTCCTCCTCAGACAGATAGACCTTACCCTCTTCTCCAACGCTGTCCTACTGCCACTCGCTGTTTTATGAGTCACTGTGTGGCTTCATGTAATTGTTATCTTGATGCATTAGGAATGACCTGTACAGACACAGAACTCACAGCTGGCTCAAAGTCATTTAAAACCACTTTTCTCATATTTGGGGCTTGAAAGCAAACTTTGGGACATGAACGGTGTGAGTTATTTAAGGCTGAGTCAGGATACCAGCCCTAGGTAGAAATAAGCTGTAGTACATAAAGCTGTCAGAAGTCTGTCTGCTGCTTCCCCTGAACCTTCCTTACTCTTTTGACTTCTTCCTGGGATTATATATTTTTATCATATCCTAAGGACTTCACTTGAACTTCGAGCCTAACCTAAACCTTACTGAGCTTTACCCAACCTTCCTTTCAACCAAGGAATTATTATTTTTGCATTATCAACTCAATTATTTGAAGTGAACTTTTGTATCTGTGTTTACCTGCCTGAGTTTTCCAATATAAGCAGGTGCTTTTGGTCCTTGTGCAGCAATACTTGATGAGCTCTCTAAGGTGGGCACAGGCCAATATTAAACTCTAATATTAGGAGGGTTTATGAACCTTCCTGTGAATAACACTGAGCCTTATGGTAAATGGTGTGATTAACTTTCTTGATCTGAAATTTTAAGGGAATTAGTTGTCACTCTAATTAACAGCTTCTTTCACATGTACTTACTATCAAGATGCATTATGTGCAGCTAGAGTTCCTTCTCTGGTCTGAAATATGGGAAGAGCGGTGTCTTGCTATCATCTTGTATTTAATATCAACTTATATTGGTTTTATAGTGCTATGCTTTTCAAGGAGACAGAAGGAAGTGTTATATTCAATACTGGTCTATTTGTCTTGTCTGCTATATGGTAAACAAAATAAGCCACAACTTGCAGCCAAAAACATATCAAAGTTATGCCAGTTAGAGGGAAAACAAAAGCAAATGCGTGTATGTCTTTAGCTTTCATTGTGTCTTTGTTCAGGGCATTAATCCGTTGGGTTGTAGGAGTTTTTTGGAAACTTTTTAAAGATAATTTTTGAAGTCCATCATTGCAGTTTAGCTTTCTCCAGTGATCTAAGAAAAATCCACTGATAGTTTTAGCGTACAACGTGTCTCTGATACACTAAGGAGGTAAATTGTGATTAAGTAGCAGATGCTATATGTTTAATCAGTTTGAGCAGAGGGCAAAAAAACCCCACCACCTGGGAAGAGACTCTGAGTGGGAGTGATTTGTGAACTAGATTTTGGTTGTGAGCATTTTCTGAAATAGCTTATGATGGTGTTAGCATAGCAGAACTTAGGTGGTGGTTGGACAAAGAGCCTGTGCTTTCAGTCTCTGCTTTTTCACACAGTGGACACAGGGGAAAGGGAAGATGCATAAGCTTCTTCCCTGACTCAGTGATGTCTTACCTTGTCTTATCCAGAAAGCAACACAGTGATTCATTGTATTTCCACAAAACTAGGCAGCAAGTTCTGGGCATTACTAAAAATTTCAAATTTTCTTTTCCTTCTGGAAACCTCTTGGTATGCATTTGGAAACAACGTGTGTACATTTTGCCTGGAAAGGTAATCTGGAACTACCTAGTTTTGTACATCCCTCTCCTAAAGGAATAAGGGTTAAATATATATACACCAGCAGAGTTGGATCAATCTTGATGTGCATTTACTACCCATCCTTTTCTCGGCAATTCACATAGGTTATGCTGCATTTGACATGCCAGACAAGTGGCTTAAAATGATCCTCCTTTAATTTCTGCAGTTATTCTTGCAGTGAGCTCTATGTGTCATCACCCGTGTAGGTGTATGGTGAAGATACAGGTAGGTGAGATTAATAAGGAGGCACTGTATTTTTGGTTCTTGGTCTGTATTACACATTGACATGGAATGAAATTAAGTGTAGTCTCACCATTTTACAAACTACATTCCCAGTGGTTCCATAATTCACAGCATAGTCTGGAAAAAAAATATCTAAAGAATAGAAGGACTGCAATTAGTCCACCAAACTTTTGGGTGAGGAGGGGGAGTAGTTTTAGGGATGTGACTTCATTTATATTTTCATCCCCCTTGGATTAACGTGTGCAAAAAAGGCAATTGATGAATGAATTAATGAAAATTGTTATGGTTCATGTTTAAAGTGATACAGCCTCTCACTGTGAGGATCCTGTTACCCTCTTAAAAGGCTAATGGCTAATCATATGCTCCTTTGACCAAGAGAAGGAATGTTTGCAGCACTTCCCTATGTTGCATAGTGATGAGGCCCTTCACTTCAGGTTTCTTTCAATTCAGGAATAGTAAAGAAGCCTTTAGGTATTTTCCTCGTCTGTGGTGCTGAGGGGATGCCATTCCCAAGACCTTCCATGCCTCCTACCCTGGTGGTAGTTTGGAATTATCTCTCTGACAACAGCAGGAAGAGGATTTTCCATTGTTCAAGTGCCACTTTCTCTTGAATTCAACTTTGATTTTTGCACAGTCAGGTGTTTTCTCAGACTGGTGCTTTGTAACTGGTGAAACTGAAGAGCTACAGTAATATTTGGGGAGGCTGAGGCAGTATTTTCAGTAACTACCTGTCCATTTAGTGTGACAGACAGATTCTGTCTAGAGCTGTGGCACACTATGTGGAATTTGGCAGCTATTTGACATACGTTTTAAGTCACATTTTGATTCCAGACATTCAAGGATAGGGATTTGGTTCGTGAGGGAGTTCACTAAATGTAATCAAGGTTCAGGAGCAGCAAACTTCTGAAGGGATAGAAGGAAATAGATTTAGATAGTATAAAGGCTCAACATTTTTTGATATCCTGATGCACTTTTCCTCCTGCTACAAAACCAACAGTGATACAGAGTGCTGGATCCACAGTGTGTTTGGGAACAGCATTTGCAATTTTTGGTACAGACTTTCTGCAGTGAATTGTGTACAGGCTCTTTTGTAGAGCACCCGCTGTGATTGGTGATGCTGTCCTAGAAACAAAGAGAGATTTTCTTCCTTATTTTGGGTTTGTGGAGAGGAAGCTCTTATTTCACATAGCTTTTATAATTTCTCTTTAATTGTCTTGAAAGCAGACCTTTAAGTGCACAGCTTTAACAGCGTTTGTACTACCTTGACTTCCTATTTCAAACTCTATTGTTACTTAGTTGATTTGACTAGCAAAGATGCTCTTTAATGTCATACCTAATTGGTCCAGGAAACACCTAGTTAACAATGCAATCTTGGGGGTTGTTTGGTCGGTTGGTTTGTGTTTTTTGTAGCGTTTTGTTTGGTTTTGCTTTTTCCCTGGGGTGGTTCCACAAAGCCCTTCTGGCTTGGCTGGTTGGTGGTGTGGTTTTGGCTGGGTGGTGGGTTGGCTCCAACTATATATTTGTTTTGTTTTCACTAGGGTGAAGTGAAAACCCTGACAAATCTTTTCAGTTGCAGGTAGATGCACTGGATTTTCAGCATAATCTTTGGTCCTTCTGCATGGTGGATTTCTATTCTCATTTACTCAAACATCAAATAACTGACTGAGCAACTAGGTTTTTAAAGAATAATTTACAGCAACAGTCCAAGTGATGATGTGCTAGAAAGCCATCTCTTCATTGGGCTACACTGACTCCTTAAACTGGTATTGTTTAAAGGAGAGAGAATGAAGGAATCTTGATTATAATATGGACATCAGATGCTAGTATTGATGGTAATGGTCTTTTTAGTTCTGTAAAATTCCTTCTAAGCTGTACTTGTTCAAGCTGGTCGGTTTACTTGTCTGCAAAACCATTTTTTATGTAGCTGCTTTTGCTTTTTAAAGCAGCAGAGTTACAAGGAAGAATACACGTTTATCCTAAACAAAAATGCAGATGCATGCATCTATATTAATATGTATGTATATACCTATACAGATATCTGTATTATATTTGAAATAGTTAAGGATCCTGTCCTACAGACTTGCAGTTGACATGTGACAGTGCATACACACCAAACACCATACTCTCTATGTGAAGGGTGAAATCTTCACTTCAGATAGGCCAGGATGTTAGAAATGTGTGCTTATTCTTTGTCTCTTGAAATTTGATTTTACGATAAGAGAACCTGGACAGAACTGTGTTCTGTTCCATTCAGCAGCAGAATCCCAAGTTGTCCTGAAAGCCAAGTCTTTCTGGGTGTTCAACAGAAATGGGTTTCTTAGTACAGAATCACAAGCAAGTGTATATCATTGCCAAGAAGCAGAACAAAGAAACAAAAATAAGCTACACTAAACAAACAGAAATCATGCTTTATCAATCTGACAGTATTTTTGAGCTATCTTGAAGTTTTGGAGCGATTCCTGTTGTTGGAGGACAAGTAAAGATAAGTACAGAATTTAAAAAGTTATTTTAAAAGAGAAAAGAAAGCCATAATCCATCATTGTTCATACCTGGGGTTAATTTTACCACTTTATTTGCCCTGTTGAAATACTGTGAACATACATCTGTGAAAGTAGACAGACATATGCATGTTGAGAAATTACTGCCAAGTTATTAGTTCTAACTTACCTTCATGTTGTAAAGTGTCTTTTTGTTATTTAAGTAAAATTGACAAAACACAGAAATATACAAAGTACACACTAGTTGTACCTGGAGGAAAAAGTCAGTCCTGCTGCTTCCTTATAAAACCTTGAGGGCTGCCCAGGCAAAGAATGTTTGAAGTCAAACTAAAGATTAAAAGCTGTACTAACAGCTGTAAGGAATGGATGATGAAATCCCTGCAAATCACCAAATGACCAGTGTCTGTCATAGAAGTGGGGTGACTCCCTTGCCTTGGGTATTGTATATGTACTTGGGAGAGATTGTGTGGTTTAGATGCCTCAGTCTTAAAAGAGAATAAAAGCAAAACAGTTGGTAGATCTTAAAAGATTATGATAAAAGGGGCAGGTCTCTGCTGGGACCAATACTATTTAGAATCTTCATTGGTGGCATGGTGGGATCGAGTGCACTCATCCACAGCTGTGGATGGATGAGCCACACAGTGCTGCTGATACGCTGGAGGGACGGGAGGTGGTCCTAAGGAACCTGCTGGGCTTGAGACAGGGGGCCAGGTGAACCTCATGAAAGTCCATAGGGCGAGGTCTTGCACAAGGGATGAACCAATCACCAACATCAGTACAGCCTGGGGGACAAACTGATGGAGAGATGGAAGAAATAGTCAGTAGGTATTTTTATATTTGTAGCATGTTGTCTAGAGGATCCATTTTATAAAACAGGAAGTTGCAAAAGGTGAAAATGCTTTGCTGACTTGCAACATCTATGTTGTTCTCACTCCTGGCAGGAGCTGACCTTGACTTAGGAATGTTGGTTTTCCCTCACATCTGTTTGCTGTTGTGTATATTGACGGTTTGATCACCACTGTTGTCTTTAAAGACAGTATGGCCTGGAGAGTGGGAGATATAAAAACCCAGTACATGGTATCACAGGCATTCTTCATGCCCCACTAATATTGGAAATTTAAGCCCTTACATAAAGGGGCAGCTATGGATGCCCTGTTTGAAATTGAATGCCTTGTAGAGTGTTATTCCATAGGTAATGGGCAAATACACAGATGTACCCGGTGCTCAGAGGTTCATTGGGCCAATTTCTGGCATTTCTCTTTCATACAGTAGTTGTCTTTTCCTTTGGATTCTTAAGATCTCTCTGAGTACAGTGCAGAAAGTGTAGAAGTGGCCTTCATCTCAAGGTCACTTTCCTACTTGATAGCAGCTGCCCTCAAAGAGCACATAATTAATACTTTTATTACCTTGATTTAGTAGTTTGCTTTGGTTGTTTTTTTCCTACATGCTACACATGACTCCCTATGCATTCACCTCATTTCTCTTCTCTTTCTCAGTCTCTAAACTACTGCTTTCCACAACTGTTTTCATCATTGTTAAAAATCATCTATATAGCACCATAAATTACAGGCACAGACGGAGTGAGACTGCCCTTGCCCCACATAGTTAAAGGTTCAGCTACATCCTTGATTTCTGGTGTACCTTTTTTTACTTAACACAATGACCTGGGAAGTTTTTGATTTTATTCATGATCAAATGATGGCAGTCACAACTGTAGCCCTCAATTTATCTGACATGGATAACTAAGCATTTGTTTGCTACTTAGAGTGAAGGTATTGTAAACACTTCTGCTTACTAATAATGCCAGGCACCCTTTTTCTTTTTTGTGAATATATATTTGCACCTAAAAGCAGCAGATGGTGGAAAAAAATGCCAGGCTTTTGATCATTTAGCTCTTACACCACCACCACCACTCCCCCCCCCTTCTGTTTTCTTGATACTGTTACCAGAATTTACATTTTTTATAATGAAAACACCCAGGAACTTTCACATGATATTGTGCCACAGTGCCCAAGTAAAAACCCGATGAGATTCTCTGTAATGATGCTTTTGAAAAAGTTGTTTATTTCTTTGAGCTTGACTCATTTGCTAGGCTCCCAGTTCAAGTATGTATATCTTATACCTGGTCTACACTCCTGCTTCCACTAAAGTGTATTTTTAATTGCCATTTAACTTGAAAATCATGAAAAATACTTTCTGATATAAATATAAATGTAAAAATACTTTTGCTTGGAAAGTAGCAATCCAAAATACAGCAAAGGGATGTTACTGTACTTATTTATTTTTCTTTCATCACCTTTAAATAGAGATTATTTTTTAAAATAACCATCACCCCCTCCAAAAAAAAAAAAAAAACCAACCTAAACAAAACCAAGCCAGAACAAAACAAACCCCAAACAAACTGAAACCAAAACCCTAACCCATAAATCTAAGAAAGACTCTAAACTCACTAACTCAATTTACCGTGAGCCCTTGAAAGGTCCAGGTCTTGGGTGCTGCTCAACTTTCTAGCCATGTGCTC
This sequence comes from Zapornia atra, assembly GCA_013400835.1. Lineage (NCBI taxonomy): Eukaryota > Metazoa > Chordata > Aves > Gruiformes > Rallidae > Zapornia > Zapornia atra. The sequence continues at coordinate 209,936 of VZTU01030359.1, forward strand.
AGACAGAAATGTGGAGTCCAGTATAGGAGTGTGGGGTTCTTTTTCTCATATGATATCCTGTATCCAGGCTGTTTTACAGGCAGAGACAGGAAAAATCTTTTGAATGCTCATCAGTGACTAAAATACAGTTCAAGCTGTTATGTATCCAAACTTTCTGCTTTTTTCGGTGTGCTGACTGAGCCATGTGGTTCTTTGTTTTGAAAACAGCAAACAATGCTTCTGAGAGCTTTCAGATCTAATGGCTGCAAAAAAGTCATTGTTTCCATAGTTTATTCAGGACATAAAAATTATTATTCCTCTGACCCAAAATAACACAAAAATAATAAAAACTGGTTTTGCACTGATTTCTTGTTTTAAAAAGGTATTGGAGACTTATCCTAAATAAAATGGCATTAGGGTTACATTTAGCTCTACAAAGGACTTTACAATTTTAGAGGACTCTGTTTTATATAATACCAATTATATAATAATATTAAAAGCATTGCCTTTGTTTGTATTCACAGAAGTTTTCTGATAGTTTCTCTCCATAATAAGTACATGCTACTTTTAGGACAGAGAAGCCAAACCTACAAAGCTCACCAAATACAACCCACTTGACCTCAATGTAATAAACACATTGCCCCACCTTTCTTCTGAAATCTTAAACCTTAAGCTTGTCTGTTGTTGCTGGATTGTGTTTTTAATCTCCCACATTACTCTTGAGAAAGTGTAGCTAGGAATGCTGGAAAATTACTATATAGACCAGAAATGATTTATGTAGATGAAACCAGAGGTGACATGAAAGGGCCATAGTGTTCATGAATCACTGAACAGCAGTCAGTTCAAAAGGCTGATAAAAATCATTATAAATAAATTCTACTAAAATGCTCCTGTGATAAATTCTTCATTGCATTAAGTTCGCTCTTCACTACCTCCCAGCTACTGCTTTGTGCTCCTGGTTGCAGTGAGCAGGTTCCACCAGCGCTGGCACTCTTAAAAGTCTGGAGAAAAGAATGGAGCCATGTGGGAATTTGGGGGAGAAGGGTGCAGTGACATCAAGTCTCTTTCCACAACCAGTGTGAGATGTAATCATGGGGAAGGAGAAACTTGCTATGAAAAGGCGCTCCTCCACCAAAGACAAAGGCCAATGATAACATACATGTGTAAACCTTAATAAAATCTGTCAACAGAGGTTGTTTTAGTCACTTGCAAATAAAACCTCAGTGACCTACCATAACAGTGATGGAGACTGAGATGCATTTAAAATACAGCAGTTAATGACTGAAGTAACAGCAGAGAAGTTTTCGGAAACCTTACCAGCACTGCTGTATTTACTCATTTCAAAACTTGTCTCAGTGACATGACTGCTGCAGTTAGTCAAATGCTTATCATAAATGTTAAAGAATTAAAAAAAAAATTGTTAATAGATGTTTATACAGTAAGCAGCATTGTAAAAACTACAGCTGAGTGGTCACACACAACTCTTCTGAGTACTTGCATTCAGAAGAGCAAAGAGCTATGGGGCCTGTAGCTAGGGGTGTGAAGGGAACACTGGGGCATTGCCACATCGCCAGCTCTGAGGAGAAAACTTCCTTGTTGTCAGTCATTCTCACAGAGACTGTCTAGGAACCATTGGCAGGAATCAGTTTAAGTACAACTGGTCTGAAAACAGAATTTAATGTCTATTCCCTACACTATGCAGATATTTCCTAGGATGCTGTCATTGCTAAAGGAAGAATCATAGTTGAGCACAGGTCAGAAGCAACTTCCAAGGATCATCTGGTCCAGCATTTAGAAGATGTTGGAAGAAAAATAAATGTCTCCTTTTTCAAAATTTTTAGTGGAACAGTATTTCCACATTTGATTCAAAAGCATCTAAGCTTTATTTTGAAAGCTCTGAACAATGCAGAGGTTATTGAAAATAGAAAAAAAAAAAGGTATGGGACTGTAATCCCAGTATAACTAGTATGACAATATATAGAAAACAGAAAACTCAGTTGAGACAGTCTTGATGTTATTGCAGTAAATAGGAAAAGCAGATTTATGGTCCTGCATGTTTGTCTAGCATAAATTCCACCTGAATGCTCATCATATTCCTGCATTGGTTTTTTTGCTATCTTGCTGCAACTAAAGCACACTGATGCATTGCTCTGCACCTCCAGCAGCATGTTATATGGAGTGCTGTCAGTTGTATAGCTCAGCCACTTGCAGCTTAGGGTGGTGCTGGCACATTTGTTCCTTTGCCAGTTGGTGTAAAGAATGCAAATAGTACTGAAATTTGTAATGTAAAAATTGTCTTAAAGGATGTATCTTACAGTATGGAAATTTTAGCATATGTTTAATTAGGCATTTGTGCTCTCTGCCTTGCATGTTTGAATATCTGAAATCATGGAAGACCTTAATTCAGAACATTTAGCTAAGTATAAACTCTCTGTACAGTGTACAGAGAGCATCCAAATTCAATGCTCAGAGGGAACCAGTGCAGAATGTCACCACTGAGCAGCCATATGGACTTTTCACTGCAGTCCGTGAGTCTCTCTGCCTGTACAGAATTGCATTAGTGAGCTCTACTCATTTAGAATTTCCTTGTTTGAAGTACAGGTCATAGTGGGAAACAAGCCTTGCTACTTAGCATTTCGCTCTCTACGTAACATGGATTTGGATATGTTAACTGAGCAGAAAGAAGCAGGGTACCCCTTTCTGAATGGGCTTTGCAGGTTTTTTTCATGCTTGTATACTAAATTTTGTATGTCAAAAAAATCAAAGTATCTTTTGAAATGCTTTAATATTATTTATGTGATCACTTTCCAAAGATACCATGGTTTAGCAAGGTCTTGCTCAGTGAACAGCAGTAAGAGACTTGTGTCTTTGATCAGCATTTTGCCATTTACACTGTGTGTGGAGTCCAGCTGAGACTAATGTAGTTGCAGAGACAAGTGGTAGTGATGTTGTTACCTATGGTTATGGTCACAGAGACACTGATCCTTCCTCTTTTGTGGATAGTTTTCTTTGAAGACTAAAGCAGGAGATGTTTGCTCTGCCACTCGCTGATGCTCTAGTTTAGTCCATCTCAAAAGTATCAACAACCATGGGGAGTGCTTCAGAACTTCAGAACGTCCTGGGCTACATCAAGATATTGCCCCCAGGTTAGTGGTTGGTCTTTGATAAAAGATGGGGTGGGAAGTGGAGAGCAAGCACTCCTCCTGAGAGAAACATTTAGTCTCAGTTTTCATGCGTTCTCAAAGGTAATTCTTTTGGCAGTATAGACTGGAAATACTCACATTTTGACTTGAGAGTGAGATTATATTTCCAGAGTTTCATTGTCTTCAGAATAGGGTGAAATTAGTTCTATTTTGGTTTATTTCAATGTTGGTACAGGTGCATTTGCTGTTGGAAATGGTTAACTTTGCATTTTGTTGCTGGGAAAGAAGTATCCAACTGATGCGAACCATGAACCCCTCAGGAGAACAGATAATAGATAGGTTCAGAGCATCTCAGAACACAAATTAAATATTTAGTGTGCAGGCTGGATCCCTCCTAATGGAGAGTTTCTGAGGTAAGCATGGCTTCTCCAATGTACAGTCAATTTAACAACTGAAAGGATAGGCAGCTAATGTAAGGAGATAATACCTCGAGTATTTTGGTTTCAGACAAAAAAAGAGAATTCTCTGATAAGCAGTATAATGGTGTGAATGCATGGTCACTTTGCATTTCCAGTAGTGCTGGAGGTAATGAGGTGAGCTGAACTACGCACAGATTGGTTTGCTTCTTGGCTAGTTGATAGGCCTTGCAGTCAGAGGACCTACCTGTTTTGTAGTGCTTGATGCATGCAGGCAAAAGTATTCCTAATCTGGCCTTTCATTGTGGTGCTTTGACTCTGGCTGGAGGCCAGACGCCCACCAAAGCTGCTCTATCACTCCCCTTTTCAGCCAGAGAGAGGAGAAAATGGATATTGAGAGGCTCAGGAATCAAGATAAGGACAGGGAGAGATCATTCCACAATCAGTGTCACAAAACAAACAATCAAAGAACAAAAAGAACAAAAGAACAAGCCCTCTGTTTCCCTCCAGCAATAGTAGTATGAGTATAGTACAATATAAAATGGCATATTCAACAGTTTGAGGACAAAGCACAGAACAATAAGCATAAAAATTGCCAACCTTGGTTACAATCTAGGGAATATGCCATAAATTCTTAAGAAAATAATCATCTTGTCTGGAAAGGATATCCATCCTTTTTCCAGAAATGCCAGTTTCTACTGTAAATGCACGTTACACATACTCCTTTACAGGTAGTTTGTGAGGCACTTAATTTGAGAAACACCTATACTTCAAAAACAACCTTGTCTTGTTTAAAGGAATTCTCAATCTAGAAATGACTCTTTGAGCTTTTAAGCCTTCAGTGTGAACAAGAACAGACCATGGATAACTGGATGCAGATCTACTCACAGATACGTTAGACTCAGATGACAGAAAGTCATGCCCTCTACCAGCCTCCCAACAGGCACTCTTCATCTTGCTTGGCCTCTTGACATTCCCTGGGTTCCCTCTCATAGTCTGGGCTGATGGGCAGAAGTTTCCCAATATTCTTGAAGTGATCTCAAAATAATTCGGTATCACTACTGGAAATCAGAACCGTTTGAGCATACATGTGCATATCACACATTGCACATCCTGAGGAAACACTGATACAGCCTTAACTATTGTGTCCCTACTGATCTGTCATTAATACACAAATGCTTCCAGTAAATGTCAAGGGTTTCTGGAAAAAACATGGTCTGAGATCTATTAAAGAGGAATGTTCAGTGAGTCCCAAGGTAAAAGCCAAAACCCAGAAAGGGCTATGGACAGAGTATGCAGACATAAAGATGATGGAGAGAGTCCTACAAGACACGAAATGAAACGCAGGCAAAGATGCCCAAAGTGTTTTTGTGGTCTGGAAGGCAGCCAAAGAGGCATTGATTTATTAAAGAGCAGCAGCGTAGCTTCCTTTTCTTGATGTGATGGTGCCATTAGAGCTCCTCCAGCAGTCTCTGATTTCCTTGAGAATGAGGAACAGGAATTTCAAACAAAACACTAAAAGAAGATTGTGAAGTCAGTTATTTCCCAGACCTGTGCCACTGCCAGACCATCACTTTGGCTGTGTACCTGCATGGAGAATTCAGGATGCTAATTACCTCCTGCGGATCACACATTGGAGTTCCTGCTTGTTAAACCCAGCCCCTACTTGTGTAAAAAGTCACCTAGTGATTGTGCATGTAGGTTTTTACACGCTTCGACCATGACTTATAGAAAAACTAGCTTTAATGAAACAGGTAATCTCGAAATTGGAAGTCACCAGTTCAAACCCATACAATCAGGTGCTTGGTTAACTGAGTTAGCTCAGCACTGTTCATGCAGACTGATAATGTGCTGGGAGTGACTAGCACCTGTAGTGTCATCTTTTTTCTCTCTCTGTAGATATCTGAATTCTTTTATGTCACTTCTGTCTTCGATATTTGCTCTCTGAATGTCCATGTATTTTCATTTTGTACTCTTTCCTTTCCCCTCCTCTTAGTGCCTCCTTCAGTAACTCCTCCTGTGTCCACTTGGTGGTCACTTTACATGCTGGGAGATGGACCATAGCTGCCTTCACCAGGACTTTGTCATAGAGGCCTTTCTGATACTGTGAGGAGAACATTGGAGGTCCTGGGCAGCCAAAAAGCAGGGCCAATTCTGTCGCTTTTCCCAAGAAGACAAGTTGTAGAAGGCAGAGGAGCAGGTTTTGCCATAGTCCTGCAGCTGCTGTAACAGTGCTGACATTGGCAGTTGGTACCTACAGCAGCTCTGAGGAGGTGTGCTCCTAGCATGCACTACCTTGTAGCTCTGGATGTTGATGTCCCTCGCCAAACCAAACCAGTGAGGTAACTAACCCTCTGTTACAAGGCTGTTCTCACCTTGTTAAAAAACAAGGAGACAGAGCATGAATTTGTTTTGTCAGATATATAGTCAGAAATAACAACGGATAGGTTTGCTGTGATAAGTTCTGTATGATGGCTTTGCTGAAAGGTAGGCTCTTTCATGATTTACTGAAGTATTACAAGTGATAAAACTGATCCATTTGTTATCATCCAGTGCATAAAGACTTCAGAATTTAAGGAGCCTGCACTAAATAACAAAGCAATTTATAAACTCATAAACTGAAAATTACAGGGAAGTAGTCCTTAAGTCATTGGTAATAACAACCTTTTATCATATTAGTGATGATAATTGAATGATGACTCCTACTCCCCTTTTTAAAACAAAATCTTACGTTAGGAAACTTGTAATTACTTAAAAATAAAGTCTTGGCTATAACTTTGTATTAATTTGCTGTACAAGTAAGGCAGGTTTTATCTGAGTGTCATCCCACCCCTCATCCGTCCACCTCATCAGGTCCCTACATCAACTGATGTGAACTGATTTATGCTTCTGCTAGCAGAAGCATGTTGGCTGATGTTAGCTGAGGAATAGTATTAGTTGTCTTTACTACTGGATAAAAGATCTTTATCCAAAGCAAATTTGAGTGTGATGTCTTGAGAATTTTCCTGTGTTTCAATAAATAGGTAATAGTTATCAATAGCTTCTTTCAGATTAGTCTGTCCAAAGGAGGATATAATTACATGTCCCAGTGTGAAAATGGAAATACCCTGTACTGGATTTTTAAAAAGCATTATATAAGATTGTAAGTCCATTCTGCATTCTCTTGATTCAAAGATTTTATGGGATGTTGACTAGAGCTTAAGCAAACATTTGTGTGGAGGTAATTTATCTGATTGCATTGGTTTCTCTTTTTGCTCAAGAGTATCCTGAGTTATTTAACTTATTCATTCAACTTCATTCAACCAATATAAATTCTCAAGGAATAGACAAATTGAGAGCCACTTGTTCCCAGTACTCAGTATCTGGTATCCAAATTGCTTTGTTTGGGTATGAAAGACTAGATGCTGAAACTGATAATATATTATTTTTTGTTATCTGCCTAAGCACAACCTCTAAAATCAAGATGAAGATTTGCAAAAACACCTGGGTGTTATCTAGGAGAAGAAAATTGGAGAATTGCATTAACATTTCAGGAAATTTAGTCAACAAAAACAGGGTTGGAGGAAGCTCCCATCTGTTTCAATCCTGCTTGTCACTCCTCAGACTAGAGACACTGAATACAATTTGTCCAGACAGCCAGAAATCCCGACTCAGTATTTCAAACTTAGGTCATTAGACATCACCACATTGTTGGCTGGTTGCTCCTCAGGCTTTCCTGGGACAATATTCCGACCTCGCTATACAGCAAATGAACACGGAAATTAATTTCTTGCATCAAAAGCGACAGAAGTGCTAAATTAATAGAAACTAATTGAAAAGGGGGGAGAAAAGAATGGGTGTTGAAACCACAGAATAGTTTATAAACCAACTGAGCTCTACATAAAGTTGCACTTTGGTTGCTATCCTACAGCTATGCTGAAATCCAAAAAGCAACAGTCAAAAATCCAACAACTCTCAAACTGCAGAGAATTGAGAGCAGATTAAGGGTTCCTTTTGTCGCTATATACCTACTAAATATTTGCAGGCTTTCATTTCATGAACAGCCGTGATAGAGGAGTCTGTAAGGTGTGGAAATTAAGCACAAACACAAATGTTCCTAGCTCTCTAGATGTTTCAAATTAATTTGGTACTCTGTGTAAATGATGGGAGATTTTAGTGCTGCTGCAGCTCATGGATCGTGGGCCTGGTTGGGATCTTTGCTTGGTGGAGAAGCCTAAGGAAAAAACCCAAAACAACCCACAAGTTCATCACTGATAATAACAGCATAAACTTTACCATTTCTCATCACATTTCCTTTCCCTTTTATTAAGCTTTTTTTTTTTTTTTAATGTTATTACACTCCCCACTCTGGTTTAAATTCCACAGTGTGAGACTGTAATTGAAAAAGGGGACTCACTAAAGTCAATAAAAGTTTTTTCTTCTCAATCCGTGAGTCAAACTCCTGATTTGAACAGGTGCTATATAAACATAGAGAAGACTAGCAAAGCAGGGCTCGTGCCTTTTGGCACCAAGATTGCTTTAATATTCTTGCAGTTCCTATGAATCTTACATACCCAGCAAGATGAGAAACTTACTCTGCATTTTATCTTCCAATGCAGTAAGCAGCAATATTGATGGTATTTCCAGTCTTCTGTTTCATTAATAAATAAGCCAAGCATTCCATGAATTATGCCCCTTTAATAAGGTAATGGAACTTCTACAATCTAGAGGTTGATTTTTTTTTTAAAATCTGAGTTGTTAGGTGCCAATGAGTGCTGATCCTAGATATAAATAACCTTGATTAATTATTATTATTGCACACTTTATTATTTCATTTTTGCTATTATCAACTTTTATTAATCTACCCTTAATACCTCGCCAATCCACAGCGATTCCATTGGCAAATATATTATATTCTGATCATCTCTAAGTTTAGGTTGTGATATGAGCTGGTACAGAGGTACCATATCAGTGCCCCTGTAGAAGAGCCTCATATGAATGTCCTCAGTACGTAGCATCAGAGGAAATGGGACATTGTTTCACAGCAAATAGCATAGGCTCATATTTGGGACAGAGTTTCTGATTGCTTGGTCTCTAAAAGAACAGCAAGATTCTCATTGATTTCAGCAGCCTTCAACCTAAACCCGATGTCAGCGCTCTTGGACCAGCCTTTGTTACAATGATCATCGTGGTCAGTACCCTCTATTTACTTTTTTTTTGACACTTGCTCACAAATGCAGAACATGTAAAACCCAACCTTATTGAACAGGATCTGGTTTAAACTTTAGTCATAAGTGCAAAAACCAGAGCAATATATCTGTTTTCAATCTTCTTTTTATCCACTTTTTTCCACCTATGCAGAAACTAGAGGTGATCAAATGAACAAAGTATTTAATAATAGCTGTGCTAAAAATAAAACACTTCAAATGAATGGTTTTGTGTAGCAGCATTAGAAATTGTTCCACTTGTTTGAAGGAGTAAGATATGAAGAATTGATTGAGTAACCAATTTAATAATGAAGAGAATTTAGAATACAGAAAGATTAGTTGAGAGCCTTGGGACACAGTTCACTGAAGTTTTATATGCTGCCTATGCTCAAAAACAGGGAAATTTTGATATAAAAGTGATTTACAGGCAATAGCTGTGCAGAGTCTTCTATCATATTAATAAAATCTTTAACCAGTCTTTGAAAATTCTGAAGCCTCATGTGCTGGGTTCAGATGCGCAGATCAGAAAGGACTGCTGGCTGGCAGATGTGCAGATACATTATCAGAAAATGTATTTTCAGCTTAACCAGAATAATCTAATTCGTTCTAACGTGGTATTTCAAGTTTATTATAGTGTAATTGAATACAGAAGAACACGGTGCAATGTGCAGTAGTCAAAATGAGGTGAAGGTGTATGGCCAAAAGGTGACCAGAGTAGGCCTGGGAGGTTGCTGCATGTTGGTGTTAAATTGGCTGATGATTTGAACAACCCCAATCTGTAAACAAAAGGCTGCACTTTTTCTTTTGAAGACTCCCTTTGTCAAGTAAGGGGCTTCATGGTATGAAATTGGGCTAAACTTATTTAAAATGATACTGTCCTTACAGACTGCTGTAAAAGTTATCACTTTAGTAATTGGTGCATTAAGTCTTCAGCTTCTCCTGAAACAGGCAACTTCTACATTAAATCCGCTTTGAAATGTTAGTGGTATAGAAGTTATTTTCAATTTGAATTGACTCCAGTGGTGGGAGTTGTTAAGTCTTGTTTGTACAAGGGTTTCAGTTGCTCCCTGCACTCTGTCTTTGTTACCGGTCTCCTCATCCTAGGCAGTTTCAGCAGGTGCCTCTCTGCTTGCTACCTGCCCTGGTGAAGTGAATGATTATGTAATTTATTTAATGCATTTTATTTATTTAGGTGACATTTTACCTTGTATGGTTTGGCAAAATATGTAAATTGACCAGAGTCTTTAGTTAAAACGAATGACATGTATTTTGTCTGAAGAAGTGCATGGTCCATCAAGCATAAAAATAAGACAAAAAGAATTGTCAAAACATAAAGACAAGACAGAAGTTCTGTTTAATCTCATTCCCCTGACCATTTTCGTACCTCCTTTTTATTTATTCATTACTTTATGATTGTTATGTATATACTATAATGGTTGATGCACTTAACAGACAGACTGCATATGTTGTTTTCTACATCAATACCCAAACCATGTGATGGTGATATGCTGCCAGTTCATGAGGTCAGGGATGATTTCCAAGACAAATAATACAGCTTGGAAAGTGACCACAGCTTGTCTTCTTTACGTCGTAACATTGTTTTTCTCCTGGGGATGCTGTTGATGGATTTACTGAAGAAATGGTGCATTACAATGAGACAGGTTAAACGAGTTAAAAATACTTCCTTGTGGCAAATGGTAAGATCAGACCCCCCGAGTCTTTTCCATACTTGCTTATTTGCAAAAAGTACCTTCAAAAACAAAAACCCAAACCCACAAAACAGACCAACAAATCCAGCTCTATTAGCCTGTGTTAAATATAAAATCACAATTATAAGTTTGATGGAAAAAAGAAGAAAACCCCCACAAAAAACAAACCCCCAAATACATTAAATCAGTACAAGCACTTCTGCTGCTGCCTGATTTACTGTTTGTATTTCCCTTCCTCGTACTGGCAGCAGTCTCCCAGCACTACTATCAGCAGCAGCAATAACACCATGAAGTCAGTAGATGGCTGTAGAAAAGTATGTTGAACACTCTTGTGTTAGAGTAATAAGATTGGGAAAGGCCTTGACCTGACTGGATGCGGCTTTTATCTGAAGTACATTTAAAGAGATAAAGGAGAAGCAGGGTGCAGTACATGTTCCTTTCTTTTCTGTAGGAGCTTTGCTTTGAGTTTAAAAATTTCTCAAATGCAGGATTTGTGAACTGGGTCCTTTAGCGAGGAGAGGTAATGGCTTGAGTGCCACTGAAGTCACCTGCTATTCTCTGATCTTTTTTTTTTTTTTCCCCTCAAGGCGTCTCAGAAATCCTCCTATAAATTCCTACAGAGGGGGCGTCTGTAGATCCCATAATAACAATCAAGAGTGGTATATTCCCATTTATTTATTTATTATTACAATTTTTTTCTTTTCCCCTTTTTTTTCTTTTTTTTCTTTTTTTTCTTTTTTTTTTTTCCCTTCTCTCCAGTGTAGTTGGCTGCCTTTAGTGCACGGACCTGCTCATTAAATAGATACACCAAGAATTGTTACCTAAGCAAGCCTGACAGTAAAGAAAGGACAGACTGAGTTAGGGAGAAAAAGGGAAGAAAAAAGACAGCCTGAAGCAAGTCACTTCACACGCAGAAAGAGCCACTGAACGAATGCTATTCTCATAAACAAACCAAAAAAATACCTTGTATAGGAAAAGAAGAGAACTGTGAGGACTTGACAGAAAAAGGCAAGATTTTCTACCCACTGTTTTCAGTTTTCCTTCCAGACATACTTGGTGAAGTAAGGAGACTTCTGTTTGCTGACAGAGCCCTTGATTTCTTTCAAGATGATGATGTATTTGTGGGTAGGTAGTGTCTCTCTCCATGTCAATCTTTTATTAATAAATTGACTCCGGGATTGTAGATTTTAGCCGATAGTTAGAGCATGTTTTCTGCTATGTAAAGGTGTGTGTGCTGCAGGATAGCTCAGCGTAGCCAGCGTACAGTACATGTGCTTGCATTTCCAATGGGAGTTTAAACAAACCGGTTCATTAACATTAAGCTGCAATTTCTTTTCAGGGTTTGCAGGATGTGGCACAGTGCACTGCTTTCTTTTCGTTGCCTTAGAAAACGCTACAGTTCTGTCTGTATGGTTCAGTTAGAAAATGAATGCTGCATCACTTGTGGCTGCTTAGAATGTGCTTTCTCTGTAAGAAATGAAACAATCTTAATGTGATTAAAACTTCTAATTTCTGTTATGTGACCTAGTTGTGTTTATATTAGTTGTCACTGGCTTTCATGGCTTTTGAAGTTTCTGGCAATGGACAATGGCAGAGGGGAAATAGATAAAATGTACTTACTCCTATCATTTCTCTAGTCAGCATTGTTCAGATTCCTTGCAGCAAAATCTGCTCACCTTAAAAATAACGTTGTACTGCGGCATGTATATTTTGAATTAGCGAACCTGTTAACCTGTTAATTCATCCAGGTTTACATACAAAACATTAAAAAAACCCCAAAACAAACCCAGAAATAAATCGGTGAATGAATGTGCAGACTTAAAAAGCATTGCTGTGTTCCTCTTCAAAGCCTGTACATCTTCTGGGGAAATATTTTAAACTAATCCCTTTGGCAATCTACTTATTTATTTAACTTAAACGTATGTAAAAATAGACTGGCTTGCAGCTGATCTGGGCCACCTCTGCAAAACCGGCTGCATAGGGCAGCACTTAAGTCTTGGCGATATTATCAGTAAATCACTACTGCTCTTTTAAATTGCTTGTAGTTCAGGCTGTTAATCTCCCTTTATGGTTCCTTCTAATTTCTGTTGACCCTCCGATGTATGGTACTAACTGTTGTCATCTGTGCAGAAGGCATGGGATGCCGACTTTGAAGTTTATTATTTCAGTTCTTTGACCTGTGCTATCATTTCAGGGGCTCACCAATCACTGAGCCTTATGATTTTGTCTATTCTTTTTTTTTTTCTTCCATTTTTTTCCTGTGTTCTGTAGTACAAGTAACTTTAATTTTCACAAGCAAGTATCCATGCATGTACCAGCGACCCTGATTGCTACTTGTAACCCTTACTGTGATTTGTATCGAAGCTGTGGTTTTGTTACTGCAAGGACTCATTTCATTCTGTATTTAGATTTATAAATCAGATCATTAAACTACGGGACTCATTTTTCATTCAACACTTCTGCATTCTACTGCTATAGTGATCATCATCCAAAGGAGATAAACAGTAAATATTTGAGGATAAACCCTTCTTTCTGACATGCACAGAAAGGTGAAAGGACATGAATTACTCTTTTTCTTTGTGGCACTCACTCAAAAGGTTTAAAAGCTAGGGACACTTCCCCCTCTCCCAAGTCTATGAATCTGTGTTAATTGGAAATATAATGAAATCCATTATCTTACAGGTAGCTATGCAGATTTTTGTTATCTTCAGTGTGTCGCTTTGTGTGTTACTTCAGAAGTTTTCTAGTTATTCCTTTTAGATACATAGATATGCTTTAAGCAAAAAATACAGTAGTAGGCAGTGTCTGTTAGTCCCACCTCCTGATTTCCAAAGCTTCCAGCAATTAAATTTGATTATTCCTTCAGTTTTCATTTTATCTTTTTTGTTTACATTTTATGATGTCTCATTTTGTTTTGGTGCTTTATTAGCAGAATTCATTAAGCAGAAGAATGCTTGAAATTTTTTTTTTGCACTACTACACCTGGGTATTAAGCATTCTTCCTACTCTAAATTATTTGAATAAAGTCTCAAAACAAGATTAGTAGGAAGCAGAGAATGAACTTTTTTTTAAATTATTGTAGCAGAATATTATTACTTTATTTTGATCTGGAAATAAAAATTAGGTGTATTCATAGAAAACTTATTTCTGAAATTGTAGGATTTTTAAACTCTGCATACTTTTAAGTGCATCTGTGTATGTATCTGCATGTAAAAGATGCAGTATGTAAACAAGAAGCTTTTAACATACGCAGCTGCAATGTATAAACTCACAGCAGCATTTGAAATGCTTACTTCTGGCACCACATCAATATTTTATATAATTATATAAAAGCTCCTCAGCAATATTATTAAAATTTAAAATAGCCAACTTGTGTGAGAGTGTAGTCTTTCCTTTTTTAAGGTGTAAAGTAAATTTATTTCCTTTCATTGATAGAGATTTTTTTATACTATTCATTCCTTTATGTGGCAGTGCTTCCTGTTGTTTCATTCCATGTATAATGTGAAATATTTAACAATATTTACAAAGAAAAAGAAAATTACAGTTTATTTCCATCTTAGAATGTCTTACAAACTGTTATCCTGTAATACTAGTTTGTTGGGTTTTTTAAATTCTCCTGCTGATGGTGTCAAGTTCCTTGTAGGACAAGCAAGCTGTGAGCATGTTCAGCTAACTGAATCAGAGCACTCCGCAGGAGTGCAGCATACAGCCAGTAATTCAGTCTGGGAGCAGAGCAGTCTTGATTAGTTCATGTTTTAAAATATGCATTTTGAGATTTCAGAAAGCAAAGAAAGATGTTATCCCTGTTAACCCTGCCAAAGGAAATCCCTGTTTGTTGACAACCCAAGAAATTTAATCACGTTCACACTCTCCTCTTCCCCTAGGACAAGGAGAGCTTTTTTGGGTCTGGTATTTTTCTCTCCAGACACTTGTTCTGTAGGAATCAGAATTCAATATCCAACAATATATTGACCAGTAAACTTTGAGGACTTTCAAGTATTACTGGTTGAGGGACTACAGCTAAATGCTGAAGTCAGAAGGATGTGTATACTCTGTGACTGAAAGGGTACAGCCCCTTTTGCGTCCTGACCCTGCTGCAGTGTCTGACACAAGACCATTGCGGTGATGATGCAGTTCTTGATCACTGCAGGTTTTTATTCACATTTTAGTGTGATTTGTTTCCCCAAAGATGTTTTCATTTTCCCAGAGTGTAACAAGTGGGGGTTTTTTTAAATGTTTTTAGTTGGAGGGCTCTAAAAGTGCTGACATCCACTCAGCTTGGAAGTAGAAGCATAACTATCAGTGGGTGAAGTCAGTGTGGATGGTTGGAAGCTGAGACTGCGCAATGTCTTTCATGGAATCCACACTTGCCCAAACCTGCTCTTTCTGTATCATATTATTCCTATTCTTTTTCATATTTAGAAAAATATGCATAGTGTGTCTGTTTGACAGCACAAGTAATTGCTTATTTCCCAAGCAAGCAGTTCCATGATCGCTTGTTTTCCATCCTGTAGATCAGACTGGGCGATGTTGAGTTTTCATAGACCGCACGTTCAACTTGAATGTTCTGAGTCAGAAGGGGAGAGGTTAAAGTTACAGCATTCATTAAAAGTTAGGCATATGCAATTAAATATTGTAAGAAAAAACAGAAGAAAATCATTGATAAATGCATTTTAAAATATACAAATTATTGGACTTCTGCCTTCTGTTACAATACTGTGAAAATGCTGCACTACAGGCACCTCAATATACCATAATATAATTTTATAAATTTTATAAACATCTAATTAATGTCTGTTTTGTCAGAGATGTACTTCATTCCTGTCAGTCTGCTGTTCTTTTTAATAATAGAAAATGAGTTTTGAGAAATTTTGAATATATTTAGCAGAGATTTTCAGTAGCAGCTTCAGGATAATACTTGGTGGAATAAGGCAGAAAGCATGTCAGCAAATGAAAATTGGTTTTGCCTAAAACTAGAACAGGCAGAAACAGAGAAGCAAATTGAAGAAATTTAAATGCAATAGCAGTAAGATAATTTCTGCTGGCAATAGAACCTTGTTTTGACAACTCTTCAGAGTGAAGCTTTTAGGTCCAACAGAGGACTCTGTATTGTACTTGCCCATGCAAAAACTTACCTTGGATGAACATTCGGGGAGAAGACTGGAGGAACAGAGAGTAATAGAAAAAGTATCAGAAAGTTCATCTGAATAAATATGTAGGACATTAAACTAGTTTACAGTAGCATTTCTGGTGCCTTGGTCAGTAAGCTTTTCCAGTTCAGAGATGTCATAATGCACATCCAGGAGTCTGTAAGTTCATGTATTCAAAGGTGTGGACGGTATTTCATTTGACTGCACAAGTCTTGCAGGTTCTTATGGGCAACCAAATATTTACAGGTATGGATCACACCTTTCTCCTGAGTTTGGGAAGCATAGAACATCAAACCTAGCGTGTGCTCTTTGTGGCCTCGGTGCTGCAGGATGAGTTTGCAGTGGAAGCAAGACAAAGGCATTTTTGTCTAAAGCGAATGAGAGCCCTGAACAAATGCAAAGGTTACAAAAAAGACAAAATAAAGAGGGTTTGGGGTTTGTTTTTAAATTGGGGTAAGGAGCCAAAGTATCATTTGAGCCACACAATTCTTCCTGTATTCATAAAGAACTTTACTAGCCAACTATTTTGCGGCATTGACATCATATGCATTAAGCAAGGCATTTCTCTCTTAAATGAGGGCTTTCCAATAGCCTCACAGACTAAGGCCAAAAAATGCTACTCACTTTATTTAAAGAACTACAAACAACTGAGATGTTGTATGAACTCACGTGAAAGAGTAAATGATATGCTGAAAAGACTGCCAGTGGAACACGTTCAGCAGTTGGATAGAATTACTGAGAAATCAAAATAATTAGATACTTTTAGTTAAGAAAAATCAAACATACTAGCTGAAAAGCTGCAGGTACCTTCAGTGTCAAAACGATCCTCATGATGCGTTCCACTGGGACCTTGAATAAAACATGTAGCTTCATACTCTGTGTCTGACTGCCTGACCGCTGATGTTGAATAAATATGTACTTTTATTATTAACACAGAAAAAACACAAAATGATTTAATAATAGAGTATGCTGATATGAATATTAAGGATGTTCAAGGGTATCTGACTCAATAAACCTGAATAATGAAGTATTACAATTTAAAAAACTGCAATCTTGATGGCTGAAATGAAAGGAACAACAGAGATGTTGAACGAAAACAGGCTTGCAATTAGTTAAGGTAGAATCGAAGAGAAGTCTCACTAGGTTGTCTCTTTGCATCTGTTGGTACATACACGTAAGCTGCTTTAAAAGTCATATGTATAATATTTCATTTTGGGATGACAAGCTAAAAATCACATTAACATGCAAAGCATAAAAAGATTCTGCAAAATCACCTTTTGAAGAAGAGAAATGGAACAGAAGAGGAAGGTAATTTCAATTTAGAATATTTGACAGCAGCATTTGTTCATCCAATCCATCCAGTCTTGAAGGGTTGGGGTTTTTTTTGACCTGCTACATTTTTTTGCAAAACAACATTTTATGATTTATACAGGTTAACAATATGATCAAGAGAACAAAATCAGTATTATGCTCCATTATGCCCAGTGTCACATAACAGTGGCATGAGCAAGGAAGGCAGCTTGGGTTTGTAACAATAACATGCATCCCTTCAGACACAAACACTCACACATGTACATGTCAGTGCATGGTGAAATTGAGTTTAAGGAGGGCATTAAGACTGTATGCATTGTTATTAAATCTTCCTGCAGAATTTGTGCATGTTGTGCATAGCTATACCATGGCCTGACTCTGCTCTTTTCTGAAGTTGCCATGCGTACTCTATATACCTCAATTACCAAGCCTATCCCCCCTCTCCCTCACTTCAGCAAGAAGTTACATTTGTCCGATTAATCTTATCTTCCTCTCATTCCTCTTAATGCCATCGCTTTCTATCATAGCTTTGAATGAGTGTGCATGTCTTTTTATTAGTCCAGGAATGTTTATGGGAGGAAGGAACTGAACAAAGGCTCCGTGAAATGAGGCTGAGTGGGCAGGCTAAAGCTCTCTTACTGTCCTCCTATGATTATCTCTTAGCAGAAATCCTTTCTTAATACCCTTTCTGTGACAATCCGCAGAGTTTGTATGCTGCTACATCTGCAATTGTAGAACTTGAGCTACTGATTGAGTGGTCTTTGGTTTTGGCACATCAGAAGGATGTTCAAGTCCTGAAGACTTCTCTGGGCAGTTGAAAAACCTTGTTCAATCTTGCTGGTTGCTTTGGGTATTTATTCTAGTGAAGTATGCCTGTTTGCGAAGCAGAACAGGACTGTGGTAGTACATAAGCCAAGATTTTGCTTGTGAATTCTCACATATATATGCCAATGCCATTAGCCTCCGTATACCTTGTATTGCTAGTTTGACTGTCTCACAACTTGATTAACAAAAGAGGATGTTTAGTAACAGAAGTCTGGGTATCTGTTCGCATCTTCATTAGATCTTGATCTTCTTTTCCTGTCTTTCCCTATTGGCTTTCTGTTCCCTTTCTGCTCCTGGACTGATACTCCTTCCTTGCCAAACAGATAAATCTGTGTTTACATCCTTCTAACAGCACAGTATGGAAATACACCTGTTCTTACTGCAGCCAAACAACTGAAGTCCAACATATCTGCAGACATCACTGCTTTCCAAATATGGATATAACTCATGATATATTCTTTCTCCTCCAGAATTGTAATGGTCTTGTAGGTTGGCCCCAGCTAGCAGCCAAGTACAGTCACTTGCTGACTACTGTCACACCAAACAGACTTGCCTTGGAAGAAATGAAATTATTTATTGCCAATTATAATTTCTGCCAATCAAATTTGGCAATTTAATTTCCGATTCAGGTAGTGGGAAACAACCAACACCTCTCTTGTCATCACCAAAAGTTTAAACTCACTTCTAGCATGGAGCGATTGCAGGCAGGTCATCCTAGTTTCTCTCAGCAGCTCTTTCCTCATTCTTTTTCTGTTCTCTCCTCTTCCTCCCTCCCTCTGATGTTTCTGCCCTTTCTTTACATGTGTTTTTATGGCTGCATCACCAAACTGGCTGCTGGGTCAGCTGTGGTGGGTCCTGTGCCAAGCTGTCTAGAACCAGGTGCATCTGGGATGGAGTAGCCCTGTCCTCCTCCCACAGAAGCCACCTTGGACACCCCCTAACTACCAAAACCTTGCCACCTACACCCAATACAGATTTTAGATTTTTAGCTGAGTCTGACTATTGACATTGCAAGTTTTCTTTAGAGATTGTTCTGTGTTTGTCTTTGTTGACTATCTTGGCCTTTTATTTGATAAGTAGTGTTTTGTAAATTTAATTTTGTGGTGAGTATATATAATACAGTGAAGTACTCCTTTCATAGATCAGAAGCTGATATATATTTGAATTCAACTTTTCAGTTAGCTTCTCCTCAAATATAATTACAGGAATTCAAGGAAGAATAAAATGTGACAACATATTTATGAATCACAAGATTTAACAGAGACTGAAGTAGATCTTATTATTGATGTGCTTACTGCTTCATTAAATTCCCCTTAAGGTTTGCAGCATGGATATGGATCATTTGCAATAATAATTATGCAGTGATCGATTGATTGTGTCTGACATTGTACTTGTCACCTTGAAATGCAAAACCCATTCATTTTCGACTGTGTGAACATTTTTCTATAATCTTAGGCACCAGCATGCAATGGTTTATTTTATAGAGGAGTGCTTTTTATAAAGTTTGGGAACTTCAGGTTAACCTTTACCTAAACATGAAGTATCACTTGTCACTTTACAAAAATGAAAATTGCCCAACCAGCCATGTTTTGAGATTAGTGAACATGCTCTAATTTCAGGAAGATTCTTTACATTGAAATGTATATATTTCCACTGATTCATCCGTTGCAAACACTAGTTTTGTGATACATCTGTGTTTGGGATACAGCATAGTGAGCATGCTTGACAAAATTTCAAGCTTGAGATCTCTGATTTTAAAACTGGTGTCTGTTCTTCAGAAAGTCTGTCTCCCTTTCTCACTGAGACTTTGATTCATGGCAGTATTAGTTAATTGGAAAATCAGTAGAAAATGCTTTTGCTTTAGTCATTCTTAGCATTAAATAATGTACATTTCATGTTCTGAGTGGTGTGATCATCATGACAATTTAATCTTCCTTTTATTAGGGATGTTTGTAGCAATAACTGAAACACTACCCTTTGTCTTGTTTGGGCTTTCAGAATTTTGAACAAAACGTTCCTATGGAAATTCCAGTGAAATAGCTAGTTAGTGGCTGCAGTTAAGTGCTTCTCTACCTTCCAAACTAACATAAAAACTAAAGTCAAAAGGAATGTTGCATTTGTAGGTGGTCCACGTGGGTTTTTTGCAGAGCATTGATTCATGTGGAAGAGAAAATGAAAACCAGAGCTGTGTTTAGTAAGATGTGATTCCACTTTTCCAAAGTTAAAAGACAAATTTAGATTATTTCAGACCAAATATTTATAATTACTTTTATTCAAAGGTCTTTTTTTTTTTTTGAGGTTTTGTTTGGTTTAATCAGTACTTTGAAAAAAAGACATCTGCTTCTTTTATTCAAAAAGCAAATTTGAATGTTGTTCACGTCCTTTACAGTGAAATGTTATGTGTAGGTGTTTGGGGTTTTTTCCCCCAATGGATAAGTGTATACATTTGTATGTGGAGATGTTTGATGTATTGGTGCTCAATTTGAAGAGTAACTTGCAACCAATTGGAAGAGTTCCTGCAGTGGTAATGCTGCTAATACTAAAGTGGAAAAGCTAGTTGTGCTGTTGGTGTCATAATTAGCAACCTATGTCAGCACGAATACTGAATAAAGCTTACAAAACTGCTTTAGAACTGGTGCATAAGCAAGAAATTGCAAAATTTTTGAAAGGAGCTGGGTTTTATCATCACACATGTAAGGTAAGTGAAGCTTCTAACCTAAAGAAAAGGACTGCCACTGACTGTGCCTTACTTCTTTTTAGCAGTTGTACTGTTGTAGCTTGCAAGTTTTCAGAAAATATCCCAGGCCAATGGTATTCAATTCTAGAAGAATCCCAAATAAATTGCACCATGTAGGAACATTCCCAATATATGACATTCTTCTGAAAGAAGTTGTAATTGTTATATAATGTTATCTTATTCTGTTCAAGTAGTCGATTCTGATGTCAACCTATATGTTTACAACATTTGGATATTCGTGTTAGAGATAAATATACATAGAAAAGAATCTCACAGAGCAGTGATATAACCATGCATTATCAAAAAGGGGTGATGTTAGAGAAGTCATCAATAAGCTCTAGTCTGGCAATGTGTTTGATGACTCTTTAAGTAACAACAGAAAAATAATAATTGGATGCGAATTTTGATTTATATATTGGACAATTTGTCCTGATAGCTAGGAAGAGCCAAAGAGTTTACTCTCAAACAAGAGAGGAAAGCTGATTTAACAGGAAGACAGAATTAAAATGTTATAGGAAAAAAGTATGATGGAGACGAATGGGGAATGTGGAACTATGACCTATAAGTATTAGGAAGATAATAATGCATACGGACCTAGCTGGAATAGCATAAAATACTTCATTCTAACACTGGCATGCATGTAAGGAATCGTGTGGTAGTATGGAATGACATGTTATTGGCACTTAAAAAATTTGTGCATGCCCTTTTGTTACTTACCATCCACTGTTAATTTTTGTGTTTGGC
This sequence comes from Zapornia atra, assembly GCA_013400835.1. Taxonomy (NCBI): domain Eukaryota; kingdom Metazoa; phylum Chordata; class Aves; order Gruiformes; family Rallidae; genus Zapornia; species Zapornia atra. The sequence goes on from VZTU01030359.1 coordinate 231,136, forward strand.
ATTTGTTACTGTCTTATTTTAGGAGGGTATCATATGCTAATGATTCAAAACTACACAGTGCAACTTAAGAGAACAATCCTACTTTAAGTAAATATATGGATATGCACAGCCTGTGAACAAATTCTTAATTTAAATTGGTTTATAAAAAGCAATTATAAACAGACAAGTCAAATTTATCTCTTAGCTATAAAACACATGTAAGTAAGCCACATGTCTAATGGGAAATCTTTCCTCCTGAAGAGCAAGCCTGTTCATGTCTTATTCAGCTGGACATAGAGAAATGAATAATTACTTACGTTTTGCAGCAGCCTTTTACAGACTGAAGATTATTTTTTCTATGACATTACTGGAGCAATATGACTACTTCAGTCATCTTAAGTGACATGACTCCAGTTTACATTGGAGGTATGTCTTGTTAGGGAACAAATTTAATAATGTTCTCACAGCTAAATGAGCTAAATATGACCAAGCACTCTTGTTTCTATTTTTCCTGAGATGCAAATTAATTAATTGGCTAAATATTTTAACTCATCTTCCCCTGTAGAAAAATCAGCATACACAGCTTCATGTATGCGTGTATTTTAACCAATCCTTTCAATCATGTTACACTGATTTAGTTCACTTCAAAAACACCATTTCCCACATCAAGACAGCTCTGTAGAATGATTACGTACCACACTACTCACTCTGTTATTGCTGGTTATTGAGTGGCTCGAATGGTTTCTGAAAATGCATCATCAAAAGTAGTACTAAGGAGAAAGAGAGAGTTAATAAATGATTCATAGAGAGATTACATGGTTCTATCTTGATATTCATGGGATGAGTTGTTTTGTATACAATTTGCTATATGGGAATCTTGCTATCATATAGATTTTATCCACATTAATAGCTCAGTTAGTTTGGAACTGTTTCATGTGAACACTGTCATGCTATTACTCATCAGATGAGTTCCTCTGTGACAGCATAGTCTCTAAACAGTAAAGTTTATTGGAATAATATTCTATTGAGCTATTTTGCTCAATAGTTTATCACTGAATTATGACTGTGTATTGGAAAAATTACTGGACCATATGAATAGCCAAGGCATGGTAGTACAGGCTTGAGCAAGAAGAATGATTTCTTGGGGTTATGTGATCACAGTAGAGTATGACTTAGTGTGTTGTTTTCACGACTGATCATTTACTGTGAGCAAAACAGCATATGCTTGTCCCTTCAAAATGTCCTAGAAGACTGTTCTTTCAATTCTAGGTTGCAGATCTTCAGTGATTGCAGTGGATGGTGCTAATAGTTAATATAAAAACTGATAGTAAGCCATCTAACAATCCTGGGGTTTAACTAGTGCATCACTACTTCCAGGACTATTATTACAGATTTTCAGTGCTAGGTGACACATGGACATCACTCAGCTAACAGAATTCTAAGCAGTTCTCAGTTTTTGACACTCTGAAATGTTTGAAAACTATTACTGAATGTGGTCACTGTTGCTGCTTGTAGCTGTCCATCCCATTCAGGAAGCTCATTGTGAATCATTGGAAGTCTGTTAAAGTTCTTCATTGTTGCAGTATTGGAAGGGTGATGGTGAAGGCATATGTAGGCATTGTCTGAATGCTAAAAAAGGCTCTAGAGAACTTGGTAACAAAGGCAAATAGTGTCCATTTGTCACATAAACTTTTGGCAACTAGCACTCTAAATTATGCCAGTCAGCTAAGTCTTGGAACCTGTGATTCCACCTCACAAGTGGGTTTCTCTTATGTGCTCCCTGCTAAAAAGTTAAAACATACAGAGTATGCAGTGTTGTCAAACTGCATGCTAACAGTGTTCTGGAGAAAGAGAGTCCCAAATCCCATCATCTTGCTTCAAAAAAGCAAAGAACACAATCTTGTGCAATTTGGCAGGCAAGTCATGGGAAAATAAGGAAAAAAAACCATTCCATGACAATTGGGAAAAGAACAAACCGATTCAAGGATTAATCCAACAAGTTTAAGATCTAAATAACATAGGGTCCCTTTGTTTTACTCTGATAAAATCTGCATGTAATCTTTAGTTAGCAAACTAATTTCTTAATTTTTAGATTTTGAGATTTTGCTAGGTGATTTTTCACACCCCTTTCAGTATCTCAGAGGTCCCCATTGTTTCCAATTCAACATCATGGTTCTATTATTTTGGTGTTCGTATCCAGTTTCTCAGGATGCCTCACTTCTTCCTGAGAAGCTCAGGTGACATCCGGGGAAAATAATTTTGAATTGGGTACATCCTTGTTCAATCTCAATGAAATATGTTGTGATTAAAGGTTGGAATTAAATCATATAGATTTCGTGAGATTTCTATTACGTTTCAGAGAACTCTTGGAAGTAATAAACATAATTCTTCCTAGAATTGAAATTGAAAAGTATTTTAAAAGAATAGGACTCAGCCAAGCGAATAGGAAAATTCTTTGTAGTCATGTGTTGTAGTTTTCCCTTGTAGATTAGAACACAGTTTAGAATAATGATTTTTATATTCAATATTACACTAGATTCACTATTGTCATTCATAAATTACATGTAATACTCCATGAAAATAAATATTTCATTGAAAAGTGTCAGTCTTACAAGCTATTTGACATTTTGTAAGGGAAGTGATGCCATTAGCTATACTCCTAGAACTGTGAGGAGCGTTGTTCCTCACTACTGTGTGAACATCCACAGTGGAATGGAACTCACAGACTTCTTAACAGTTAAATATTGGGTTTGAGTGAGAGGAGCCCAATTTGTGATGAGGTTGCAGGAAATAAAGAATCCTAGAATCTTCTGAGCTGGAAGGGACCGATAAGGATCATGGAGTCCAACTCCTGTCTCCACACAGGCCCAACCAAGTCAGAGCATGGGACTGAGTGCATTGTCCAGACACTTCTTGACATCAGCCAAGCTCAGTGCTGTGACCACTTCCCTGGGGAGCCTGTTCCAGTCCCTGACCACCTTCTCAGTACAGAACTTCTTCCTAATATCCAACATAAACCTCCCCTGTCACAGCTTCATGTGGTTCCCTTGGGTTCTATCCCTGGGCACCAAAGAGAGGAGATCGGTGCCTGCCCCTTCACTCCCCCTCATCAGGAAGCCACAGACTGTGATGAGGTCTCCCCTCAGCCTCTTCTTCTCCAGGCTGACCCTTCCATACAGCCAGGTCAGGGACCTAGGTGGGCCAAGTCGGCAGTGTTGTATGCATGGGGAGTCTCTGAATGCCAAGAACATTTTTCAGTCCAACTAGCAAAATAAGATCTGATCTCTTTTCAGTAACAAGGAAGAGCTCTGGCAGTGTATGAGATTATAAGATGTTTGAGTGTCAGTTTATGTTAAACGGTTTATCTTTCAAGGAAAGGGTTTGCAACTAAAGCACCAGTGGTATAACTCAAAAAGCACTATACTTTCAAGTTTAAATATTTAATGCTTGTTTTTCAGCATTCACTCTATTTGCTTATTTGTTTGCTTATAGCCAGCTAGTGTTGCAGTAAATTTTTAAGAAGGATTGAGGGAAAAAATATGCAGGGGGAAAAAGTAGACACAAAAAATTCAGGGCTTGAATTAGGCTTTCCAGAAAAAAATTGTCTTTCTAACTCCAAATCAAAGTGCAAGGTAGCAATATTTTTGACCTGCTGTCTCCTTTGAGACCTGTGTAAAAGCCATTTGACAATATAAAGTATCTAGCTAAACTGTTTCATGATTGATTTGGATAGTATAGATCCAGCAGGGTTGTTGGGGCAAAAATATCTACACCAATAAAACATCCAAAGTGAAAGACTGAAAGCTATCTGGCTCTTCCTAGAGAATTGAACTACATTGTATGGTTTATACTTTTAAAAAACAGTTTAAAAAAGTTTAAAAAATAAACTTTAAAAGTGAGGGGGAAGTCTTTCCTTTCCTTTCCTTTGGAAAGTAATTTGGACAAAGTCTTGTGATCCACTTCCAAAATGTAAGACACTGCCATTCCCTAAAATTACAGATATCGATGCAGACTTTGTCTTTCCTCAAAGCCTTATAGCTTCACCTCTTACCATAAAGGAGGATCATTTGGGTTATTTCAGGTAAGCAAAATATTGGATGTTTCTTCTCATTTTGTTATGAGAAGTATTTGTGACTTACTGAGGAAAAAAACAAAAGAGAAAGCTTTATTTGCATAGATACAAGCAGTCACTTACTGTTGAAGTTAATACTTCAGTAAGTATTAACAGTAAGTATTTTTTAGTTGATTGAATTCTTTGGAATGTCTGTGCTTCTATGAGGTCATTAAAACAGGCATATTTCAGGAAGAACTAGTCTGCAAATACTCTCTACAAATCCAGAAATCCACTGTTTTGGAAAATTTTAGACTGGACTGAATGAAAATTTTAGACTTTGGACTGAATGATCAGTGGGAAAAAAGGAACACAAAATTAAACTTCATCTGAGAATTTCAGCTTTTTATATCACTATAAAGGGAAGTATTTGAAATGTTTATCACCATGGTTATCAAAAGGGTTAAAATATTTGCAGGCTAAACCTGTATTATGCAAAGTAATTTATTAATTTAAATGTATTTACATGTGATAACAGGCTATTGAGGCATATTTCTCTGATCTACAGTGCATAATAAGAATATGAAATATATATTCCACAGTGCCTTTGGACTTCACAGTAATAGCCACGTTTTGAAATATTGCATCTAATCTGAAACTATACAGCTGAATAGAAAAACAAAACCAGTTCCAAATATGAATAAATGATCTGCTACTTAATATGTCAGTGTATTTGTCAGGTTGATAACATTAGGCTCAGCTGCATTCAATTCTAAACCCTGCAATATTTGAAGTTTGATATTGTGCCTCACTAAATTTAATCCATGGACCTCAGTAATAGAGGAAATCGCTTTAGCACTTGGCAGTTTGTTATGCTGTATAAAATTGACTGCCCTGCAAACACAATAGCGATAATAAAAATTGTGGTCAGTAGGGGGGTGTAATGCATTTTCTAGCTTTAGCAAAGGTCCAGATGAGATTTATTGAGATTTTTGCCGTTTGGGTGGAGATCAATAGAGCTTCGTTAATAATTTGTTGTAAGGGCACCCTTCAGGGATATGACACGTTACTTCAAAACTTGGGTAATTCTGAAAGCATGTCTAGTGATAACAATGTCAAGTCCCTACATTTTGCAAGCATGGATTTTTACGTTCAACTTGTGGGAGCATTTACTTTCACAGCAATTACGTTTGAAATCATTCGATATATGATGTGGTCCGGTATTGATAACAAGATGCCACATGCTCTGTTAAGAGCGCTAATGTTGCTCTTAAGGAAGAATCCTAAGCACATTCTGAAGTCCTCCATTTTCTCTATTGTGTCCTCTAACCCAAGAACAACCATTTAAATGTCAGTCTGTAATTTCTTTCTGGGAAGTAATTTTCATGAATGATTTTGAACCACATTCTTATTTTAACAACTGTTTAATTGGAAGGTTTTGTAAGAAATTTATCCCTATATCTTCCTATTGCCAGTAGCACATAGTTGACTAGACATCTGTATTTCTTCTATAATTTCATAAAAGCAGCTTGACTTCACTTGTTGTGCTAAGCAAGCCTTCCTTTTCTGCCACCAAAACTTGATGGACATCACTGACTGCAAGGAAGCAGAAATTTGCCAGCACTCTGCAGTTCGAACACAGGGACTAGGTACAGCAGAACAATTTATTTTCAATGAGCATGCACAAAGTAAGATTTATGACTTTTGCAGCTCAGATGACATTCCTTACATAGTTGCCGAGCTACAGCAAATTAAAGGGATCCATGAATACTAAGGGGTGTGTTTTTGTAATGAGGGAGAAGAGACAGAAGCAATAAGAAGATAATTAAGGTAACAACTTGTGAAAAATTAAAGTGTTTCTGTCTTTCATTTTTGAATCTCTGAGCATAAACTTTGTAGTTGTTAATTTAATTGCTGATGTTCTCTGTATCCCTGAAGAATATTAAGGATTAATCATCTGGTTCATTCCAACAAGAGATAAGGCCTAAGTGAATTGAAATTTTACCAATTTAACCCTGTCTTCCTCCTAATATGACATGATTAACATTCTTCAATTAACAACACATAATTATTCTGAAGGCCTCGTTGCACTTCCTTCATTTTTCAGTGTTGGGTTGCCCTTTACAGGTATTTGAAAGCTGTATGAAAGCAGGGCTATATTTTTTATTCTTCATTATTGGTCACCTATGTTCATCCAAATAACAGGAATTTGAAATGTTAAGTCTTTTACTTGTTTTTATTCCTTTTTGTTTCCAATAATAATAATCCCAGAAATTGTTTCTGATTAGTTTAACATTTTCTTCAGCCTCTCTTTAAGGAAAGACAAGTATTTCTTTTCCACCCTACCCATGCCAACCTTAAATTTTCTTAATTATTTGTCTTTGAATACTGATTTACAGACCTAACAATTTCATTGAGCCCTAGAATGCATAGCTGTTCACCAAAATATTAATGCATAACCTAGTGTTTCATTTTAGAATAAAAGGTAATTATATTATTTACATTTGCAAGAAACTTTGGTTTAGAGTCACCCTCAGTTAAAAAATACAGTGCTTTTTATATGTATCCAGGTATTTAGAGAAGTACTTCCCTACTATCACTCACTGGGAAGAAGTACATAGTTGCCTTTGTGTATCATGGGTAACCAGGTAGCTGCTAATGGGAAAGCATCATTAATTTGTGGTAAATCAAGAGAAAACAAAATAAAACTAGGTAGGAATAAAATATACACCAGTTTTTCTTCTGAAACCTAGGAGGTACCTGAAGTTCAGTGATCTGTAGTTTTAAAAGGAAAACAGCAGCATTTCGATGCCCAGTGATTCAACATTCCATATTTCTTACTCATTTTCTTTTAGGTCACTGTCACCTTTAAAGATTAATTATTATCTACTAGAATTTTTATGATAACAATACAGATTTAAGCATCTATATGTGAAGCTAAAATTTTGGCTGTGTGGCATAAACATGGGATATGAGACTGCCTCAAAATTGCATGGGGTGTTTTTTCTGAGAACAGATCCTTAGTTGGACAGTGTCATACTGAGACACCTACAGTCAGGTCACCACTGCAGAGGGGCAGAGTTCACCACTACCAGGGCATCTCTACCTCCATCTGGGTTTTATCAGGGCTTCTCCACCAGCGGTTCTCTAAGGTTCACCTGGTGCTAGGTACAAGAAGGTCCATCTTTTGAGGCCTGAGTAATCCTGCACTTACAGGCATAAGCATGGAGACCTGCAACATATTATAGAAACATTGGAGAGTGTTAGTTGTTACCTCTGGTTTCAAAGCTAGAAAACTCAGTGACTATTACCTTTTCATTGCATGACAATTATGTCGTTAATCAGCATTAAAGGTTTTGAACACCAGGAGACGCAATGTGGCTATAGAAAGCACTATTTTCATATGCAGTTTCTGGAACAGCAGTAATAATGTCTGCTTTGTAGGAAACAATCTTAAATCAGTGTCACTTCAACTTCTAGATACAAGAAAGTGCTGTTTAATTTTCATCTTTAATAATTAAATGCTTTTTACGTCATGGCTACTGATTTTATTAGACACAAGATATTTTTCTGCATATTAGTTTTGTCTTACTGGTAAAAGAGGAACTTGGCCATTTGTCCAGATTTTTCAACCAGGCTGCAAAGAGGGCCACTCATGTCCAGAGTTTTATTTCATAGCTGTTGTCAAATCAGCTTGTTGTGAGGGTTACTGTGCTGCACATGCACAATAACCATCAATATTCGAGGTGTTGGCATGTTTGCCAGGGTTCTGTCTTAAGAAACTCTGGGAGGTCTAATCGTTCCTTTTCCTGTGTTTCTGGGTAACATAAAAGGACGACACAAAAGAGTTGAGTTACAGTTGACAGTTGTTTTGTATTTGGGGGAGGGAGGGTGTATTAGCTTAAAGAATCTGCATAGTGCTGATGTCTTGCTGAAGATGGTCCAGTAACTTGCACTTTGGCAAATGGCAAAGCATGCTGTTCCAACTGAATTATGATGACATTGTTAGTAAATTTTGGATAGGAGGGAATTGAGCATGCCTTTTCAGAAACTGAGATTTTCTTCATGATTACTGCATCTTTACAATCAAATTGCTCTGAAAGGCAGTGCTATTACTTTGAGTATTGTAGTTAGAACCAATAGATGTTTCCTAGCTAATGTGGAATATTTTATCATTTGAAAGCTTCCCCATGTCCTGATTATATGGGTGTTGCTTTAGCCTTAGTTACTTTAGAAATGTGGGTTAATGAGAAAAGCATTCCTTTTTTAGGATAGCATTAATGAGGCCATTTGGGTTGTGGTTCTAATGGCATTTCTACCTAGGGGCTGTGGGCTGTCTCACATGGCATTTTGTGAATGGCAAAGGATTCATTGACCTCAAAGTAGCAACGTTTGAGAACAAACTGAGCATCTACTTGCTGTGGCCATCCAGTGTTCAGAAAAACCCTCAGTAAAAATGGCTTGAATTATATTCATACTCATATTCCAAAACACTTTATGGTGCACTTTTGAGGGAATAAAAAAACCCCTTTTATTCTCCATAAGAAAGGGAAAAGGTCTCTTGCATGCTTCTGAGGAACATCAAGTACTGATTGCTATTGAAATTAGGAGGTAGTACCTGATAAAGCATTAATCACGGGCTGGATCCAGTTTGCTAGTTGCTTTGCAAACAAGGCATATAAATGATTAGGACAAGTGATTCTGAACATGAAAGTACCTGGATTTCATCATAAGAAACTAAAGAGAAGGAAAGAAACAAAGCAAAAGGAAATAATTGGTAAACAATATTGCACGTCCTCTCATAATGAGTATGTTTGTAAGACTGGACATTTCCAGTTGTCAATATGTCACCAAGTACCAACCCAAAGTGACAACACTTCCTACTGCATGTCAAATGAAATTGCATTAGGGAAGAAATTAATTAGGGCCTCTTTCATGCAATAAAGTTCCTGGGCTTTATCGAAAATTGCTTAAAAATCTATGATATACAAGGCTACAGAAGCAGGAGAAATCTTGCAACAAAACACAATCAAGTGTGATATATATTTCTAGAGATATGATCAGGGAGATGTTTTTGTGTGTGTACATAGACATGTATGTTTAAAATACATAGAGGTTTTTGTCTTTTGGAAGCAAACCCCCCCGCCCAAAATAAAAAATCAGCCTCCTTACTTTCCCAAAAAGGAGCCTGACATCAATAGGAAACAGAAATGGGGTATCTTCTCATGGGTCAGAAAAATGTTTCTTCCACAACAATTAAACATACTCATTAGTTTTATTATTTCTTGAAGTTCAAGTTCATTTGATGATGATTATAATGGTTCTTCCTACTATTGTATTTCTAAAACTGTGTCAGGCCTGCAATGTTTGAAATTTTGCTCAAGAGGAAAAATACTATCAATGAAATAATCAGCAAGGGAAATGATCTCAACACCAGGCACTGCCTGTCTTTTCAAATTTCTACCCTGGCTCCATTCTTCCAGCAGGCAGGCAGGAACCTCAGGATAGTCATGGTAAGCCTAAGAAGGACCATCTCTCCTATGGAGACAGGCTGAGAGAGTTGGGTTTGTTCAGTCTGGAGAAGTGAAGGGTCCAGGTAAACCTCAGAGCCCCTTCCAGTCGCTGAAGGGGCCTACAGGAAAGCTGGGAAGGACTGACATAAAGGCATGAAGCGATAAGACAAAGGGCAATGGTTTAAACTATATCAGGGCAGTTCTAGATGAGACATTAGGAAGAAGTTCTTCACTCTGAGGGTGATAAGACACTGGCACAGGTTGCCAGAGAGGTGGTGGAGGCCCCATCCCTGGTGTCATTCATGGCCAGGCTTGATGGGGCTCTGAGCAACCTGATCTAAAGGTGTCCCTGCTTACTGCAGGGGGTTGGACTAGATGGACTTTAAAGGTCCCTTCCCACCTAATGCATCCTGTGACTCTCTTCTATGTTTCTAAGTGCCTGAGACACTGCTGTTCAGTTGTGCTGAGGTCAGCTGCCTGCTTGCCAGGGTTGGCTGAGGAGCCCAGCCTGAACACTCTTAGCATTTTGGGAAATCTCTTAAATCAGGATGACAATTAACGCCTGTACAGCAACTATCTTGTCCCATTTCCCTTCCTTTTTTGTGATGCATGCTTTTTCTTTAACACAACTAAAAGCCAACATTTTTTGTACTTCTTTCACATACCTTCTGCATTAGTCACTTTTCTGGGGCTCATTACCCTTCATCCCCTTGCTTGGAGTCACTGATGAGCACCATCAATATGCCCACTGGAGATCTACCAGTAAAAATCTTCAGGAGGTTTCAGACCCTTTTTCAGAATGTTTCCTTCTTATCACCTAATCCTCCTACAGTGTAGCCAAATCTGCTCTTTGGAATTAGCATAGGTGTCAGTTGGAAGTTTTTTCCCTCAATACAACACCAATCAATTATTGGTTTCTGCAAAGAACAACAAACAGAAACATTTCACTGTGTTGAATCCCAAGCAAGGCAATTATACTGTATTTAAAAAGTAGCCAAAAAGAAAGAAGGAACTAGGATGAGAGAGCTCATTATTTAAAATGCATTAGCAGGCAGAATGAGAAATGAGAAAGGAACGTCGATTAAGGAAGGTTTAGATTAGATATTAGGGGGAAGTTTTTTACAGAGGGAGTGGTGAGGGGCTGGAACAGGCTGCCCAGAGAAGTAGTGGATGCCCCGTCCCTGGAAGTGTTCAAGGCCAGGTTGGATGGGGCCCTGGGCAACCTTGTGTAGCTCCAGGCCTGAGGTTGGTGTCCCTGCCTGTGGCAGGGGGGTCGGAGCTCTAAGATCCTTGGGGTCCCTTCTAACCCATGCCATTCTATGATTCTATGATCTGTGTTCTGCAACAGAAAGCATTTTGGATACTGATGATGTGCACAGGGAGAAACACTTCAGAGGAGAATAATTTGGGATTTTTTTTTTCTTTCCTTGTTACATAGGTGGGTACAGTGTCAGATTTATCAGTGAAAAGCCATAGGAAGACCACTACATGACAGACTTGATTGCAGCATCTTCCTTTGTCAGCTTTTCAGAACCTAGTTGGTCTGTGATGTGAGTAACACTGACCATATTGGTTAGCAGGACAGCTGAAGCACCTCTGAGGGCTGCTGCTGGCCGGCAGCTGATACTGGGACCTAGGGCATTACCTCCATAGCATTCTTAGACATCTAACATGTTTTCAACAAATCTAGGACCTGCTTTTTCCCATTTCCTGCAGTACTGTTCTTACTGGAACGTCTTTGCTCTGGGAGCACTTCTGAACATTTTCATCACAGAAGCAACCTCTGAGGTTTGGTTTAATTTATTCTAAGAAACTCTACAGAGAAATCTACTAGTTAGTAAAAAAATGAGTTATTGTATGTTCTGGAACATACTGTGTACTGGGGAAAAAATGTCCTTTGGCTACTTAAAAAAAAAAGGAGGAAAGAGAAAACAAAGGAAGACAGTTGGATCTGTAATTCCTTGAGACAAAAGGCAAAAGGCTCTGCAGTTGTTCTGTATGACCCTCAGCATATGTACTTTCCCCGTTCTAATCACTTTGTTTCTGCTGAAACCATCTCTGCAGCACCAAAAATCACATTTAGGCTCCTGGGCTTTGGTAAGCTTATCTGAGGTAATGTGTCTTGCAGGGTGAAAATAAGCACAAGTCTGAATACTCAGGTGGATTGTTGGTTATCAGGCCCTTAAAAGTTCAGGGTTTCTTTGGCCACTGCCCTGTCTAGATCTGCAGTATACAGAACAGCCCTGTGAGCATGTAGCAGGATGCACTGTGTGTGAAGATTGTATCCTCAGCACCGACACTCTCAGATGTATGTCTTTCACAATTCATTGCCTGCAGAGCTATTCTTAATGGAAGTGTAGGGTGAATGTAATGTACTTCTATGGGAAGTTTCAATACTGGTACAATTTATTCCAAAAGTCTGGAATATATACCAACTGAAGAAAAAGGAACTTCTTTGTCCCTCCCTTGAGTGCTTGATCTGAATGGGGAGGGCTTTTTACAAAACTTGTGGTGTTGTCTGCCCACAGGAAAGGAACCCTTTAAGCAGCTACTTGCAGATTAATGCAGAAATTTTATCAGTGTCTTTTATTGCTTTTCTTTCTCTGTGCTTACCTTTGCGTATTATCTTCTGTAGTTATCTATCAGTACCATATTCTTGCTTTGGAGCATCAGTTTTCTCCAGCTAAGTACTGAAACCACTGAACTTAAATTTAAATATGCAATGACTGCGATTTCCTCTATGAAGATAGACCTCTATGTATCTGAAATACTTTATTCTGTAGGACTTCTAAAACTAGTGTTATTCAAAATAGGATTCATGGGACATTCAGATACTTATATACAGAATCTAAGGAAGTCCCAGGTTTACTTTGCTATTGTGATGTCTGTGAACTGTGACCTTTCCATGTGCTCCTAAATTTAGAGTACTTGATATTAATTCAGTATTAAATTATGTTTTATGCATTTTTCCTTCTTTTATCCTTGGCAAGATATGCTACATATGATACCTTGCTGCTTGTAGATTTACATCTACGCATCCAAACTAAAAGCAACTGGGTATTTCTACTGAAACTGACTGACTCATTCCACAGGTGGAGCAGTAAAACTCACTGTGGGCTGCCAAAAGCACCTGGTAAAAAAGATTGAGAAATATGACATTTCTTCTCTAGCATCTTTCTCTAAGGATTATCCCATATGCAAATAAAAAAAAAACCACCAGTGAATAATAAAATCACCCTATGTTAGTGTGGTAATTATGATGCAGATGTCTTGTAGAGTTTAAATGATACAGGTTTGTTCTTACTTTCTTAAGACTTACTGTTTATCACCAGGTAATTTGCCCATTATGATTATTTATCTCACTATTACATATCCATGACAAAGCAGGGCCTGTGTTGTTAAGAAGCTCATGTTTCTACAAGCAGCCTTGCAGTTCTGGGATACTTAGTGCCAGAGCATGGATATGTATTGAACATGTTGCATTCAATTTTCAAGCAATATTGCTCATTTTTAACCCACTGATGGGTAACAGAGTAGATGTCTGTAACCTCTGGTTTGGTCTAAAGCAATTGGCTGAGTGATGTGCAGCCTGCTGAACCTTAATTAGGAAGTAAAACGAAGTGTTTTCATCACTTCGTTGGAAATAATGGTGAATAGATAACACATGCATCCTGTAGTGCCCTAAGATGCTGCTGCAGTTTATTTTCTTTTGAAATCATTCACATTTTCAACCTTATATAAAGGGACAGATAAGCAAAGCTTGAAATTTCAGCAGCAGGCATGTTGTTTGCTGTATGTTTAGGAATGCAACCAGCTAATGCGCCGGGCCAGAGAGGTTATTGCTTCTGCTGCCTGCCTTCCCAGAGCAAGAGGTTACTACTAAGGGTGACAAAAAAAGGACATAGGCTCACTCATTTGCTACTAACATTCACAGTCTGGTGTATTAGCTTGAACAAGAGATACAGCGGTGTAATTTAATCTGCTGGGCCATTAGTGTGGTCCAACAGAGACCAGGTCGTGTTCAGTTCTGCCCCAGCCCGCAGCAGGAGTGGAACACTTCAGTAATGGCTTTGGCAAAAAGCTGAAGGTAAAAGTGTCTGTAAGGACTGCTGTTAAATCTCACAAAGCCTGTCTACAGACCTTTTCCGCTGTGGGAGCCGCTCCAGGTCATTCGTGTTACTCAGGTTCCTTGTTTGTTAGACTACAGAGCAAGTAAGCTTTGAGGTAAGAATAATTTATTCATTAAATGCATACTGCTAGCTAGATTTAATTATTTGTCAGATAGAAGATTAGTAAATTTCCCTCTAGTAATTAATATGCATTTCAGGAGCTGTTTATTATCTTACATAAAACAGAGTGGTGCATGTAGTTCAAAAACATATCAAGTTAGTAGTTCTTTCAGCTGACCAGCAAGGTGGGTAAATACATAAAAATGGGAATGGGGAAGAGAGTGTGAAAATAAAAAGCATTCTGTGGACGTTAGAAAATATCACATAGCATTCAATTTATATGCTTGTCTCACAGAATTATCTTTTTCCCACTTATGGTGATAACTTGTGTTTTTAATGGAAATTACTAGCTGCTCTTCCTGGGTTTTGAATCTAGTGTCTGTAGGGTTTTAGGTTGTTGGGTTTTTTTCCAAAACCAATTCAGGTATAAGAATTCTGTCTTTACTTTTGGCCAGGGTCTTTTGGTCTTTCCTAAAAAATTCAGTTCAAGTCAATTTTACCTTGATTCCAGTTTCTAGATTTTCACTGCAATAGGTGACCAGCATTATAAAAAATGACCTCATAATGGTGTCAGAGAACAAAAAATATAGAAAAATCCAGTAAACTTTATCACATGTAAGTAACCAAATTAATATCACTGCATGAATACATGTAACAGTGTCCCAAGCTTAACAACAAAAAGGGAAGTGAAATGCACACCGAAATCTTTAAATGCTTATTTATGAGCTATTTAAAGAAGTAGCAAAAGACTACTGAAACAGGAGTGCTACAGAAATGCTGTCTTATTTTCATCATTCCTATCTTTTACCCTACTTACAGGTGTATGTCTGAGGTTTCACTGCATGCACAGGATTAACAACATGGGCAAAGATTGTACTCTGGAAGTATAACTGAAGAGAGATAGCTGAAGTAATTATTTTTATTTAATTATTTGGACTGAGCAACTTGGTAGCATTGCAGTGATGTGATCGCTCAGTTTAATAATTCAGTGTTGAAATAGCTGCAAGGTTATTTACTTGTCTACATCTACGTTTTTTAAATTTCTAAATTTTGGCTTCAGTTGCAAAACCCAGTGTGAACCTCCCCAATACTCTGAAAATGTAAGATCTGGGTGTGATATAGATGGTGTGGAAAAAGGGGTGGATAATGTCCTGGTTCTGGCCAGGTCAGAGTCAACCTCCCCAAGCAGTCAGCACAGGTGAGCTGAGTCAGCTTGGGCTGTTTTCCACACCACCTGACATCACTTCCCCATAAAAGCAGCTGGTTGGGGAGGGGTAGGGGTTTGTTTCCTCCAGGATAGTCTGAGTATGGCTGGGGCATTGGGTCCGTCCGTCCATCCATCCTTCCTTCCTTCCTCCCTCCCTTGTCATCAGGCAGCGTGCTGTAATCATCAGGTCAGTAAGGTACTCTGTGTTAGCTCTGGGTGTGAGTGTAATTGTCCATTATTGTTCTACTTTCACGGTGTTTTTTGTCAGTGAACTGTCCTTATCCCAACCCATGGTAGTTCTGTCTGTCTCTCCTGTGAGAGCGAGCGAGTGGTGAGTGGTGTGTGGTGCTCAGCCACTATCTGTGGCTGAACCACCACACCCAGGTAGGTCCCTGCATTTATTCAACAATGCATAGCTAGAACTGTGTAACTCAGAGCACACAAAAATTTGTGTGATGAACAGTGTCAGCTGGGTTTGATAGTATACAGAAAGGGTATCTCAAGTTCTGCCCTATAGTTTAAAGATGAATTAGGAGCTCTTAATGTCTGTGCTCAGTCCAGAGCTCAGGATCAGTTCCTGAAAATAGAAGCCTTTTTTACATAGTTTTAAAAAACAGCCGGTGGTGCTTGTTCTTCTCAAATCTCCACTGGATTCTGAGACAGTAATCCAGACACCTTTTTGCTATCTTTCTGGTTTACTCTGTAGTTTTAGGGTGTCTCCACTTTAATAGGCCCTGCAGAATAGCCAACAGGTCTTCATTTGGGAGGTAGGAGACAAGGCTTTTAACTTACAGTAAGGAAGTTCATATTCTTACTAAAGCATGCTTGAACTGTCTAACTCACTGTCACAGAATACTGTGGATGTCTAAAGCTGATGTAGTTCAAGTTCAGTTTGATAAATGAGAAATTTGTAATGGATTATTTAAGCAGAAGGCCTTGGCACAGTTTGGTGTAAGTGAAAGTGTGGCAGGGCAGTACCATTATATGCTTGGTTGTTTTCTTTTTCCTCCAAACTTTCCAATTGTTAGACAGCTCTGGGGACAGAATGTTGGGACAGACAGACCTTTGTTTCAATATGCTGCATCCTAATGCTTGGCAGGGCATTTCTGAAAGGTATCGTTTACTAACTTTCACTCGGGATGACCAGATGAAGAAACCTAGGGAGTTCTGGAAAATGCTTCTTCTTTCTAGTACTATGAGCTTGCTGTACAGGGAGTTTTCAGATCAAAAAGTAAGGCACTGTGGTATCTTTTTGGATTTCATCATTAAACCTTTATTGTCATATATATTTAACATCAAGTAAATAAGCCTAAAATTAAGATTGAGTTACTAGCCAATCAGCTGCATTATAGAAATATACCATCTCGTTCATTCTAAGCACATTGATGCTCAAGAGCAAAAGTAGCATAGTCTTCAGAATTACTAAAGAACATCATCGTGCTCCTGTGATGGTCTGGAAAGTAGTGGTGCAGCTACATCCTTAACATTAAAAGTGTAAGCCATCAGAAATAAAGAGATTCTACATTCTGCTGTATCAACCCCTTTAATCTGCTTCAAATAACCTGCTTTGCGGAATTTTAAGGGCAAAGAGAGAGAGAGAGAATCTCGGTCATAAAACCAGGAGTTTTTAACCTTGAACACTGAGCCACTGAACTTCTCATGGAGAGAATGCTACTTCATAACCTGTCATCTAACAGGTTCTGTCTTTGCAGTATGCTTGGATGCTTTCCCCAAATGCCAGTGAAGCTGTGAAGTATTGCACAAAAGGAGATAACACAGAAAGATAAAGGAATCAAATCTGGTGTTGCTGATATGCAAGGCTTTTGCATCTAACATGAGTTCATTTCTAAAACATGCCGTGATATCCAACTCATTGTGATAAACTAAGAATAGATTTGAGAATCAGGTTTGTGGCTCTGAAGTCCCAGATTCTGTATTTATTCCAGCTATGCTGCTGAGTGCAAATAAATATAAAAATGTGTCTATTGTGTAAAGATAATTTGAACAGCAAGCAGTTACGTTTAACAAGAAAAACATGTATACCAAAAAATACATTGATATGACATGATAGCCATTTAGGAATGCATGTGGAGTCCGTTTTCACAATGATTTCTCAGAATATCGAACATAATTGCTGATTCAAAGCTGTACAAGAAGAAAACCAGCCTGCTAGCATTCAGTTGAAAGTCACTAATCCTCTGAAATAAAATACATGTATTAGGTATGTTGTCGCTTAATTTGAAAATACAAACTGTGTTTATGCCAGAACTGCAGAACATGTCATCCTGACAAACTGTGTGCACTAGGTCATACAGCAATACAGCTTGTTTATCCCTGGCTGCAGCACTGGTCTCAATACAGAGAAATGCAAAGCAATTTCTTGCATTCAGTATTATTGTAGTTGATTATACACTAAATATTCAGAGGCTTCAGTGTCATTAAGAGTATATAACTGAAATGACATGGCCAGTATTATTCTCATCAGTGTAGGTTAATGGAAGGAAACTCATCTGATCATCTTTTCAGCACTAGTCTTACATGTTGAAAAGCTTTTCCTCATGCATATGTACAACGTGACAGTCTGCTCTGAAGAGGACTGGGCTCTGGAAATGGGAAGCTGGACCATATGCTTAGTTATTAAACACATTCATTGGACAAATTCTATCACGGAAAACATGTGTAGTACAAGATATAATTTCAATTTGAAAATGAATTTAGGATAAATAGAAGGTTGTATCCCATGCACTGTGTTGTTATAATATGGTGTTGCTATGGAATCAAAAGACATTTTATGTGAACTGCTATACAGTCTATTTGTTCAAAGTACTTGTAGTGTGTTTTTTTTGTTAGGGATGGCAAAACCAAGCTGAAAGTGAATGAACCCAAATGGCAGGGATTCACAGCACCTGTGCCAAACAAGGGTCAGGTGGAAATGTTTGGGCTTGGGATCAAAGGAGTTCTACATCTTACCATTAATGTTACGTGTCTGATCTAGAATAACAAAAATTTACTATGTATGTTTTTCATTAAGGATGTTTCTATCTGGAAGAAGTTGTGTGAATGAATCTATGCTCATGCTTTGCCATATGCCATGTTAAAACTTTTAAATATTTATTTGTTCTTTTAACATGTATTTTAAGCATGGGTGTTTATGTTCTCTGAAAGGCAGACTAATCTAAAAGTTCCTTTAGACACTCTTGTTTCAGAGAAATAGCATTGGAAGAGATTAAACTTAATCTCTATTTTAAGTGAAATTTGGTAGCATTTAAAATGTGATATCCCATATTCCCCCTTTGGCTTAGACCTTTCTCTACCCCATTATTCAAGCCAACAACAGCAGTACTTTTTTTTTTTTATTTGGAAGCTTACATGAAGTCTAAGCAGGAGACAGGTTAAAGTGTGAGCCATTTCCTTCACTCCCTACACCTGAAAGTACCCTCCTGGTGCCTCATGTTCTGTACTGATACCTCAGGATTGCAAAATACTGCTGTCCTGACCGCTGCATCTTAGAAAGTAACTGTTGACCAGGAATTACTTTGTCTTTTCAGAGATCCAAAGGCTTTCAACCTCTTAGATATGTTGCTAAGAATAAAATGGGATAGCACTTTACACATGGAAGGTTCACAGGGGTTTGGAAACAGGAATGAAATACAAAAAGTATTAAGCGTGTACCTGAGACCCTCTGCACTGTTCTTCTGCACAGACCTGGGCGTGTAACCACACAGTAAGCTCTGAGTGAAGCCAGTCAGACGTAAGCTGAGTAGGTACTCGCAGTAAGGTCAATTGAGCTCCTGAGTAGGTCTGTAATAATATGTCTGTGAGGGACAGTATGGGAGTTTGGTGGGAAGTGACAGAAACCAGTGAGAGCAAAACTGCTTCAGCCCCAGTGCCTTTGGTTAAAGCTCCACAAATGCTCCCTCAGCTGCCAGAAGGGTCACCCTGCTTCTTCCAAAATGGCAGTGACTCTTAGCAATTAAATAACTGTTTTGGCTTAGAGAGCAGTTAATTGATACCACATTTCAGTATGAGTGTATTACGTATCTTAACAGAGACATTTAAATGATTTCATGAGGCACAAATTACCAAGGCTGGACTTTGGCTGTTCTCTTGTTGTTTACATCCACTGTTACACATTAATTTTCTCATCTTTATATTTAGTTATTGCACCAAGGCATATGAATTCTACATTCTTAAAAAAATAAAAATCCAGCTATCCTGGTATTTGGTGTCCGTAGAGGCAGTGCAGAACCCTTTCTACGGCTGTTCAGCTGAAAACCACCTCTCTAATGCAGTTTCAGGAAGAGCAGATTAACCAGCTGTCAAACAACCAAAATTTTTATTGAATGCATTTCAGAAATAATTTGTGGATATGGCAATGTTTCAGGGCAGCTCATTTTGTCCTGTGAGTGAGGCTCGACCTTACCTCGGATGTCTATTGCTTAGCTTTGTTAACAGCCAGAATTAGGTCTCTAGCTTCCTTCCTCTTTTACTAGAAATAACTACAGAATATGACTGAAGAACATCTTTAAAATTACACATAGTTGGTTTGGGTTGGTTTTTTAAAATGGCCTTTGAACAACAAAGAAGTTTTAATGTTTCTGGTTTCTGGCCAGGCAGAAAGAGAATTTAATGTGATATAGATACAGTTGACAAAAATAGTGAAAGCGAAACACTGATGCATGGGTAACAGTTTACAGGAGATGCCTAACTTCACAGCAAGTGGTAATAAATGTGGCTGAAGTCCTGTTTTAGTCAGTTTATATTACATCTAACATTTGTGAGGAGTCTCAGTGTTTTTGCAGATTATCGCTGTCTGCTGCATTTCCTAAAAAAAAATAATAAAATACCCATTGATTGATTCAAATAGTACCACTCTTGTTTCCTGACATTGGAAATAGTAACAACTTTTGAAGTCTAGTCATGTGGTTGTGCCATCCCATTCTTTGAGGTGAGGTTAATAACTAATGCCGATGTTGGTTTGGGTGAAGCTCAGAGTGGCTGTTAAACATGACCAGCTAGATTTGGCTGAGCAAAGCATTTTCTGATGTCAGCTATTCATGTCAAAGTGTTATGTGTTAGGAATCGGCCTTAGAAACCTGTTTTTTGGGGGTTTTTTTGTCATTTTCATTTGAAAATTGGGACTAAGATAACTGAAACTGACGGCAGGAAAAATACCATTTTATCTCTAATGATATTTGTCATAGTAATTTTAGGAAATACTCATATGCTTTGGTAGAGTAACCTGTTGGAGAAGTTGGCTTTTGTCACAGCACATCAAAGGGTGTGACGCTGTCAAACGGTAGGCTTTGGACCATTTGGGGTTTGTGCACATTTGCCAAAGTTTTGGTCCAGCACTGCACCCAAATTCCTAAAACCCCTTTCTAAAACTAGTGCATTGCAGCCTAGGGCTGCCCACAGCAAGCCTTGCTCGTGGAGCTCTGAGTTAACACAGGCTGGCTGCAGCTGTGTCTAAGAGCTGCATCTTAGAGCTTCCTTCACCTATCTTTATGTATTTTCCTTGCTTTACGCTGTGAATGTGGTGGAAGGAGGCAGTCCATGTGAATATGTATGGGACTTAATGCCACATACATGTACTGATTACATGGCCCGTGCAGTGGTTTGGGTAGATCTCCCTATCGATACAGCAAGCCTGAAGGGAAGAAAGGGAGTTTTGTCAAAGGGAAGTTGGAAAGCTAAGACTGAGAGATTGCCTGAGAAGAGCAAAATGGAGCTCTGCAGAGGATAGTTCAACTTGGGGTTTTTTTTTCCTCTAAAGGCAGTAGTATGTTCCAGGTATACATGGTTGTAGGAATCTACAGATACTTATTTTTAAAAAAACTGTCAAGTCTTACACATCCTAACATGTGTCTTAATTTTGCAAGCAAATGCTTTGTGTATGCCAATACATATGAATTGCTTTTTTGTGCTACCTCTATGCCCTTTCTTGGCCTAAAAAGAACAACTTCTATGTTAAAACTCAGTAGATGCATACTTGTTTTCTGTATCTTAGAAATATTACTCTCTATGTACATATGTATGCTGGGTGGAAGAAAAATGCATCAAAATTACTTGAGGCACTAAGCTTTCGTGTGCTTTGCTTTCTGTTCTGACACTTCTTGTAATTGTTTTTTGCCTCTCCAAAGCATTTGGAAAAAGTTGTTAAATCTCAGCCACCTGTTTGAGTATTTTGTAACTGTCAGAGTGAAACTCAGCCTACCTGTTTCAGCTAGAGATGGACAATTACAGGATGCTGGAAAAATCTCCCTAAGATTTTTATTACCTGTGATGGACAGTTGAATGAGTTAATTCTACTCTGTAGTTGTTGGACACTCTTACATACACAAATCAATTTGTTATAGAATTGCATATATTTGGGTGATGGTCTCTTCAGCTGAGCGACTGGTGATAGGACAAGGGGAAGTGGTCTCAAGCTGCAACAGGGCAGGGTCAGATTAGACGTTAGGAAAAATTTCTTCACTGAAAGAGTTGTGGGGATGTGGAACAGGCTGCCCAGGGCCATCACCATCCCTGGATGTGTTTAAAAGACAGGTAGATGAGTTATTTAGAGATATGGTTTAGTAGAGGACAGGAGTAGTTGGACTTGTTGATCTTAAAGGTCTTTTCCAACCTTGTGATGCCATGATTCTGCATCAGCAATTAGAAAATACTTGAGTATATACAGTTTTTATAGTACTGTCCTTAAATGCACAGCAATTTTTCTGTTCCACCCAGAAGCTGAGAGAGGATGCTACCCTGCCCTACAGCACCCAAGGAGCTCTACACTCTGCTAAATTTTTGACATCCATTTTGTCAAACAGATGCTCCCATTATCCTGTATGAAAAATCAGTTTAAAAGGTAAAATGCAGAAACTGTTCTCTTTTTTTTTTTTTTTTTCCTAGAGTTAGGTATCCAAGTTTCCTCTGATTTGCCAGAGCAAGAAAAGCCACAAGCCACTCTTTGTGCAGAGTATTTCCCTGAGCAAAGCTCAAAGAGATGCCATTTGAGGAATAAGCCCAGGTGAAATTTCATTGCTGCCAATATGGATAGATCATTGTCCTGGTTTTCCAATATTAAATCCACTGGTTTGTGATGTACATATTGCCTTGGAAGAAAGGAGGTGACTTTTTATTGAAGTAGGTTAATAGGTCCCATGGTTTCCAAAGCTGAATTTGTTTGGTTTTGGGTGGTGAACTTGTAACAGCTTACTTGTTTCAACAGCATAGCAGGCTAGACAGGTTTTCCCGATGGCACTGACATTTACTACACCTTGTATGTGTGTATCTATCTTACAGCTTTGGTGTTCTGTTCACTAGACTTGGGCTCTGCCGAATGAGCCCTTGAGGTTCGACTGGAAGGCTTGGGGTGTTGTGGGTATGCACTTGCTTGGCTGAAGGTAAAATCTAACAGCAGAGAGGGAGGGGTGTGTGTGTAAATAAAAATTTATATCTGAGAGCTTTTCTACTTTATCTGGGAAAAATGTGCTTCTCTTCAGAGCCCATGTGAAAACTGAACTGATTGTTTCATGTGCTCAGAGTATAGAATATGCCCAAATTCCTGGGTGGATGTACACAAAATTTCATGCGTGCTAAGCTTCTAAAACAACAGAGGAAATGCTTGTTTATTCCATGCCCTAGGTAGGCAGGTAGTGTATATGTGATATGTCACAAAATATATGGTTAGGCACATGTTTGCAAATATTCCGGTTTAGAATTGCTTGCAGGAGTTATCTTATCTTGCTACTATGATTCTGGATCTGATATCTTTGCATTTTAAAGGTTCCAAATGGTTTCTTTTATGTACAGAAAGTTCAGAAGAGTTACTGGTGATTGTTGAAACAACAATAATACCTGCTAGTGTACTTCAGAAACAGAACCTTCAAAATGATTTGTAATGGGAGAGAAACTCAGGTTGTGCCTATAAACTGCAAAGTACTTGTGAATAGAGTTTTGATATAGTGAGATTCAGCAATGGTTGGAGAAAATGCAATGCCAATATTAAGATACAGAAAGCTTTATTATGAAAACTTGGAATTTATGTCGTTGCAGTAGTCATGTAGTGATTTTTTTTTTAACTTTTCTAAACTGATTTGTTTTAGAACTTTCACCATGTCCACATTAAATTCCTTAAAAATAAAATTAAACCTTCAGTTTTCTCTTTGATAATGTTTTAGGTTGCTGTTATGATTGAGCAATTAGTTTAAACCATAATAAAAACTAAAAGAGTGTCCAAAAGTGCTTCTGAAACTTTATGGACTTAAGAGCATACTTTAGCTTTTTGTTACCTCTGAAGTGGTCATGCTGGGCTTGGTGATCATTGTACATCCTGTCTGACTGAAATGCTCTTTTCTGTTGACCTGACAGACATTGTTTTGCTCATATCTGCTGTTACCACAGAGGATAAGCGTGCTGCGTAACTTGAACAATTGACTAATCAGTGCCACCTTGCATATTGGCGGAAAAATGTGCTTACATCACTGGTATAGTTATAGTTTTATCCCAGTAACAAACTGTGGGTGTTCTCTGAGCAGAGCTACTCTCAGGTTCTAAAATGAATCCAGACACCTCTCCCTTGCTGGCCAAGCAAGGAAAAACAGAGTGGCTCAAGACGATGAGTCCTTTATTTCTCTGAAAACTCAGCAACTTATTCTTTTTACTGTTCTGCAAAGAAGAGTGTCATGATTGATTTAAAAATAAATAAGGTCCAGTCTTTGGTTTATTTGGGAGCAATTAGTTGAGAGCTCAGAGGTCAAGTGCCAAGAGGCTTAGAGCTTAAACAAAGAAGTTAGGCAATGGTCACAGCTCCTTGAAGCACTACCCTGCTGTAAAACTGCACAATTTATGGGAGCCTGGTTACTGTGTCCATTTGTTAAGGATCTCTGACAACAGCGATGCTGTCACTGTTTTCAGCTCTCCTCCTGTTCTGTCCCTATCAGCATCATATTCAGAAAGCTGTGAAGCAGGTTTAGATCTAAGTCTCCAGATTTCTTGTCAGCCTGTCTGGAAAGCAGTAAAGGTTGAGGGAGCATTTAAAATAATCCATCTCTGGATGACAGGCAAATAAAGAAGAGATTGAATGAGTAGAGAAAGGTTGTAGATTAAAGGAGAACAGTAATACATACGGTACTTGGAAAGTGGAGGGGAAAGGAAGTAAGGAGAGAATAATAGCAAAACAAAAAAGGGCATGTCAGATTTAAGAATAGAAAATACAGCAGGAGGACAAAAAACATTACAGGAGGGAGGTACAGAAGTGTACGTTGGAAAAAGAAGTCAGAAGAGTAACAGTTTTCCTTGTGTCTGCCTGCTGAGAGTGAAAATGCCACAGCATTCCTGTACACACACATAAGCTGGATCTGCTGCAACCAGATTTTGTCCCCAACCTTTTCCCCTGAATGAACTTTGGGAAGTGAAGAGAATGTTAAGAGGAGGAGGGCATTACTTCTCTAATGAAGGAGAAAATGGGTTTTGGAAATTCTTGCTTCTACCTCACCTTCATGTGTCAAACCTTATGCTTCTGCTGTTCTCCAAGGAGCTTCCATGGAGTTTTACTTCTTGTATAATAAATGTTCTGAGCCTCAATTCTAGAAGCTGAGTGGTGAGATTGGAAAATGAGATGGTAGGAATAGTGTCTTAGTACGTGTGTGTGTTTAGTCTTACTGTTCTTTATTTCTGACAATACAGAGTAGTGTTTGTTAAAGTGTTGACATCAGTGATCCCTGTTAAGACGGGATATGTGTTTGCCATATACTTGGAGTTAATACTGCACTTTGTAAAAGTCTTAAGTGTAGGCTCAGATCAGGGTGTGTTTTCGGTTGTGCTCTGAGCCTCAGACAGGTCACTTCTTATTCTTTAGATCCCTCATAATTTTGAGTAAGATGGGGTTTTTGTAGTGTAATTTGCAGTTTTTATAAAGTATCTTGAGGTTCTAAGATAAAAGAACAATACTGGGGAATTGTGATTTTTCTTTCTGCTCTAGCAGGAACCCTTATATTCACCTCTAATTCCTTGGAAAGGTCACCTCCAAATTTAACCTACATATTAAAGGAAATATCTACACTGGGACAGGGTGAGGATTTTCCAGTATATCACTTAATATTACTAGCAGCCCACAATGGCACTAGTATACAAGCCGCAACGCAAATACAAGTGTCAAAGATAATGACAGCTGTTTATCTTTTTTGCAATGTTAACGCATAACGTGTGACTGGGGCCAGATAAACAAGACCAAGCATCAGTGTTGTGCATCACATTTTTCACACAAGAATTAAAAAAAGCCAAGAGCACAGAAGATGGAAAGATCAACCCTGCAGATGATGTCAGCTACATGCATTACAGAGATCTCATCACAAAGCTTTCTGAAGCAGTAACCTAGGATCTCCTGATTAAAATAGTCTGTAGTATTGCAGATATTCAGATGTCTCTAAGATACTTAACGTTTGTAATCTTTATGTATGTCAGAATTCATGATTCTTTTCTTTTTAAATCAGATTCTTTCTGTTGGCAGTTTATGGTTTTGAGATTTACTTCCTAAGCTTATTTTTCAACGTAGTTGCTCGGAGACCTTAAAATCAAGCTCATGTATTTTCAACTATTTTTTTTAATATATTAAAAACATGAGGTGGTTCAAATCCTCACAAGAAGTTTTCTGTGGCGTAACTTGGATGTGCTTTTTTAAAAATGCAGATATGTATTTTTATATGCAAATGATTGCTTATGAAATGTCATGCTGGGATATACTTGGGTCTGTGAAAGTCCCAGCAAAAATTTTCTTCTCTTAAAAGGCATTGACAAGAAAAGTAGTATTTTTATATTTAGTTAAGAAATTAAAATATTACCGTCCAAGAAACAGTTTTGGTTTAGAGTGGATAAAGGGCATTTTCTTTCATAGTTCGAAAATTAAAATCCCTTAGAATATTTTAAAACATTAACTGTGGTTAAGGGATTAAATGAAGCAAAATGGTTTGCTGTATGCTGAATCAATCAGAATTAAGGTTCATTTATAAGTGACAGGGTTTCTATGCACAGCAACTTTCTTTTAATACCTCTGGTGTAAATTCCTCTTCTTTTTAATATGCCATGTTACCTGTGTTTAATGAAGTGATTTAAGAATTCTGGGTGTGTTATTTGATAATTGAAATTCTAAGTAAGATGAAAATTGCATTTCAGGAGCAGGATGCAGTGGGGCTAGCTTTCCCAAGATGAGCTAGGTGGCAGGATTGACTAAGGAAGTGGTGTTTAGTTATTCCCTCAGCTCTGAATGCCAGTTTGTTCACCGAATCATGTAAAATGCAGTCCATTTTAACTTTATACCTCACAAAAGGAATTATCTATTTATATCAAATACATTTTGTAATATTTTATGCAGAATACCTTAAAGCAGGTGTATGCTAATTTCTAAAAAGCTACAGGCCTTCGGTGAGCTAGGGAAATGCATCTTGTTTTGCAAATCCAATATGGTTATTTAACAGTTCAGCGATACAATTATTTTTCATGTGTATTACACAATGGAAGGTCTACAGAAGGATTCTGCTGATAGCATATTTCCCTGAGGTTCTCTGCTCTGCCTGCCCAAGTTTGCCTGCTTTACAAGCTCAATTTTTACTGAGGACAAAGGTGAAGAGTGGATAGGAAAACGAGGATGACAGATGTTTGCCATTACTGTTTAATGCTCTGATGGACAGTTCTTGGGTACTAAGATGGAGAGTGTTGTGTGAAAACAGAGTAAGATCAGAGTTTTAACATAAGTATTGTTGAGTCAGTGGCTTTAAATACAACTATGTAGCTATTAAATACAAAGGAGTGGTTTACTTGTCATTTTGAACATCAGTGAAAGGAGATTGGTTTCCCATGAAGCTTTCCGGTTGGCAATTGTTACACTTTAATCTAGGAAAAGCATCACATCATACATAACTCCCTTCAGGTCCGTTGTTTTCAAGAGGATTCTGGTTTTACTAAATCGGTGGAAAACTAATAAGAAACATATTTTTGAGATTTTATTTTTTTTAACCTATCTCCCATCTTTTTGCCTTACCATTTGTCTGCTGTATTAACACAACTCTGAAGGCACAGACAGACAATGTTGTCTGGGGAGGGGCTGAATATGCATAGCTGGGAATCAGGAACTCCAGGATTTTTACCTCTGTTGCCTGGTTGTTTCATTTTACTACATTTGTTGTGTCACTCAAGTTCTAACTCATTTTTCTTCACATAAAGTCGATGATAAATTTTCCTGCCTGGTGAGGCACTGGCACAGGATGCCCAGAGAGGTTGTGGAAGCCACATCCTTGAAAGTGTTCAAGACCAGTTTGGTTGAGGCTTTGGGCAACCTGGTCTAGTGAACGTGGCCTTGCCCATGGCAGGGCAGGTTGGAACTAGATGATCTTTGAGGTCCCTCCCACTCCAAAGCATTCTACGATAATAGGTGGTGATGATGATAACTGGTGATAATAGTGATTGTTACTGTACTGGCTCATTAGTCTTTTCAATAAGACCCTGTTGTGTGAAGGACTGTTTTGGCACAAAGATTACCTGATGTAATGTATGTATGAAAGTCCATACACCAAATGTCGATGTGATAGCAAACAGGAAGAAGTAGAAATAAATGCAATAACTAAAAGAAAATTACACTAGTAGATGATGACCCAGAACATGTACTCTTCTTCATCCAGAAGGCTTAGAAGGATGTACCAGAGTACAGAGTAACTGGGCATGGATTGCTAGGCAGTATAACCTTTGAATGACATCTGTGTGAGCCTTTTTGCCGGCCTCTCTTCTTAAAGAGTTCATTTTAAAATAATCTAACTCTGCATAAGCATGAAGATTTTTATTAGTTTACTCTTAAGGAATCAGTACTATATGTAGAACAGAAATGACAGTGTGCTTCCATTCTGCATTCCAGAATTTAAGGTATTTGATAAAAGCCTTTGCGTTCATTTGTAAATATATGTTCTGTTACTGAAGGATGTTTAATGGAATTGGTTTTCCGATAAAAGGGAAACAATAGGGAATTTATTAATCTGAGAGATATTTCAAGAAAGAATCATAGTTTATACAAATGGCCTGAGAGGAAATGATTGTTATCCAGCTCACTTTGGGTATATTCTCCGTTGGTCAATATGTGCTTTTAAGATTAAGTTTGTTGTAGTGTGTTTTGTCCCTGCTTTAAAAGTACAGGTGTATTTCTGTCCTTTCCATTCCGTACAGAGTGCTTGTTGAACATAGAGCTCTATTCTCTATGATCATGATCCAGTTATGTTGAGTTTACTAACCTGGTTAATAGGACTATAAATAATAATTCATTGTCTTCTTTTGTAGTTAGCAGTGCTAGCCTATTGTAATTTTCCTTGGCAGCACATATGGTGGGTGATAAACTAACAAATAAAAGTGCCACATGGAGCATAGGTCCGCTTTTATTTTTTACGACTGTTTCTTTCATCTGATACATAATTAATGTGCAAGGTTCAAAATTGTTTTGCCTGTGATTTTGGCTTCTGCTGATGTATTCTGAGCTGTAAATGCTGTGTGAAAACAATGATTCTCTGACTTAATCAGCTGCATTTGTTCAATGACCACTGTATAAAAACAGCAAATGAGGTTGTCAAAACACTTTTAAAAGAATTTTTGTGTTCAGTCTCTGAGTCTTACTACTAGTCCTTTTAACTGTAAATTCCATGATAGGCCTTCTAGCCAAACACATGTACTAATTGGTTTTCTTTCATTTGTTGTTCAGAAGTTCATGCTCTGTAGTTGGCGTTTTAGTCCTACCTTGACAAAGAATAAGGTGTTTCTTGCAGTCTTGTGCTTGTAAGCTGGCTTTTCCAGTGTCTGCTTTAGTAGAAGCAACTGTAGCTCTTCTGCTAGTTTTAGAACTTGGGTAGAACTTCAGGTTGACCCTGGACAAAGATGAGAAAAGGGACTTCCATTTTGTACATTTCATTTGTTATCTGTCTTGTCATGGAAAGAAATCTCTGTAGTTATGATGCTTCACATTAAAGTGATGTAACTTTTTCCTCAATCCTCATCTTCTAAATCTGATACTTTATGGTGCCTTAAGTGAAAATAGTTGACAGAGCACATCCCAGATTGCATTTGTAGAGTTTCAGACATTGATCTTAATCAGGAGATATCTCTATTATAATCAGCATGTTAATGCTAGTTTTTGAGGCTGCTAGTCTATCACTTCTGTACCCTTCCATAATTAAGTAAATTTACATTCGTTGAGTCAAACTTACCATGTATGAGCCCTTGCTATTGTGTAGTTTCAAAATTCCAGCAGTACAGAGACAGATGTGTATGTATGTAACCACCATATCAAAGAGAATTCTTCAGCTTCACTACAAATAGCCGTCGCATATTTGGTGCCATTTCGGGAGTCTTAATGAACAAACTCTGCCATGCTCACTGCTTTCCCAATTACGCCTGGCTGCATGTAGGTGAATCACTTGTTGCAAAGTAGATTCAATTATTTTTCAGTGAAATTTCCTCTGAAGGAGGAAGTGAATTTCCAGATTTACAAGGAGAGGTTCTTGAACTTTGAATATTTTCTCTTTTCTCCTTTTGCTTCATCTTGTTTGTCCTCTTTAATTTTGGTACCTGTGCTTAGGACCTTCTGTTTGGAAACTTCCGTCCAGCTGAACAGATACCACCACTTAGAAAAAACTCCACTTCCTAAATAGTTGTTCAGTATGAACAATCTTTCAGGATACTTTGTGAGTAGGTATCTGCAATGATGCAATAGGTTTAGACAGCCGTTTTTTTTTTCTTTATCCTATGTGTGATTAGAGAGTATGTGCTGGATTGCAGTGAGAGCGCTAAGCATGATGACTGTGATATTGCCTGCCATTTACTTATCTGATAGAGAATGGATTCCCACCAATTTGTCACTGCTGGAAATGTTTTCATTGTATGATTTAGATTTCAATTTTGGAGTTAGAATTCCAGTAATCTTTAATACATATGTTGAATATTCTCACTGCCTTAAAGGTGTTAATTTTTTAATTAAAATACAACATTGTTGAACAGTAGCCCAAAAAAGCTTGCTTAAAAAGACAATCAGAATGGAAGAGTTGTGCATGTTCAGTGCCGTGATTTTATCAAGGCTTTTAACACCTTCTAACCTAGTGTTCCTTGGTGAGATATGGAATGGATGAGTAGATAGATAAGTCAACTGAAAACCTGGCTTGACTGCCAAATTTGAAGGGCTGTGATCAGTTGTTTAGAGTTCATACAATGGTTCATTAGTGGTTGTGTGCCCCAGGGTTTGATACCAGGGCCATTGCTATTTAATGATAACATGAAGAGTGGTGTCAGTGCATTGTCAGGAAGTTTGTGGATGGTACCAAACCGGTGGAACCAGTATGTGTAGTGGAATATCGGGCTGTACTTTAGAGGGACTTTAAGTTGGAAAAGTGGGTTCATAGAATCACAAAATGTCTGTGGTTGGAAAGGACCTCTGGAAGTCACCTTGTCCAACCCACTGCTCAAGCAGGCACACCTAGTGGCAGTTCCTTAGGACCACACCCAGGTGGCTTTTGAATATATCCTAAAATGGAGACTCCCCAAGCAGTGCTCAGTCACCCTCATGGTGAAGAATTGTTTTGTGATGTTGAGACAGAACCTCCAGGTCTTTGTCATGGCTCCTTGTCTTGTCTATGTCTCTCTTGTATTTGGCATATTAATTACTACTAATAATAATGTAATTTTTTTCCTTTTGATTTCTGTAGAGTGCCTTGGATATTTCAGAATAGAGGAATACTTTATAGGGTATTCCACAGTATACCTTTTATATGCTGTAACTAGAGTATTCCATTTATAGAGTATACTTTATTGAGTACTGTAGAGTGAATATCTTCAAAACTGTTGAGCTTAGAAATGTAAATCAAGCTGGGGTTTTTTTACTTTTATGTTCCCTTCTTTGACACACAGCCAGGATTTTCACAGTTAATGATGCATTTATGTTCAAATCGCACATGTATGATTGCTCTGTCAATTTTATAGAAGTGAGCACAAATGCCTGAGGAAAAGATCTAAGTTGTTGATGGACCTGAGGGGTAGGACTGTGCTGTTAGTCATGCAAACTTGGTATAAGAAATCCTTAAATGGGAAATTTCACAGTGACAAAGCACTATAAAGGAAAAAAAATGCTTGCATTAGGATTGTAAGATTTTTTGGTTTTAATTATTTTTGAAGTGTGATGGTCTTAATAATGGAAGACAACTTCATGGAATTATGACAAATTTTAAAAATCTGGTTTGTTTCCTGTGGCAATGCAATACTTGGTTGATAAATTACTTGATTTTTGTGGTGTTCAAATGCTTGTGGACACAACGTTAACATAAAGAAAACTAAACGGAAAGCAATTTTGTGCAGCTTTTTTTTTTTACTATACCCTTGAGCATTTTCTAAGTTTGCATTTAATCACAGAATCTTGGCCATGATATTTCTGACAGGTAATTTCCTTAATGCAGTTGACAGAGATGGATTACATGGAAGCCTATTGGATCCAATGCTTTTGTGTGCAAGCGATAAGACTAGATTAGGGTTATCTTGCTCAGAGTGCCTGGAAAGATACAGCCACCTAATAATTCCCCTGGTAATATGGATGGTTTTCTGGGAGCAGAAATTCATGGCTAAATACTGGCCTGCAAAAGTATTACCAGATTTCCTTGCACCTTGAGAACATCTGGGGTGATGTGTGTTTTCCTGTTACATGATATCAAAATTATATGTCAAAGAAAGACAAATGTATTAAACGTTTGGCAGATTTGAAAAGTGATAAGGCAACAGGTAGGCATATATCTGAAATATTAATGAGATTTTAATGTAAAATAGTTTTTGGCATAGCCATGAATATTATTCTTATTTTGTAAAGAAATGATGAAGGATGTAATGGGTAGCTTTTTAACTTCTGTACTGGTTTATGTAAGAAGATTGCCATTGTTTTGCTGCCTTATTAGAAGTCCCTAAACCTGAATGTTCATAACCAGGATGGCTTTTGAAACACAGTTTGATTATAAATAGCAAAGTCTGAATAAATTTTAGGTCTCAGTAATACTTTTGCAGTCAGGACTTTTTTGCACTTGAGTAGAAAGTGTGTATTAAAGCGTGGATAAAATAATTCAAAGCCATCAACGTACAGCTTATTCATAGCAAGCATGTGCTTTAGCTGAAACAAGATTTTTCAGTGATCTCCAAGATCACGACAATTTTATAACTTCAAACTTTAACCAGGTGGAGAAAATTAATTTGATGGACTAGTAGCTAAAATGTTGCTGTCAGAGCATCTGCTAGTGGTCTCTCATTTGGAAACAGACCTATTGGGAAGATGAAGGTTGGATAAAAGAGTGGGTAGTGTTCATAAAACACAGAGTCCTGACACTCCCTCTGAAATCAGTAAACGAGAGATGTGCCTTCAGGAGGCAATTCAGAATAAGTGAGTAATTCAGATGGTCTGAGTCATGTGCTGTAGGATCCTCTTTGTGTCTCGACTGATTTTCAAGAGGGCCAAAGCGAGCAACTTCCCCAAGCTGAAGTTAGCCTTTGTGAATATTTTCTGGAATAGTGAGTTGCATGGTTTCAGGATACAGATTGGTTTTCCAGGTTTTACAGCTTTCCAGGCAACAGAGTTCTGCCACAGCCTGTATGGAATCTTCAGAGGCCTTTTGGTGAGGACTTGAGGGGATACACATACTGTAATTCTTGGCATTATGGCTCTTCGCTTCTTCCTAACTAGTGGTGTAAAATATGTTGTCACATGTTATTTCTGGAAAACACAGCGAGTGGAAAAGACCATCCCTAGATAGCAGTTAAAAAGAAAAAAACAAGCCCCAGACCACTGAATAATATTTGGATTTGAAGTCATGGCATAGCTTTGGTTCCTGAAAGATTCTTTACCTTACGTCTTGGCCCATGAAATATATTCCCTATCTTTTTTTTCTATTTTATTTCTAAAAGGGGTCGGGGGGAAGGCATTTTGTACAGAGACTGTGTCATGAAAAAGGATCATGTAAGTGTTTAATTTATGCTGTGATGAGTAATTTTGGTCATGGTACATCAGAAAGCTACTTTCCTCCACCTTCTTTCTAATAAGAATTTTAATCCATTGATGACAAAACCTCTAAAGTATTTCCTTGCTGCATTGTAATACACTGTGACGAATTATGTCTCAGGAGTTGTAAAATTTTCTCATAGCTTGTAATACCTCATTTAATGAATTGATCACACTGAAATGTAAAGATGAAACAGCATTTATTTTGTATGTTATATTGCATATAATTTTTAGACTTGACATTTATAGCCATGGAAGCTGTTATTTTACATATCATTTTCAAACCATATCAGCCTTAAACACATTTAAATTTAATAAGCAAGTAGATTAGATTTGCTTTTAAGCTAGGCATATCATTACAGTTTGTGTTCCCTTCAGTAGGGCACATGCTTACTATTAAATGCAGTATTTAGATGTCTTTTAAAACCTAAAAAAATAAAAGGGCATGTATTTACAAAGGTAATTGAATATAGAGCTGCTTTTGGGTACAGTGCCTCGATCGTTATTTTGGTAGGATATAGGCTGTAAAGTAGTTTTGTTTTTTATTAAAAATTGCCCTATTTCGAGGAAATATTGAAGTAGGAGCTATATGTGTTTCAGTTATGAAATACCAAATCTGTCATAGTAACATATGGCCTGATCATCATCTCCTGCAGAAAAAAATCCATGGGAGGGGAGAGCTTATTTGGAAACTCTGCATGATTTACCAGGCAGATTTTCTGATGCCTCATCTTTCTCATCAGAAAGAATGTGTAGCTGCCAAAGAGGGGGATTCTTACAGCCTTCTAACTCTTTAAATGCCTTACCATCCATAAAATATATGTTGTTAGTAGTGTGAAAAAAGGCAGCCCTTCCCTCTCTCTTCAATCCTGGCTTCTTTCACCACTAAAGAGACTTTACAGAATGTCACATAGAGAACCTCTGCTGTCACTGTAGTCTGTTTGTGACTCCCACTGCAGAAGCTTGGGGGATGTAGAAGCAGTTGAGAGAAACGTAATGAAAATCTGAAGACCATAAAATCCTGGTGGACTTTCCTCTGGAGATTATGTTACTTTTCCTAATGTCTCTGCTAAAAGACAATTCCGGTGGTGTTACTGTGGTGCAAAGTTAGAGAAGATGCAAATAAATGGCAAAATTACATTTGGAGGGCTTTTGTTTGTTGCTTTTGCTTGTTTCTTTTGTGGTTTTCCCTGCTTCTCCCCTTAAATACATTGTTTCACAGTGTGTTTGTGTTCACAGCGTAATTCTTCAGGTTCTGAGTAGTTTTTTGGCTTCCTGGTGTGTATGCACTCACAGGCAAATTAGTAGACCTGATAGATCTTTCCAAACCCAACCCCCTTCCTATATATTTCTCTAGAGGATTGTTTTATTGATGAGAAATGAAAGCCAGTATTTAATGAGCTGGATCACACCAGAAAAATAAGCTGAAACATACAATCTGGTTCAAATAGAAGTCGCTGTGTAGTAGTTTCATATAAAACCAAACCACCACCCCCCCTTCAGTTCTTTGTACAGTTTGTTAGCAAGAGGGAAATCAGATGGATTGCAGGAATACAGTAAAAGAAAAGTTCAAGAGACCAAAGATCCATGCATGTTGCTTAATTCTTAGCATGCAACGTGGAGATTTTGGCCAAAGCCAGCAGTAGTGCCTCCCGGGCCCTGGCACCCTTCTAGAGATGGCAGATGGCAGCAGCTCCTTGGACAGGCAGACAGAATGTAGCTACGAGTTCTGGTGATGCTGTGGTTTGTTCATGGGGATATGGGCTATAGTGCCTGGTCTGGTTTGCTGCACAGCCACAAAGACCACCTTTCATGATGGTACAAAGTTGGCTGGATCCTTACAGCCATGTCCCAGTGTCTAACAGACCTTCAGAGAACCATGGAGGCTCCTGCCTTGGCTATGGCTTTTATTTTATGACTCTTAAAAGAATTTTGTGCTTCCGTAAAGGTGCAAAAAAGGATTGAAGGAACTATCATTCCATAGAACTTGAGTGCATGGGGCAAAGAAGCAGAAAATATGCTGAGGTGGTTTAATTTATCATTTACTGTTTATTTAATGCAATTGCATATAAACATAGGGCTATCAGCATTGTAAGAAACAAGCTATAATGAAAGCAGACTTCAGTCACATTGGAAGATGGAGGAGGTGACTGCAGAGGGCAAGACATTAGTTAGCTGATTAAGCTTTCAAGGAAGTATGAGATTTAGTAATCAGCAGGGTAACGTAGAAACAGCAGCAGAAGAATTAGGTCTTTGCCATGGGGTTTATAAGAGAGTTATTTAAAAATTGGGTACATAGGTACTGTTCCTCCTATCATTCCACACTATCCTGCTATCCTCAGTATGGTTTTAATATGCTTATTTTTCTAGTACTTTCAGCCAGAATAACTTAATTACAGGGACTGGAAAATAGTTCTAAAACAAAATATTTAAATAGGAAATAATATATTTTTTGAATCTAATATGTTGCATCTTTCATTGAAAGACTTTGTCATTCTTTTATTCAAAGATGTTCTGCAGAGTGAAATTAGACATCAAAAAGTAGCCAACCCCCCGTTCCCCCAAAAATCCCCAACCAAACCCTACTAATTTCTGGGGGGTTGTGGCAATGTGTCTTTAAGTTTACCTCAGCATTGAAGGGGCCATTTAAAAAGATAAGAGCTTAATCCAGACATCAATGGTGATAGTTTCCTTCAATATGATAATAAATATACCAAAGTACCCTTTTAACTTTAATAATTCAGGATTCATTGAGCATTTAAAGGTTTTCCTGTTCTGTCATTGAAGGAATCTGTTAGTAATTTGTTTAAAATAATGAGAAGTGTCTTGACAATAGACAGAAAAAGATATGCCATATGTAAAGGATGCTGGTTTAAAATGGAAGTTTGTACTCTCTACAGCATTTGCTTTAAGGTTTAAAGATTTTCACCTTATTCACTTGCCTTCTTGAAAACGGTAAGCGATAGGATGACTTATCATAAGTCATTTGGAGGACATGTCCATAAATCAGTTAATTTTTTTTAAAGAAACTCCTCAACCCTCCCCTTGAAACTACGTATAAGAAGTCTACAGAAGCAGCTTTGTACAAAGTAATATATTGCTATGCTTTCTCTGGGAAAAAAATAATCAGAATAACTGTTTCTCAACAATGAAGCACTGCTCAGCTGAGATTTACAATTTGTACCACCACGATTTTTCTAAAAGGTATGCATTTGTATGGCTAGTAAACAGAATTGATAAAGATGTTAAGATAATCCTAAACATTTAAACAGTGTTATTCTATTTCCCCATATTGTAAAGAACAGTATAATTATAATTGGAACTTTTTTGGCTATATTTTGGGCCCAGAAGGACACAGATTCTAAGCTTAACATTATTTTATTTTCCATAGTGAAAACATTCTCAAGCGAGTTACCCAGTTACAGATTATTGTGCTAGTTCTGAGTATGTTCACTGAAGTTTAGAGACACATATGGATTCAGACTGGGAAAGTGAGGATGCCTGCTGGAATCTGAGAGGAGAATCTGAACTGAGATTGCACACTTTGGGGGGAAAAAAAAGAAAAATACATGGCTGAAATGGAATGAATTAAGTATGCATGTTCTGTAATTATGATGTTAATTAAAACTAGCTAGAGATTACACAGTGGGCTTCTGCTAAGAACTCCAGAAATACAGATCCAGTTGCTGACTGGTAAATCGTGCACTATCTGCCTGCAAAGCAGCGTGGATGGAGGCAGCAGGTCAGTATGTGGGAATTTCTGGATGTCTTGGGCTTTAGTCTGAGGGTTTTGGTTAGAAATATTGTCAGACTTCTAGGATTTTGTTTTGTGAAGAATTTTTTGTAGTGGATGAGCAGGGCACTAAGCATTGTCTCAGAGTTACACGTTGCACTACCCTAAGTTGCTACTGGTTGTCATGGCAACATTTTAAAATGGTGGTGGCTGTGTCTTGACATCTGAACATTTTCTGTTAAGTGACGATTTCCCTGAGATTTTCAATGGAGTGTTTTAAGTGAGTGGACCTTTTGTACTCCATAAAATATTTAGGAGGGTGTAGTAAATATTAATTTGTCCTCCCTTGATATACTGTGCTGTGTATTCTGTGTATTTACAGTCCTGTGCTAATTGAACAGTGTTCCTGGAAAAGAATTAATCCTTTCTTAAGAGTCAAACTTGCTAAAA
The DNA here is from genome assembly GCA_013400835.1 of Zapornia atra. Classification (NCBI taxonomy): domain Eukaryota; kingdom Metazoa; phylum Chordata; class Aves; order Gruiformes; family Rallidae; genus Zapornia; species Zapornia atra. Next base: position 268,341 of record VZTU01030359.1, read on the forward strand.
AAAATTTGGTAATATGCTTTAAATGGTAATTGTTGAAGTCATTTCACTTTATCCTTTCAAAATACTGCGTGACAGGTTAAATTTGCTTCAGAGCTTTATGCAGTTAGTGAAGTAACAATTGTAGTATTCATTTGTATTTAAAGCTGAACTTAAACGTCTTTACACTGGGACTTTCTCTTTTTGAGTGACTGAAAATAAATGCATTTACAATAGCTTGAGGGGGGGCAGGGGGAACAGTGGTAGAAATGGCTTAACTAAAACTCTGGGAATGGAACATCTCTCTGTCAATCACATGCTAACATACTTTGTTACTGACCATATTGTATTTGAGAGGGAGCAATGTGAATGCTGCCTTATCCCTCACTTAGATAAGCTTTCAAAGGTGATCTCCAAATCATGTCTGCACAGAACAAGGATTTGCCGAGTGACAAACACATGCCCAATGCATTTCCCATGTGCTTTTCAATAACTGAATTCCAAGGCCCCTGGCAGAAAGGAAATGTCTCAGAAAGCTCTCAATAGCACTCTTCAATCCTGCAGAATGCATTGAGTGGAAACCAGGGCTGGTTTTGCAAGTCAGGATTTATAAACTTTAATAATACACTTATTGGGAAGAAAGGAAAATTCAGTTTGGAGAAATCATCTTGACAGGTAATACTAATTCATTTCTTCTTGCTGTTGCATTGCTGCATTGATAGTTCACACAGTTTGATGGCCTTTTGGAGCCAGTTTGGCCCCATGGGACTCATCCTAGTCTCATCCTTCATCCCTGTGATTTTAAAGGCTTTATGGAAATCATGCAGATGTGTATGTGCTTTAGCACAGCTGATAACGGTATCTTAGGTGACCCCATCAATCTTAATGATGTTTGTTACTAATCAGCAAGGGGCTAGCAATTTATTTCTCTTTTTACCTTCTTTATTCCCTTTTCTTATCTATCTGTCCATCTATCTATAAAAAGTAATAATAATCAAATGGTGCTGTAACCTTGTCGTGCTAAACTCAGTCTTCCTCATACCTACCTTTGACTCAACATACCACCTTCTACATACCCACCCTTAACTCTGTGCAGTTGTGCTTCTTCATGGTCACTCAGCTGACTTTCTCATAGTTACTCTGCTGATTTAATTGCTTTGTCCCTATTTCCCTATGCAAGGTTAATGTATAAGGGGTCGCCCTGCAGCCTTCTCATAGATCCAAATGTTGCAAGAGACTCAGAAAATAGAAGAACCTGCTTTGAACCACACCTTTCAACATCGCCTTCTTGGAGGATGCTCAGGAAACATACATAAGAATGAGAAAGTTACAATTTTTATATGTGTAGGGAAATACAGAATTTGGCTTTTTAAATCATTAACAATGTTGTGAAATCCCAAATTCACAATGTATGTCCCTCCCAACCTGACCTCTCACACTAACTTTATTTCAGAGGGATGTGGCAACACATAATTTTATTGAGCAATAAGAGTTAATCTTTTCAATGAAGCATTTATTTTTGTTTCTGCATATAAAAAAATGTAATTTGTGGAGAAGTACCCTGACTTTTAGAAAGCAACTTTCATTGTGTCAGAGTGAGGCATGGACTCACTGTGGATTGGATTTTTGCCCAAGGTGGGAAGAAGGCAGTATTTTTAACTGTATCATCATGAAGAGTGGCCATGAGACATTATGTGAAGTAAGAGGGAATACAAGAAATAGAATACTAGAACAGTGTATTTCCATACATAGTGTGTAAAAATGTATCAACGAGGTATGTTTGACTGCTTTTTAGACATTTTATTTTTAAGTATCTTAAAAACCTGTGAGGAATACTACCCTTGATTTAGCCCAAAGCACTGCACGTACATCTTGAACTGTTAAGGAAGACTTAGTTTTTACTTTAACAGTTGATAACCGTGGGGAAGAAAAAGACAAAGTATCAGGAACATTAATCTGCAGATACAAGGTACAAAAACTGTTCCTTAGAGGGGAGAAAAAAAAAGTGTCCTGAAATTCCTGCCTAATGTGATTCTTTCTAATCTTGCCCCGTTGTTGTCTGAATACAGACTAATTTGCTCTGTCTCTTGTGGAAGCTGGCAAGGCATCTTCCACAGAGCATGGATGCCTCCTTATGTTCAGCTTGCTTTCTGCACAGGGTTGTGTTTTTTGTTTCCTTACCTTCTGTGCATCTTGGGTTGTTCATCTCAGTGCTAGTACGGTTGGGTGCTGCACACCAGTATGCACAGAACTCCTCTCCAATTACTGAGGATATAGTTTTGATGTGCGTAGTGTTACATGAAGGATAACGTCCGTTCTTTGGAAATCTAGATGCCATCCTGTCAAATCACAGGCCTTTCTTTCACCTGACTCAGTGAGGATAAAGCTTTACCCTTCTGGTTTGACTTATGATAGACATGACAGTTGATTTTTTTTTTTTATTATTATTTATTTTTTTTAAATCCATGTGATGGTGTACCTTGGCCAAACATACCTAAGGCAGTTGGCTCATTACTGTATATTCATTGAGAAAAACATCAAACCACCATTCTGGGGTGAAAATGAGCTTAATGGGATAGGCACAGTCCCCCTGTCATGTCCTCCAAGTCTAATTTAGAAGCATACTGTGAAAGATGTGTATAACTCTTTTTGCAGCCTCTTCCCTTCATGCTGACAGGAGGACTATTCTGCTTTTTGGTTTGGATCCTTTTTGGAGTGAGCTTAGATCTGCCTTTAAGAGTCAGTGTAGAGGTATTTCAGTAGAAATATACTGCATTGCAAGGCCCAGTGAGTGACTGTGTGGTATTCCTCCTTCAGAAATAGAGCTGAGGTAAGTCTATTATATGTGGACATAAAACATCTTGTTCAAAAAAGAAAGACAACGCTCCCCCCTGCAAGGAAATACCATGTTCCAAGAATAGCTGCAAATAACTTTCTGTCAAAGTGGAGGAATGTTTTGAGAACAATTTTACAAAACACTCTTTTGGGACTACTACTACTAAGTATTTTCATTATTGACATAAATGATGGAATGCAAAATATATTTTAAAAATTCCTTAAGAATGTCAGTCTGAAAGGACCTGCAAGCATACCTTTGGAGAGTTTAGAGAGAGAAGATTAAAAGGTCTACACTTCACAATGGACTGTTTTTAAAATATAAATGCATGATGATTGCATAGGTAAGTAAGTTGCAGTACAGTGATTTTGGCTTCTAATAAACCAGAACATATTAAAGATACCATGCTGTTGCAGTGAAGGCACACATATGCCATACTTTTTATAGAAAAAAAACCAAATAAGTATCAGTAAGGCCTGTGCAACTGAACTCTTGGAAAACTTTGGCATTTGTAAAGCTTCACTGCAAGGCAATATTCTGGAGACAAGGCTTCAAGAACAAACTGCCTTAATCAGTGGGAGTACTGAGGAGAGTGATGTAAAGCATCAAAACTCTGGAAACGTGTGACATCCAGGGAAAAGCTGGGGAAGAGCAGCCCAATCAAGGACTAGGTAATAGCCCTCATGTACATAAAGAGTAGCTGCAAATAAGAAAGTCCACTTTTCCCCCTGTACTCACTGTGCAGTAGGTTTACTTGGCTTTGGGGTCAGTTTAGGATCAGCAGTGGGAAAAACATTCTAATGGAAGAGCCATTGCACCCTGAACAGAGTTGCTTAGAAAGGTGGTGAAATCTCTGCGGCCGAAAGCTTGCTGAAGCTGTTCAGGCAGAAGTTGTAGGAGTAGCTTGTCCTGAGACATGGAGTGGGGAAAGGCATTGAGGGAGGGAGAGGGGCAACGAAGTGATCTGTCTAGATCACTTGTATTTATATTCACTTACCTAGCTCACCCACAAGACACTGATGATTTTGAGTACTCTTGAGGAAGTGTTCTCCTGCTTGATGACCTTGTTTTATTTTGTCTACAGCTAACACATTTTGGAATAAAATAACTCAAAGTGATTTCTTTTCAAATGTAGTGGCTATGATTTGCTTTTTTAACCTATGTTGCTTACCATTGAGAAACTAGAAGGTAAAATATTATTTAGAGGTCTGGTTATTTAATACAATATACTAATTTATTAGTACCAGTTGAGGCAAGAAGATACAGGAGGATCCCAGCTTGGAGGCAGCATGTCATGGGCAGGAACTGTTTCATCCCTGGGGCACACTTGCAGACGGTCTTTAGTCATTTAGCACTTCCCTTGGCACGTTCCCAACATCCAGAGCACTTTGTTCTCTTTCCCTCCAAGTTGGAAATAAAATTTTATGGTCATAGTTGAGGAGGGGATATGGTACAGTACAAGCAGGCACAACTCAGTGTGCATATGTCCAAATCCAGGGTATTGCTCAAGGCTTTTAGACCTGCAGGGTCTTAACAGACAGTGCCAGATGCATCCCAGTGATGTGCCATCAAACACATCATTTGAAAGGAAGGCAGGAGCGGATGTAAGGAGAAAGAGGTGATTTGTCCAAATGAAAATGTGTAACTTTAGCATAATAATTCAAATACACCAGAAGTAATATTCTTTCAATAGTGTTGATGTCCATGTAGCATTTCTTTCACAGTGCTACATATACACCACTGGTTAAACCTTTTTGTGTCTCTGTAGGAAAGAAAATTGCTTAGGCGTGTTGTGTCTGAATGACATTAAGCTGAATGACTGTACGAGTAACACAGAGGCTTTGCTTTTGCTCAGCTTTGGTGACCAGTTAGATCTGCAGCTCTGTGCTAACCTTGATTCCATCCCACTGCTTGCTAACATGATGAATGTGAACTCTCTTTGGATCCTTTCCTGGCTGTACAGTACCACAGCTAGTACTCTGACTCTGTTCTAGTGCAGTGTCTGTGTATCTGCTGCCAGCAGTCCAGTGTTGGACCATGAATCAGGTTCTGATGTCACCGACCAATATTCAAACATAATATCACAGACTGAAGTTTGTAGATGATAAAAAGAGGAGGGAAAGGGAAATGCTGGAGAAGTGACTGAGCCTTAAGAAATTGATTCACTTGATAAAGTGGCTACAAACAAGTAATTTGTTCTTAAAATTATCATTTTAAATCATCAGTGTGGGAAAAAAGAATAGGAGCTCTGTGTAATGTGGTCCAGGGGGGATAATGCAGTTCTTGAATGTGTGAGCAATTGACTGCCTTGATACTGTTTTGTTCAGACTGCTGGAGTTCTGTTGGACAGAGCGTCCATTGTCATTGGGAAATTGTCATTGTGTCCCATTGTCAGGTTGGGAAATGTATTTGGCAGTGAAAGATGTAGAGACATCATATGAATTAAAGAAAATTAAGCTATTGAATTGACTTGACCAGAGTTGATAAGAAGTGATTTGTTCCCAGTTGTTACATACTTACCCAGGAACATAACTGTTGAACCAACAAAAGTGTAACAACAACCAGTACCTGGAAATCAAAACTAGAGAAATTAAGGTTAAGTTATTTTTGCACTGAGAGAAATGAAGCATTGGTGAAACTTTCTGGAGAGTTGCTTCTGCTTTTCTGAGAATTTGGGGGAGGGATTGTCTTTTCTCAAAGAGTATGCTGTATTTTGAATGAGAGCTGATTCAGAAATATATTTTATATTTTATGTGAAATCAAAAGAATGTTTCGGTCTTACACAGTTGTGGATATTTAGGGTAACTGTATGTCACTGAAAAACACTGATAAGGCTGATGACATGTGGGAATAGGTAAGCAGTATTGAGGTTTTTTTGGATGCTTTTGTTTGGTTTAAGTTGGGATATAACATGAGGAAACAAAAGTCTAACCCCGTAGAACTGAAAAGTGTAGAAATGCAGTAACTGCATGAGAATACTTATGTGCCAGCTGCTGATCATAAAACATTCTTCACTGAAGTATAAAATCTGACAGGGAAGTGTAGCTGCTGACAAAGAACATTTTATCTGTATGACAGAGAAAAAATTATCCATATGGAAGAGGAAAAAAATATCCATCGCCTACCTTTGGTATATAAGCTTTCAATTTTGATGAATTCTGCTTAAAATGACCATAAATCTATTTCCTAAGGAGTTTACCTTCTCTCCCTCACACATGCTTGCCATTGTTGGGGAATGGCGCTGCTAAAGCGGTTTTGGCCAGAGTAAAGGCCCTGGCACAGTGTTATTTAATAGCGGCCCTGAAGCAGCGTGGGTTTTGGAGTAAGGGGTTTCGGTCTGTCTCGCGAGATGAGACTTCAGGTGTGCCTCACCTGGTGAGAAGCACTTACACGATTCCTTGGTGGGAACCATGTACTCGGCTACCTGCCGAGAAACATGTATGCCTCTACCTGGCGGGAAAAACGTGAGCGACCAGCTGCCGGGGGGTGGGCCCATAGGTGTCACCCTTGGGGCTTCGGCCAACCACGTAGTGGTTCCCGGGGGTCTTCGGCCAATCAGAACGCAAGTTCGGGAACTGCAAATGTATGAAGTTGCGCTGTTCGGGCAATAAAGTGAACATTGCTTTATCACTCATATTGAGTTGGCCGCGTGTTCCTCCGCCGTCTCATTTTATGCCATTAGGTATGTAGTTCTAAAACTTCCATGTAATATTTTCAGAGTTTCTTATTAATATCCACATAGCCATGTTTTCAAGAAACTGTACTGCCCTGTTTCTTAATTGAAAGACAGTATTTTGTACAGAAATAACAACTAAGAACTTTGCAGAAAATCAAGGGTGTTATAAATGACTTGGTCCCAAACAGGATTTTAAACCAAATCAAACAATTTATTAAAGGAATAAAAGCAAGCAAATGGTGCTGGGGTGCACAGGCAGCACCGGGTGCACTGGGAGTCTCTGCCCCACCAAGACGCNCCCCACCCAAGACATAACCATATACATCTCAAGATGACATGCTGGAGTGCCGATCAGGTCCTGTAACTTTTGTCTTGCTAATGGTCAGGCAGCTGGTTCCGCAGGTTTGAGGAGCCTCCCTCTTCTGCTGGCTGATCACCGTCCTTTCAGAGACAAGTTGTTTCACAATGCACACCATGTGCTACATTGTGGTCCTTTAAGCGAAGATTTGCACATCCTTTATATAGTTTGTTGATGCTTCAACATACTTCATTCATGCAAAATCTCAAACCGTCCCTCCCAGGCCCATGACCATACAAGGGTCTGTCATTATGCACCCCCAACATTATTCCATATTAACACGAATCAGAGCGACATACATCACAAGGGGAATAGCTAACACTAATATCCACTCGTGATGTGTCAGTTGCTTCTAGGGAAAAATAGGAGAAAGTGCCCCATTTCAAGACCTGTTTTCAAAACTTGCTCCTAAAATGATATTGCTGCAGCCAGCTATCACAGTTTTGTGGAAGAAATGCAGTTAGGGTGCAAATTTTTCCAGAGTATTTCTCATATTCCTAAGTTTTGTTTCAATTGTAGAATGGTAGATGTGGCTGTTCAGTTGTGCTCGTATAGTCCAAGTTTAGTTTCTGTGTGTGTCTAATAAACTACTTCCTGATGAAGATAAAGAGTAATAATGTAGACAGTGTTTCATGGTGCGTCCTTGTCATAGCTTTTTGTAACTGACTGGGAAGCAAGACATAAATAAGAGGTGAATAAACAGAAATTTTCGTGGCAGCAAGAGCAAAGAAACGTGGTGTTTATGAAGGACCAGAACCTACAGAGAAGAGGGACTCAACAGCCGGACAAGAAGGGAAGAGGAAATGCTTGTAAACAAGGTTGTTTGGAACAGAGGAGAGCATCGACCTGCCAAGCAGTGAAGCATCTGTCCAATAATGTAGCAGGAGTCTAAGAATGGGACCTTGAATCCAGTTGAGATGAGAGGGAGGATTCTGAGAGGACTGACTTGAAGAATTGAAGCCAGGAATGGGTTTGAATTCAAGACAGTTTGAGTGTGGGAGAAGTCAGTTGAAACTTGGTGGGAGAGGAGAAAGGAGAGTAAAAGATTAAGAGAATATGAGTGAGAAGAAAATGTCAGCAAGAAGTTATGAGGAACAGGCTGCCCAGGGAGGGGGTCGAGTCACCATCCCTGGATGTGTTTAAAAGACAAGCAGATTAAGTACTTAGAGATATGGTTTAGCATAGGATAGGAACGGTTGGACTCGATCTTAAAGGTCTTTTCCAACCTAGTGATTCTGTGATTCTGACTTAGTGATGCTACCAGAGTGGTGTTACAAGAAGAAACAATGAAGAGGGCGAATACGTGAAGAAGGCGAAAAAGCAGAGTAAGAAACCCTAAGCCCAAGAAGGTGTATGCCTCCCTGGAGTGAACGTCCCTCTCATCATGTCCTTGTTATTGCCTCAGATAGAACCATTCGAAAGATGGATGCTTACAGCATACAGGTAAATTTCTTTCTTATTGTTGTTTTAGGTTTTAAGCTTACTGTAGGAAATGTTCTTCAATACTTTTTTCTCTTTTTATTGCTTAGTCCTACCGCAAAGGACTAGTTTAAGTATATCCCAAATAATTTATAGGGAGAGAAGTACAGAAGGAAAGAGCCAGATCATCGATAGGGATCTAAATTTAGTTGTTTGGGTTTTTTGTTTATTTGTTTGATTTTTTTTTTAATGCTTCAAATACAGGTATTAGCAATCTGAATATTTTTATCAGTCAGAAGAGATCCGGGGTAAGAAACAAGCACTGTGTACTCTTATATGTAGCATTTACAGCCTCAATAGCAACTCAAAAGCTTCTCTAGTTGGGATTTCCAGGACCGTAAGATGTAATTCTAAGAATGTGAGATAGGAACTTCTTAATGTATTAAATTTACAGTTTGTAATGCTTTATATCTCTTAAAATCAGAACCTGTGCTTTGCATTTCAGAATTTCCACTTGCTACTTTACTGTCTGTCTCCAGGAGGACTCTGCAGTGTAGTTCTGTGTGCCGTATCTGAAGTCACTGAGATCTCAGATCTTCATGGGTTTTTGAGGAAGAAAGGAACAGTGGGAGAAAAGCTAGGTGTAGACAGTAAACAGAAACAGGCTGAAAGCATGCAGGATTTCATGTGGACAGAGCCTGGTTTGGTTGTGTTTTGTGTGTAGTGTTTCATGGGCTGTCAAGCAGTGAGTGATTTCTATACACGTGTTGGGATGAGATCCGCAAAATTATCTGAAAATAGTCTTGGGAGCAAAACCATTTCAGGGGGACTAGAGGTCTTTCTTTTGCTCTTTTTCTGTCTTTGTGGAGTTATGGTGTTTCCATATCTGTTATCTCTGCATTATATGGAGATTTATTTACTTTCAACAGCAAAGTTACCATGTTTATGTCAGTAAGTGCTTGCTTTAGATGGTTTCTGAAGGGATAAGGAGGAAAAAACTGCTTTTTGAAATAAATGTTATATTCTGACCATTACTAGCCTTCATTATCCACTTTTTACAAACTGGAATTTGCTGGCTTTTTGTCAGCCTCACTGCAAAGCTTTGTTAATACACCACCATGAAAATGAAAGTTTCATACCCATTGACATAATTAATGAAGAGGCAGGCAGCATGCTCTACCAATTAACACCACAGGGAAAAGTAAAATTGGCTTCCTTTTTGTGTGTTGTGCCAAAGTTAAGAACTGTAACACACAGCAAATAAATAGAGATCCTTTTAATGAGCTGCAAGATCGAGCTGAATAACTCTGAAAGGATGTTGTGTAAACACTGCCAACTATTTAGAGTGTTAAGAATAATTGATGAGCTTAGTTGAGAGTTGGTTGTTTCGTTGGTTTCTCTTTTTCTTTTTTTGGGGGGGGAGGCTGTCAAAGAATAGAAATAATGCTTGTTAATAAATAAATTTTGTTTTCAGTGCAGCTGTTAGCCATGCTAAAGACTATAACAAGCCCTCTAGAACAGCTATGAAAAAAGAAGTTTACTGCTTGCTACTTGACCAACAAGTTTGTCAGAATTCATTTTTTTCAGCTGAGTATTTCTGTACTTAGTGTTTACTCATAATGAAAACTTGCCGAATTGTTGTCTGATGCTGGTTCTCAGTAGCCCAGCCATCTGGCAACGCTAAGACATCACTCAGCCTTGATTTTTTCCAACTGTCCCAGAAGTCCTAATATTAACAGTAACAGGGAAATAAACAGGGGATGTTTCTCTGTGATTTATGTGAGGCATGTGTGTGGAAAAGTCAGAGAAGTTCAGGTTCAATTACTTTTAAAAAAAATTTCATTAAGCACAATTGTCCTAAAAACCTTATTAGAAAGATTGAAAGTTTTTAAGTGTACATGTAAGCAGAGAAATGTAATTTTGACTGTTTAGTGCTAGCAGCTAACTTAATCTTTTTCTACATGTAGCAGCTCTGTCACTCTCTGTCTCTTCTAAGTAATGTGAATTGTAACAATAATCAGTTTGTACAATTGTATTTTAGCCCAAGTACTGTATTAGGTCAGATGCAGCTTACCACTTCATGTGGTATACAAGCAAATCATCAGGACTGGTGATACAAGCATCTTCACTTTAGCATCTTGCATCTTTAAATATCTCAAAATTATAACTAGGGAAGCAAAACATGGTAAAGTTAAAAGTAATAATTAGAAGCCAGTGTCCCTTCACTTGGTACATGAGAGGCCATACCAAAAACATCTAATAACTACACACAGGAATATTAATATGCAAACACAACTGGTGACAATTAATTCTGGTTTGGGGTAAGTCCTTCCACTTTATGTTAAGAAACATATGTTGATTACACAGAAGTTAGTTAATGTCTGTTTCCAAAAGCAAGGTTGAAAGACATAATAGATGTCAGACTCAAAAAACTCAATAAATGTAAGACTCAAAAATAATGTTGACCTTCCAAAATGTATTTGTTTATAAAATAAGAACAATATTGAAATTAAAAAAAAAATTTCCTCCCACATTAAGATTTCTCCCTGAATCTTGAGTCTTCAGCTGCTAGAAGACTGAATTTCTACTACCTAATCATTTGTCTAGCAAAGGAGGTGCATTTTGAATGTTTTTCTTTCAGTGATTTTTATTTATATTTCATTTTCTCATTAAGCAGTCAGTCTTATTTCAAACCTAGATTCAATCGATTCTTCTTTTCATTTTCCATTCTCTTCTTCAGCACCTGCATCTCTTCTTTTTGTCTTTAGCCTCACAGACCTTGTCAATGTTGTACATTCTCCTTACAAACCTTTAAATTGTCTAATCTTTTTCTAACCTGGGCATTATCTTAGCCTCCCATGAATTAGTAAAATGTCTTTTCCTCCTCTGCCCTCTGAGTTTTAGTTACTTTATTTTTCTCCCCTTGGATGATTGTCCTGCTTATGTCCTTCAAAACGTTTAATGGACTCTATTCTGTCCTTAGTGATCGGCCAAGTCTCCGTTGTGGTGGCATTCAAGACTTCCTGGCTGTTCTCAGTCAATCTGATGGCTGTCATCCTTTCTTCTCAGCCAGCTGGCTGGAACTCTGTCTCCACTCTGGCTGTTGCCACCACTAGCATAGCAGTGCCTCTGCTTTCCCAAGTGTCCAAATATCCTGATGCCTCTCTTTCTGCCTTTCTGCCAGTCTTTCAGTGGTGTTTTCTGCAGCTCAGGATAACTTCTAGAAGGTCTCTAAACCACTGGGGTCTAGCAGGGAAGATAAGCATGGATGTAGTAGGAGAGGGATAGAAAGGACAAAAACCTAAGGATTTATAAGAGAAAAATCGCTTTTTTGTCTTATCTTTGTGAGGATTCTATGTATAATTGTATCTATAACTTCTGCTTCAGAAAAACATTGTGTCTTTAATGGTTCATTTTTCCATATTTGTAAAGAGACACAGTATCCTTTAAATAAGTTAATTTGTTTTTCCTCAAATTGTGCAGAGTTGCTTTGTTGAAACTGGCCAAGGATAAAATATAATTGATAACTCATTAACTGTTGTCACTAAGGCATGTTAACTGTTGTCACTAATGAGCATGTTAAAGCCTGGTGATCATCATTCCTGTAACAGAGAACAGGAATGTTGCAGAGATCTTTAATGCTGAAATCCGTCATGGATTCAAGTCTTGCAAGGATATTTCTGGCCATCCATATGTCCAATAGGTAAAAAAAAATAGAGAGATGGTACTGAGACAGGAGGTGACAAGGATAACAAGAAGTATAAAACAGCTTCTATTGGATGAAAGCTTAAGATTTTGGTTCTTGAGTTTGGAATAATGACAGCTAAGTGAAGAGAGAGCACTGTACAATCAAAAAAGATGGAATGTTTTCACAGTACAAGGACTGGACTTAGTGATAATGTCAGTGAGCAAGTTCAATATGAGCAAAGCACTTTTTTCAGTGACCATACCTACAAAACCTACGATTTGTCTAAGATCAAACAGGATGGATCGAGGGGTGGCTGGTATGTACAGTGATCTTGCATACATGTTCTAGCTCAAGAGGCTCAGAAGCCTCTGCCTGTAGGATAGTATTTTGAGGACAAGTGCTGTGTTCCACATAGCATTTCTTATGTACATCCCCTAACTACACTGCAGTTCTGAACTAGATGAGCCTTTTCTCTTAAGCAATATGGCAATTCTTATGTGTTAAGGATGTGTATGAACTAGATGTGGTTACAATGCTGTCATAATCAATACGGGCTAGTTAAACGATTGTAAAGATAAAAATCCAATGATAGAACATCTTTGTGTACTTCATTTGTATGCCATGAATTAAGTTTCCACAACTAAAAATGAGGTACTTTGGGTGGACAGGTTAGAGCTCATTAATTACCTGGTTTTGTACATAGAAGCAATACGTATGCCAGCTCCAATCACTAATAAATCCGTCAGCTTTGAGGGTTTTCCTGTTCATTTCGACTGAACTGTGAGTGTATGTGACAGGCCGCGGTTCTGTCAGAATGAATTCTGCCCCGTGAAAAGCTGGCAGCACGGGGAAGTGACAACTTAATGGAAGCTAAAGCACTCTAATGGCAGTGCCTGGTGAGCGCCAGGGAAAGTCATCCGCAGCGTTTGCCCTGGCTTTTGAAAGTGTCTCTTTGCATTTCTGGTTGCGTGCGAGATGTTGGAGCTTTACTGGAGTCCCATTTGCAGGTATTATTAAATGAAATACAATTCAGTAAAACACTTGTTTGTTGATAGACTGTATTCCACCGAGGTCAGCCCACCTAACACTCTGATTGTATTGCATGTGCCCAGTATACTGCAGTACTGCTCATGTTAAGAGCCTTAATTTTAGGTGTCACATAATCCCATTTCAAAGGCACAAATTGAGTAAAATTCTACACAGTTTACCCTACTGTGCATGTGAGTGCATAGATATTTTTATTTAGATATGTATGGAGTGTATGTTTAATCAAATGGGTGTAAACTTAACACACTTCATTTAGTGCACAAGTGAGCAATAGATAGATTGGTGCCTTTTGTTAGTACTATGAATTAAAAGTTGTGGTGAGCCAATGGATAATATTATCAGTCCAAGATTAATTTACATTGTTTTAATCTATTTTTAGATGACATTGGCGTATGAGAACATATTTATAAATAAATAAAAAGGTTGTAATTTGCATGCATTGCATTTATGGACTGTGTTATGAATACCCAGTAAGTACATTTAACTGTTTTAATTACATTTTAATATTTTAATAACTTTTTATGTATTAAACAGTGGATATTCCATTTAAATTATTGCCTTCTTACCAGGGTAACATTCTAGTAATTGTGGTGTTTCTGGTTTTGTTGGTGTGATAGTGGCTTTTGGGCAAAACCAGAGTAGCAATGGCTTTCAGCAGAATGTTATTTCTCCATTGTGTAATACAATAGCATGTATGTTTTTGCTGGTTGTAATTAGAAATGTAGATTTTTATTTTTTTTTTAAAGAAAGTGATGCCTAATAATATAATTGCTAAGAGTTAGTAAACTTAATCAGGAGAGAGCAGACCAAAGAGGGCTTCAGCATTAAAAAAAGAGAAAGCCAAGTGACCGGTTTGCATTAAAAACAACCAACCAACCCAAACAAAATGAACGCCAAACCTTTCCTGTACGGTTATCTTCATTATGATTTGTTTTACAGTTGGGACTTTCACACTGTTTGCCATGTAACAATTACTTTTTTGAAGAAAAGGTGAATTGCACGAACGGACTCTATTTCTTTAATGCTGTTCTTAACACCTATCTGTTCCATTTCCTCCTCCCCACCCTTTTCACCCACCTTAGGAGGCATACACTGACCTTACAAAGCTCTGCAGTCCATATCAGATAACAGGGTGTCTGGGTTTGCTGTATGATCTTTACTTATTAAATGCACTAAAAATAAGTTTCTAAAACTTTTTAAAAATTCCTTCCATATTGTTTCTGAAGTTAAACCTTCATCAGCTCTGTGGGTGCAGAAGGCAGCTGGGTTACTATCCCCTCATTTGTAGGCATCAGAATCCAAGGGTGAAGTTGCTGATAATGGCATTTCTTGTAGCTTTATTGGGGATAATAGTATTATATTATATTATTTGCTTGCATCGTAGGTAAGTTTTTGCTTTGCAATTAGGGCTATGCACTAAGAATCCAGTGCTATGATTTGTGATTCTGAAGCAGGGAAAAATACATGCGGATTGTCACATAGTGTTTTGCATCTTAGTTTATGCAAAAGCATTTAAAAACAGTCACATATTTAGAGGACATGCTTGCTTGATTCACAGTTGTCTGTGGGATTGTGTGGTATAGGATCCATTGGCGAAACTAATCAATTCCAAAGGCAAGAAGAAGCAAACATGGCATTGAAAGAATTCTAGAATTAAAAAAGGTCAATGGAACAAGAAGAGAGAGGAGTAGCAGGGCATAAAGGTGAAAAAAATGTGGAGATTAGAGGTCTACAATATACATAGGTACTGAGAATGGAAATCAAGATAGATAGATGCCTTGTAAAGAGAAGGTGCCACACATAGAGTATCTGCTGCCATAGAATGCCTTGAACTGTACCAAGTGCCTATACAACAAATACATTTTCTTCATACCACAGACAAGTTATAATTCCCTTTAAAAGGCTAAATACTTAAAACATTTCTCCTTTTAAAAGAATTACTGTCACTTTATAGGGACATACCCTATCTGCTTTGCCTTCTTGAATGCTTCATCTTGGATAAAGAAACACAGAAAGTGCTTATTTTTTAATAATCTTGCTGATAGCTTTTTATCTTGAGTGGTCATCCAAAATTTCTCAAGGTGTTGCTTTTTTCTTTCATAAGAAGATAATTTAAAATAGAGACATTTGCTTCTTTGACTTCCTTCTCTATATTAATTTTAAAAAATTACAAAGTCAGATTTTGGTGAAAACAAGGGGAATGAAAATTAGCAAGGTAGTACGTAGGTCCTTATAGATAACCCAAAACTCACACCCCTTCTCTTTACCTTTTCCCAGGGACAAAGTTTAAAAAATAGGATTTTATTTTTGGCATCTCCTTGTCTCCTCCCTTTGCAGTTTCATTGTGATTTTTGCTTCTTCACACACACCCTACACTCCCAAATTCCACACATTGTAACGAAACAGTTCTAGCAAGAACCCTTGCGTAGCTTTATTCTTGCTAGTGACAGCTGTCCGTGTTTGGGTTCTGGCCACTCTTGCTTTGGGTCTATGTCCATTATAGTTTTGGTATTTTTAATGATTTTCTTGGGTTAAGTGTGTAGCTATGGCTTATAGTAGCTATTAACCAGATGGTTTATAAGAACTGATATTAACGTATATTTGCTATGAAATGGTTTTCAAAATGGCTCATTCTCACTTATCTGTTCTTATGGAGTACATCCCACTAAGTAGACTTCAAGAAGAGAATCTGTGCTTCTCTGTATATTCAGTGACTGTGGTGTCTATTACTTTTCAGTTGCTTATCAGAAATGGTCTCTATTAGAAATTGTTTCTTTAAAGCACAGAATCAATACAAGCTCACACAATCACTTAAATGGGAATTTTCAAGCCTGTTATACTTTGTAGTGCAGCTGCCTGTTGCCAGTTCTTGCATATTTAATCTGTAATAGTGAACACAGGATCTGCATAATGCATGGCTTTTGACAGTTTTGCATTTATTGCTTTTGAACTTTAAATATCATCAAAGTCGATGGTCCAAAGATCAAACTACTTTGGAAAAAATAACAAGTCTTTCAGGCTGTCCTTAAAGAAAGCCTTCAATTTAACTCAATAATGAACAATTCAAACAGGTCATGATTACATTGCCAGCTCTTCCAGCAGTGGTATGGCATCACCAACCCCTCTGCATCTTCCCTCACAAATGGAAGGGAGTTACAGGATTTCAGTTCTTAGAGTGCATGTGCACTAGTGGCCTTTTACCCCATATGCCATGCATTGTTCTTAACGTTCAAAGAGAGACAGAACATGACTTTCATGCACCAGGCCCCAAAACAGAGCTGATGTTGAAGGACAATATTACAAGCTTACCTACTAGCAGTTGCAGTGAGTTTGTTGCACTTAAGCTGATGGCAGATCAGCTCATGAAGAAAGAGTTGGTCTAAAAAAATAGGGTTTTTTAAAGAGGCTTTGGAGACTGGAGTGATTTCATAATGGAGATGTTTTGACGGCTCTTGCTTTGAAATTATCAGGTCCTCAATACTGAGCAAGATATTATGATAATTGATAAATTATTAGGGAGAATTTTTTCTTTAGGTAGCAATTTAATTTTCCAGTATGACGAGTGTCTCCCATCCTAGTCTGTGTGTACCTAGCTTCTTTAAGAGCCAGAGGTGCAAAAGCTGTGTTTTGCCGCTTAACTTTTGTATTTGCTTGTAATATTCCATTTCCTCCTCCTTTAAATTACTTCTTGTGACTGAATTGACAGTAGTAAAGAAAATGCAGATTGAATATAACTTTCTTTTTCCCTAAACTTAATCAGACCTAATAGTGAATTTACAGAATTATATGTATATATTTCATAGGATCACAGAACGCGTTGGGTTGTAAGGGACCTTTAAAGGTCATCTAGTCCAACCCTCTGCAGCAAATACAAATTTCTTCGTATATGTACCTTTTTTTTTCCTTTTTAGGCTAATGGACAAATCACTGTTACGATGAGCTTTATGTTGTCAGATCAAGATTACTTGCATTTTAGTGATATTTTATTTTTATTTCTTTTAACTGACTAAAGGCAGCAAACCATATTCTTCACTATTTCTCTTTCCATAAAGCTACTGAATGACCTAAGGGTTTGGGGGTTTTTATACATACATATGTATGTGTGTATATATACACATATGCAAATAGTTCTCCAAATCCATGTCCAAATTAATTGTCAATTTGAAATATTTTTAATTGAGAAATGTTAAATTCTATGGAAAAGTACCAAGTTCACATGCACACATGAACTGAAATATTTGTCTCCATGCTGGGATTCAAGAGAAAATATAGTTTTCCTGTTCACATTTATGGCTGTTTCCCTCATACCTATGTTGTCCTACCTTTACGAAGAACTTTGTGTTCAAGTTGTGCAGTATAAATACTGTGATGGAATATCTTGGCACATGTAGGAGACACCCTTTATTTTAATTTGGGCAAAGTGTATAATGCATCATGCATGTTTGCTAAGTTGTAATATTTGTAGATCACTTCAGGGAAAATCTGGACTCTGGAGAGGTATCGTTTCTGTTGGAACTGGGACAGAAGTGAAGTGTGCATGATAGTTCATCTGAGCTACTTATTAGGTGTTGTGAAGGAAAAAAACCAAGAGGAAATATCATTGCCGTCAGAAGTCCATGTAAATCAAAATTATTTTACACTGTAATGAAGCTGCTGTTCTCCCTTTGCCTTGTCCTTCCCTGCCCCACCCCTTGTTTTTGTTTGCCCTACCACTAACCTTTTCATACCTTCTTCACTTATTTCTAGTGGTGTTAGTCCAAGGTAAGCAAATGCAGTGTAGCATATATAAATGCCCGGCTTAAATGCTTAAGCTGGAAAACTCTGATGGAAGCTTAGTGTGTTGTACAGATTCTTCCTTGCCTCTGAAATCCTGAAAGGAACATTAGAATCCTGATGGAACATTAGAATCCTGATGGAACATTAGAAGTCTCATGGTGAGGTCTGTAGGAATTGCTGTAACAGTTGCAGGGGTGAAGCCATCTCAACTTAACTCGCACATGTAATCAGGAGACTGTTTGGACAGAACCCTACCAGTGTCAATAATAAGCCTTATTCTGTTTACATGAAACAAATTTGGAATTTACACAGAAAACTAATGGAGTCTCTGGTGTCTTGCAGATTTCTTTGGCTTTATCTCCTATGTATAATTAATGTAACCAAGTGAATGAGCACTTTTCCGTAGGACTCAATAGGCAAGTATGTTTGGAAAATGAATGAACTGCTAAGATTAATTGCAAGGTTACCTGCCTGAATATCCTGTGGAGAGAAGGAAATGCCAACCCTTTTTTATCCAAAGGATTTCTTTATTAAAGGTTGTTCATAATCTAAATAATGTTAGATATCCAATTGGACTGAAGATAATGCTTTATTGTGACTGTACTAGTCTTAACAATATAAAGCTGTGAATTAATGTAAGAGAAAAATTCGTATGAATATTTACCTTAATCTACTCAGCTAGCTTGTTACTATTCTGCATGGTGATGGCCAATTCCAATAATAATTGGAAAAATACATTTTGTGAAGTGTGTGGTGGTTGACTAGTCAGCAGAAAGACTTATGAAAGTTTTGAGTGAACTACTTTTAGGGAAAACAAACCCAAATCACTCTCACCTAGAAACACTATATAATTAAGGACTTTTGGTTATGCTTTCATTTTTTCTAGTCATTTTAGAGATCATGTATGCCTTTAGTTTAGATTTTTATTTCTGTTCATTTTAGCAAAAGTACTGCTACTCAATATTTTATCAGTATTTTAAAATGGATTTTCTGAAGGCAAGAAATAATATCCTAGAGTCATAGGATAGTGGGCTGGAAGGGATCTCCAGGATCAGACGTCATGGGGGTCTGTAAGTTTTAGGAATGTTTAGAATCAATTGATTAATTCTGTCTGTGACCGCTGTGGTAATGTTGACTGCCACTACATCTGATGTTTTGGATGTAAAACATGAAGCAGGTCTTATGAATGGTAGATAGGAAGGAAGAAGTGCAAGAAGAAAACCCCTGAGTACTCAAAGCAAAGATCTTGTCAGCACATCATGTGTTCAGGTTCAGAGAGGTTTTTTTTCCTTTACCATTTTAGCATGAAATCAATGAGGAATGCATAATTTTTTAGCTGTGTCTGACATTGCACAGCAAATGGTCACCAATAAAGATTCTCAGCTGCCACACAATCTGGCATAGGTCCTTTCTGCTCCACTGCTCCTAGTTGCATTCGGCCCGTTGTCGATGTGATGCTACTTTTTGGCTGCTTGCCCATCTATTTTATATAAACTGATATTTCTAGATTAGAAACCACGTTGTTGTGAGGTAAGCCTGTTGGAATTACCTCCTGTGATGTGTTGAGGCAGTTCATTGACTTGTTAGTTTAAATAAAAGTTCCTGCAATATATAGGGAGGGATATTATGATTTTTTTGGACACAAGGGATTATAATGAAATACAAGATAATTTTTGAAATTACTGCATTTTGTCATTGTAACTACTTTCAAAGTTTTAGATGTTTTTTAAAGATCACAAAAGAAAACAGTGTCCTTGAATAAAGTATTTTTATTAATAAGTTTTGGCAGACATTGCTTTTTAAGTGGAAAGTATACAAAGAATGGGTTTGCCCTATCCAAATTATCCATTAGCACAACAGGACTGTTCTAAATGACATCATTACATATGCCAGCTAAAGTACAACAGTTTCAGGAGGATGATGAGCAGCTTTATTCTTGCAGAAATTGAATATTATTAAAGGTGACTTAAAAGAAATGTGGCATCCAGGAGCTGAAAACATCCTATCATCAACTTAACCCATTAACAAACCCAGAGGCAACGGCAAAGAAGCCAACACAAATGTCAGTGGAGTGTGCCAAAGAGCCAGATGCCGTCACTGGAAAGTGACTTCCACAGCTTGGCATCTGTGCCTCCTGCCCATCACCCAAGAGGAAGAAAAGCTGGGCACACGTGTTTATTTTGGGGTGTGTATAGAGAACACTTCCCTCTCTTCCCTGTACTCTCTCTTCATTGCAGTGTTCATGGCTAACTCATATCAGGCAGATTAGTAACAATTAGAGAAAGGACACTGGCATTTTGGTACAGATGTCTATATGTATAATAATGTCTACCAGTTGGGCAGGATGGGACAGAAAACGGGGGGATCCAGGGAAGGAGGCAGAAGAATACAGAACAAAGAAAAACCAGAGCAACACATAATAGGATTATGAAAATAAATGTTTACCTTTCATACTTCTTACAGTGTTTGTTTATTTTACTATTTTCAATAGTGGAGCCTCACTCATTTCTCTAACTTTTCCTTCGTCAGCTTTCCCCTGTAAATCCAACCAATCCTCAATGTGTTGCGCTCTTTGCGATGACATTCCTCATAGCACGTTCAAAGAAGTAACATTTGGCAAACTCGATTTCTACAATTTAAACCCTGTTATCTGATTATTCATATTGTTCTGTTACACCTGGGTAATTTCTCTGTGTGTGCATCCAAATATTGTTTGTTTGCTTCTTTTTAAACAGTAGGAATAATACCTCTCCATGTTATCAGTAGTCAGAGTTTTCTTAGATGGTCTAACCATGCTGAGCTTTCAGAAAAAGTGTCTGCAAGAGTGGCCTCCAGTTATGGTGGAACCACTGGAAGTTGTGGACACTAACTAGTGACGAGTAGTCAGGCTTTTATGGTTAGCTGATAGCCAGCTGTATGTGTATAAAAGGTGTATTATCATGTTTGTGTGTATGGGTTGGGTGGAGGGGTATGTCCTGTGACAGGATAATTTGCACCTCCTCGTTTCAAGCCTGTATGTTCTGAGAAAACATCTGTGGGTAACAGAGATTTGTGAACAGTCAAATTCCTTTTTTTAAAAGTGAAAATACAACAGTAGTAAATATGAAATAAAAGTGCTAATTAATTCAGGGAAAACTCTTTAAATATATATTGATCGGAAAGAGACAATTTGAGATGAACTGTTGAGTTAAAATTTTACTTTCCAAAGCTTGAAAAAGCTTGCAGAAGATTGTTTTTATGATTCAGCTGTCAAATGTGGTTGCAAAGACCTAATTTAAGGCAGACAATAAAGATTTTTGATGAACACTCGTTCAATATGCTACTCCATTGACAGAGCAAGCTGCCTTTTTTATAAGATAGTGCTGTACTCTGAAATGAAACACAGTGGGTAGGAGGAAGCTGAAAAGACTTCAGAGGTATCAGCTGTCTTGGAATGAAAGGATTTTTTCCTCAACTTTAAGTTTCAGTGTCCTGTGTCTTTCATGCATTCAGTACATACTAAAGCCCTTAAAAAGATATCAGTGTCATAGCATGAGGACTTACGAGTAAGAGCAGAGTTGTGGTTACAGTTGGTGTGGACAAAAGAGGATTATTGCTTTCTGAGTTCTTATTTAAAACCTTCAGGTCCATTTATTTAGGCTCAGTAATCATTGCTGAGAGCAAGAACTAACAGGATGTAATCATCAATATAATTTGCATTTTAGCAGCGGTGGGTTTTTTTAAAAAGTTAATAAATCATAAAAATTTTGAGAGGATAATAGAATTGCCACTGTGCAATTTAAGGTTTTTCTATCATAAGAGATCCATATGTGTAGATCTTCATAGTGCTTTCTGAGTTAAATCTTCAGGTGCTTTATCCTATGATAACGTCTTTATCATTTGGGTTTGAAATTCCAAGTGTGTCATCACTGAAATATTTGGGCTTGCTAGTATTACATTTGAGTTTATTCTTTCTTTCTTCTTTGCTTGTTCTCCTTATCATAGATGGTTGAAATGTTTTTTCACTTCACCTTTTTACACTGCAGTGCTTTGCAGACTTCACTGCTGAAACGTTCTCACATAAACTCAATATGCTTTTTCCTTTTAATTTTTCTTAATGCTCTCATATGTATATTTTAATTAAGTTATAAAACCATAGGCAGGTGCAGTTTCTACCAGGAGGAGTACCTGTAATTGAATTCTTGAAGGCTGAAAAGCAGTGCAGCAGAGGCTTGAAGAATTTCATACATGTTTGGTAATTTATAGAAGTGGCTGATTATTCCAAGACTTGGTAAAAGAGTCAGAGTTTTAATATTAGGGGATCACAGAATGGCAGAGGTTGGAAGGGACATCTGGAGGTTGTTGAACACCCCTCACTCCCTCTGCACAAAGCAGGATCAGGATGGGGTTGGAGGTACATAGGGAACAGGTTTTGGGTATCTCCAAAAAGAGACTCCACAGCCTGTTTGGAAATGCTGTTCCAATGTTTGACAGATCCTCCTCCCAGTAAAAAGATTTCCTTTTGTTCAAATAGGATGTCCTGTTTGTCAGTGCCCATGGCCTCTTCTGATTGGCTCAGAAATGTCTTGCTCCATCTTCCTACCTCCTGGTCTTCCATGTCTTTTTCTGTGAAGCTGCTTCCCAGTCAGTTTGTTGCCAAGCCTTCCCTTGTGCATGGGGCTGTTCCTCCACAAGTTCAGGACATGGTGGTACTCAGCAATCTGCTTTCAGCATCTTCATTACCAGACATCATCACTTTACTTCTATTTTTAGTAGGAAAGTAGTTTTTCTGTTGTTTGAGTAATGAAAGCAATCTGATTTTTATGTTTTTCTTCTTCTAACCCCTTGAACTCAATTCTGTGAGTGATAAATCTTCCTGGTGTTTTGCAGTTTGCAGTTCACAGAGCAAATTATTCAAACATCTTATTACTGTTTCATTAAAACCTTTTGTTTATGCTACATCACAAAAATATTTTTAATTTTGAATTATCATAGACACTGGTGTGTTATGGTATTCATGCTGAGCTCCAGAGATGTTGCTTAAATGTTTTCTTTCCTCTTGCTTTTCTTTTCTCTTATCTGAGAGACTTAATATCCTAAGATTTTTTTGTTACTGGCTAGTTCGAAATCAACACTTAACTCCTGTGGCTCAGTTGTCACTGATGTAATGACATTACAGGTATAGCTCTTAAAGATGAGCTCTCAGAAGATTATTGAGAACTCAAAGGCTTGAATTTCAGTGACAGTCTGTTGCCTTGTTATCCTTTGAAAACCTCAATAGAAAAACTTTAGGTGGTTACAGTTTAATTATACATGTTAATGAGTTGCAGGAAGGACAAACCAAGCAGGGGCAAAGCTTCTGAGTCATTAAAAAAAGTTTCAAACTACTTTAAACGAGGGAAAATGTTAGTGATCTTTTTTTGGGATTTGCAGCGCTCTATTTCTGTGGCTGTAGGTTGGAAACAGATTGGATGTCAGACTGTCAGCATTTCTCTTAGTGGCTTTATATGTGGGTGTTTTTTTAAGTGAAGAGTTTTGCATTTATTGTAAAAGCTAGTAAGGTAACTTTCCTCTAGCTAGCTATTAAAATACATGAGATGTAATTAATGTACGACAAGAATGTGAAAACTTACCTTTTGTTTCAAAGAAAAGGGACAGCCTGGAAATGCAAAGTTTGGTGTGTGCTGAAAGGATTTCACGTGGTAAGCTGGTAAGCTTGAAGTAGCTTCAGACTATCTTCTCTTCTATGACAATAAAGACTAAGTTGTGTGTGTGCTTCAGTAAACATCTACTGGATCAATATATGTGCATTTTTACACCTCTATAGCAGATAGTGGTGCATTGTCTTAGTTGGATATATACTGTATCTTATTGATCTACCCTATCACACTTTGGAATATGATTCAAAATAAGTAAAGTGGCTCACCAGACCATTTTGACACTTAATTTACCACATCATAAAAAGCCGAATCAAAGTGGCTCTTTTCTTTCAGACACCCAAGACCTCTGTTTGAGCAGTTCTGTTAATGTGGGTGTGAGGAAAACCATCCAGTGATTTCAATATTATAATCAATGTGGTGCTTGGGTTGCTAGGGATGCATTATTCCCTCTATATGTTCTGCCCCATTCTTAGCCATCTGAAACCTTTTTCCCATGAGTAGAACAACTTGTTAAACGTCTAAACATCATATAAAGTTGTACTAAGAGCTGGGTGACACCATTCCCTGCTGCTGCTGTGCCAGAAACTCCTTGATACCACACAGGTGAAGTGATGGGTTAGAAGTGTTAATGACATGGAATGGTCCTGATTTGTTCTGTGTGTTGAATCAGTCCTGTTACTTGGTTATGCAAATTTTATGTTATCATTTATATTCCTTTACCTACAAATATGCTTTTAAATCAGCGTGGCTTTGCAGGTAGATGTTTGTTTGCTTATGGATTTTTGTTTGCTTTGCTGAGTCTATTTAAGTAGAACAAGAAAATCAAATCACAGTTAAGTATGTAGGTTTATACTATGTTAACAAATGTGGCTATAAATTAAAAGTTGGTTGTCTTAGATTGGTACACAGATCAGCATGATAGGAGGAACACTTGAGCTGGAGCTGTTTATTCTGTGACATTTTGAACGCTTGGTATGTTTAGCTGCTCTGGAGCTATTGAAAAAAGGTTACCAGGAGAAAGATTTGATGGCTGTACTTAGAATAGTTGGCAGAACAAGAGAGCAAAAATTAGGGAGAAGTGGGAAACTACAAGCTGAAGAAGTATGAAAAATGTTTGTGGCTTGGTAAATGCAATAATGGCTAACAACATTTTAGGGTTAATGCTGAAAGAAAAAAATACATGAGAAACCCAGGAAGAGCAGCATTGCCCTGATTAAGGCAAGAGTTGAGCACAGTGTAGCCTGGGGTTTAACAGATCAAAGAACAGGGTTTGGTGGTGACAGAAAAAAATCTTTTAAGTATAATTCAGAATTTGCCTAGGAAACAAGGAAATATGTTCTCGTAGATGTTTGTTTGTATGGTGAAGGTCTGTAAGTGTCTATAAAGGAAGAGTGCTGAGAAAACCTTTTGAAAGACAGTGTGTCTTACTGTGTCAAATAACTTCATTTTTACTATATGCTGTTCTGTAGGCTAAGTGTGCTCCACAGCATGGCTAATTCCTCTAAACAGTAAACGCGTAAAGATAACTTCTGTCTAAATTGTATGAAACTGAGCTTTTCTACTCCATTTCTTTAGGTTGTGTTTTTGTTGGGCTTGATTATCCTGTGAGGTTAAATTTTTTCAGGTGTACCCAGTTCTGTGTGAATTCAGATTCATCATCAGGATATATATAATGTGCCACGCAGTATAAAGCTAAAGTGACAAAAATCCAGCTGAAATTGAGAGAAATACAGGGACAGGGCAAAATATGAACTAATAAATCCTGCATGAAAGCATCTAAATACTTAATTTTACTTGCGTAAAGCTTTTGTTTTGCCACGAAAGACCTAAAATATATAGCACTTTGGTATGTCTAGAATATAAATAATCTGATGACAGCATCATTCTAAAGTTCATGCATGTTTTTAAAATGATTTAGTATTCTCCTATAGCTCTCAATTTTATCCAGATGCTATACTCAGTCACACCAAAAGCACATAACCGAACATTATATTTATCATTGTATAAGGCTTAATTCACTTGCAAGTTAGAACTGCACTATTTTCAGTTGAGCTGCATTTCACACCTGTTTTGGTGTGAAAAAGATGAAGATTGAGGTGGTCTTGTGTTTCAGTCTGAAAAAACTGAGCGTGTTTTTTCTTGGACAGACTTTAGTGAGTAGTAGGCTTCTGGCACAAATCCTGCACATGGCGTGCAATTGATGGTGACTTTTTCCTTTATCAGTTGCATTCCTGATGCTAGCATATCCATTGCTCTGATCTATTGATATCAAGGGAATCTGCATCTAAAGTTTATTAGTCTAAACAAAATCTGAAAATGCCCCCCAAATTTGTAACCGCTTGGTCATTGTTGTGTAGAGGAGTCAGTTAACTTGCTTTGGAACATGTTTTTCTCACCAGTGAGTGTGCATAGGATAGAGGAATTGAAGGACTGAAGGAAGGATTTCCTTCAAATGTTATTTTTATTGACGTCAGAAATTCTTCCAGGAATTCAGCAGGTGGGACATCTAGCTGATGTGCAGAGTGAGTGTGTGGGCATTGGATTGTGGAGGCCGCTCCAAGTTTCTCATCAGTTTCTGTCTTAGGATGGTTTCTTAGGGGTAGTTATCCCCAGTAAACCTGGTTAAGGTCCTGCTTGTGTAATGGAATATGTGCTTCCTAACTGTTTGTCTGAAATAGGATATTTTTTTCACCATTTCAGAGCTTATGACGTAATTACTGGTTTAGTTTTGAAATTGTAAGGGGCCAGTATTTCAGTGGGAGAAGAAATCTCCCAGCGTATTTTCTAGTGTGTTAGAACCTCGTAGTGCTTTAAGATGAAAGCCAGGGGGAAGACTGCATATTTAATTTAAGCATCTCACATTTTTTTAACTGGAGATAACTGGCATCTTTTAATTATTATTTCCTTGCAGAATGACCAAAAGCTGTCATTGACAAACGAATCTTTTTCTCTCCAGTGAATGTGAATGCAAGTCTGTAACAGCAGAAGACTCTGTTCTGTTATTACCACCAGATGACCTCTTGGTACTGCATACACCTGAGACACAGCCAGGTCACTAGCCCTGTGTTGCTCTCAGGCCCTTTGGGTCTCTGCCTGAATAGGAAACGAACAAGTGATATTTTTGTGATTCCTCTGTAACGAGGCACTTGAACCCAAATTTTAGGTGCGTTATAAATGGTGGATTTGCACTCCCTCCAGCTCCTTGTGTCCCTCCAGATAGGCAGTAAGTGAGGTAGCTTAAAAAAATAGGAATCTGTGTGGGATAATTTTGACTTATCTTTCTTTTCATTCATATAATCGTTACCAAGAGTCAGAAGGCCAAGCTTTTAGTAACATGATGACAAATCAATATTTCACAGCTTACTTTCGGAAAGAAACCATCATTTTGTTTTTCAAAATGCCCCTTCCCAGTGAAGGCAGTGTAACTCACTTCCCACAGACGAGCTACCATTTGGAGTACTGTAGGGATATAGTAGGTTGTTGTAGT
Source organism: Zapornia atra (assembly GCA_013400835.1). NCBI lineage: Eukaryota > Metazoa > Chordata > Aves > Gruiformes > Rallidae > Zapornia > Zapornia atra. Next base: position 295,243 of record VZTU01030359.1, read on the forward strand.
GACTCTTCCAACCTCTTATGTATTAATATCATATAAAATCATAGTCCATGTAATTTACTGCACTATTGTTTAACTCACTGTCATTTCATACTCTCTGCAAGACTTTTATGATTTTAATGCTTCCCCATTCCCCAGTAAGAATCTATTAATGAGAGGTGTGCACTTGGGTTTTGGTGTACAAAATCAGCTCAGGTAGTGAGCAATGGCATGTTATTCATCTTGAACTTTTTTTTGTTTTTTCAGTCTTTTTGTATGTCAAGAGAAAAAATTGCTGTAGCATGTTATACATGTGCTGCATACACATAAAAATACATCATAGTTGGCATATCTGTAATTTAGCTGTAAGTATGAAATTCCTGTTAGGAATCTATATATCACATTAGGCAAACAGTATCCATGCTGTACTATATTATTTTGGAAACATGATAGATAGATTTGAAATGGGACACGAAGGTCATAGTTGGCATCGTATTGAGAATTACTTAATCACATTTTCCTTCCCGTTACTGACCTCATCTCTCTGGAGCCCTAACTACAACAGTGTACATTGTAGCAGGTGTGGAAGCCCTCTAATATATTTGTGCAATTTTATTTTTTAAAACCTACAGTGAAGCAAGAATTTTTCAGGCTGCCTATCAGCTTTTTTTTTAGGGTGGCACTAAACTAATCAAGTATTTGATTATTTGGGATCAGTCGATTCATTATTTTAAATGTATTTTTTTATTTTTCAAGATTGAAGATCACAAATATTGAAATTATATTATCAAATATCAAATTTGCAACAGCAAGACCATAGATGTCAGTGTTCACCCCCTACAAAAGCCCGTTATTCCCTGCATTGTGCTTCCTCACTGCCAGTTGCAAACTTATGCAACATAAAAATTACATGTAAATTCAGGACTGTTGAGCATTTGAATCTTTCTTGTGCTAAAAACTGGAAATGGGTTGACTGTTTTTTTTCCAAGCATCTGATTTGGACTTCTTGCTGGAGTAAAAGTTAAAGTTGCATGTGACATAATTCAAGTAAAGTTGGGTTTTGTTTGACAAAGGCTATGGGTAAATTGAAACTCACTTATGATAGTGATAGTGTACAACAGTGTTGCGTAACTGAGTAAATGCTGGCACATACAGCATACTCAGGATACATGTGATGCTGAAGGGAAAAGAAGCTTCTAGTGGCTGATGTTTTGTTTCAAAACAAAAGAAAGTAAAAATTTACTGATTCAAAGTTACGTGTGTGATACAAGAAATATGTTCAAGGTGGAGCTTTTGAATGCTTTTGAGGTTTTATGTGGGGGTATTAAGGAGTAAACATCCTTTGACAGAACATAAACTCATCAGAAGAATAGCACAGAGTTAAGCGCAAGCACAGAGACAAAGAATGACATTGTAGGACATACATTGTGCTCATGCCGTATATTTTAAGAAGAATGTCTCTTCTGACAAGACTTTTTAAAAAAGGTTTCAGGTCCCACTATGTACTGCAGGTCTGAAGAGTAATTTGTTCTAGAGAGGTTCACAGTTCTTATAAAGAAATACTTTGCTACTTGTGTTTCTAATAGTAAACTTAATTGATCATTTTATGAGCCCTTCATTGGTAATTTCAGGAATTACAGAATCATAGAATGTGTAAGGTTGGAAGGGACCTTTGAAGGCCATCTAGTCCAAGCCCCCTGCAGTAAGCAAGGACATCTTCACTAGATCGGATCGCTCAGAGCCTCAGCAAGCCTGATCTTGAATGTCTCCAGGGATGGAGCATCCACTATGTCTCTGGGCAACCCGTGCCAGTGATCCACCACCCTCATATTGAAGAACTTTTTGCCAATATCCAAGCTAAATCTTTCCTTTTCAAGTTTAAGACTATCAACTCTCATTCTACTGTTACATGCCCTCGTGTTCTTCCCCAGCTTTCTTACAGGCACCTTTCAGGTACCAGCAAGCCTCTATAAGGTGCCCCCGGAGCCTTCTTTTCTTCAGGCTGAACAAGCCCAACTGTCTCAGCCTATCTTCACAGGAAAGGTGCTCCAGCCCTTTGATTTTGTGACCTTCCTCTGGGTGTACTTCCGCAGATCCATGTCAGTCCTGTGCTGAGGGCTCCAGAGCTGGACACAGCACTGGTGAGGTCTCCCCAGAGCAGAGCAGAGGGCCAGAATCCCCTCACTCAGTCTGCTGGCCACACTTCTTGTGATGCAGCCCGGGATGTGGTTGGCCTTCTGGGCTGCAGATGCACATTGGTGGTTCATGCCCAGGTTCTCATACACAAGTGTTCCCAAGTCCTTTTCCTCAGGGTTCTGTTCAAGCATATCATGATCATAGGATTCTAAGTTTTATTTATTAAATTAAAAAATTAAGATTTTTATTTAGTAAAATGCAGTCTCCTGAGTTGTGAGAGTGATTTTTTTTTTACTATGTATTTGTGACATTTTATAAGTGCAATATATTTATAATATAATGCATTTGTTATCTTAATCTAAATATATACATAAAAGCCACAAAATCTGTTGTATCATCTTTCATGACAAAATCTTGTTACTTTTTGCCTAATTTATTGAGAAACAATTTCTATTTTGTACTGGTATTCCCCTCCTCTTCTGCAGGATACATCTTACCGCAACCCCAATATTCTTCCACTGTGATATGAAGCTCAACAGAGTTTTATATGAAAAATGAAGTATGATTGTATATATGTGGTAGCTATTTAATTTTGTTCCCCACTGTTCCTTCTGTTGTGGCTTAGAGCATCCAGAACATCATCAAGAGACAGGGAAGCACAAATGTGGGACTGTCACTCTCTATGATGATTACCAATCCACACTCACCCTTGAGATGTGTAACACATTTTAAAAATGAGTAAAACTTTTTGGGAGTGATGCTGCCTGAGAAAGGAAGGCATGCCGCTCTTATTCCAGTTACACTTCCAACCAACAGAGGTTTATAATCTGAGAGTTTCTTATAAATGTTGCTAGCAGACTAAGTAAATTAGAAGAGAATCACAGACTGTGTTGACAATGCTGCATAATGTTGACTTAAGTAATGAAGAGTAGTGTATATATATATTTGTGTATCACCCAGGGTCCTGTTTTGATGCATATAATTATATTGTCTATACATGTGTATACATATATACTACAGTAATTGACAATTGGAATTTGATGGATTTCTAAATACTGTTAAGAATACCAGAGCTGTGTAACTTCTGGGAATAATCACAGAATCACAGAATGATAGGGATGGGAAGGGGCCTAATACAAAGGAAAATCACTTCAGGTCATCTTTTGGTTCGTTGTTGTGTTTTACACTCACCAAGAGTCTTTTTTGGTGCCATGCAATACAGGCATGCTTTCTCCAGTCTGTCTGTCATGGTACCAAATAGATGGTGGAAAAAAATTACTGAGAGATTTTAAAAAGAAAAATATATATACAAAAGGAATATAACAACTGCTATTATAGAAACTGGCTATTAAGTTTCTTCTATGTGATCCTTGTGGTTGATTTCCATGTGAACAGAACTCTTGGATCATAAGGATTAAAGTTCAAGGCTTCTTACTTGGCAGCGATGACTGTCAACAAGAAAGGCATTCATTATTAATAATGAAAAAAAGTCATAACATTTTTCATCTTATCCAGGGAGGAAAAGGACAAAGAGACACCAACACATTAAACCATGTAGCTAACCCATTCTGTCCTCCCTAAGCCATAGTAATGAACGTGATATATGCAGGCAGAGACAACGTACGCTGCCAAAATACGTTTATTTGTCATGCAATACGGCTTTCCTTTTCAGTTATCCTAGTGAGAGGCAATATTTTTTTACACAGAAAAATGAATTTATTTTCCAGCTGTGAATTGTGTCAGGGCACCCATTTGCAATGAATTCTGTCTCAGTTTCTGGGTGTTTTCTTCCTGAGTACATAGATAATGTGTAAATTTTGCATTTGGGGTTAGTTAGATAACCTGAATTCAGAGTTCCCATACAGACTAGCTGTTTGAGTACAGGGTTAAGTATCTGCATTTGTAGCTGATAAATTTGAATACCTCGCCTCTGTTCTGAATCACATTAAGGTTCTATAAATATAGAAATAAGATATTTTTTAATAGAGGAAAATATTCTGATTAATATGTATATTTTAAAAAGATTCAGAAAGTTTTTGGTTTTTTTCTTTTTCGCTTAGTAGATTTTATTTAATTACATGTAAATTATATAAGAAGGTTCTGAAGTTTATAGAGAATATTTAGGGGGAAACTATATTTTGCTACTCAGAAACATTTATAGGAGATACAATCAAAAGCAAATTGTATATTGCAGACTCAAAAATATTCATTTTGGATCTTTTGAAATGGAATAAAAATGCTTACGGTTCTGGAGGGCAACTAAATGTTACTTAGTTAATATAGTCAAGAAAAAATAATTGATACTTATGGTATCCGTGGCCTTCATGCAGAATTGCTTAAAGGACATGACCATCAGTGTTTTCTAAAGAGAAAAGTTAACTGTTCTGATGCAAAAATACATTCTAGTGAAATTAAAACTGAAGTACAACAAGAAAATGTTCAACTAATAGTAAAAAAAACCCCAAACCACCATTCATGCTCATTAATATTTAGCTGTGGAAATTCTGCAGGTAAGGATCTACTTCTCAGGGAACAGTTGTTTCATCCTCCAGTTCTCATTTTGCAGAGTGTTCTAACAGACTTGCTTGGAGTGCACACTCTGTGACACTACAGGCAAAGCAGATGTAGACCAGCGTTAAATGGGAGAGTGTATCTTGGCATACAAGTTCCTGTGAGGTAGAAAGGAATGAGCCGCTGTTGGGGGTGTCGGGGAAGAATGCATTCCCAGCAGTTCACAGGAGGGATAATGAGAATTGCTGGGGCCTGTTACAGATTGAGAGCTGCTGTGTCACTCTACCTGAAGGTGTCTGCTGCAGTTTTTGGGAAGCTTGAAGCCTGCCACTTCTTAACCTATCTCATACTGGTGCGTGCCTTTGACTACAGGTTTATCAGCCCAATATCATACCTCTACCTCTGAGGAATCACCTTTGGTCATCCAGTCACAATGATTTATTGCCTGTTGAGAGAAAAACCTCTCACTGCAAAGAAAGCCCATGTCTTTTCTAACGCTATTTCCCTATGTTTATATCTTACAAATGAGTAGTAGATCCTTATGTGCTCCTTGGACTCTCAAAACCTAGGGAGTCTCATGAAATCCAATGCACATTTTGATACAAGTGAGATGGGAATAGTGTTGGCAAGGGGGAAAGCAAGAGGCACCAGCCTTTGAGGCCCACAGCTGGACAGAGCTGAGCTGGGGGTACTCCAGCCCTCTCTTTTTCACACCAGTCAAGTAGGGAGGGATTTGCAGTGCTTTATTCATTTGTGTCCAGACATACGAAATTCATCCTCAATGTCAACTTGATAAATTTACACTTTTTGGAATGGAATATTTGAGCTTATGTATAAATTGCCCTATACTTTCTCCTTAACAAGTATGAAATGGTTCTCCAGCTATGTGAGAAAACAGCTAAGGAAATGTAATATTTATGTTGTCCGTTGTTTCAGTTTAAAAAAAGACAGAAATTCATGTTAGATTCTAGCAGTGTGTGATTTGTGGCCAGAGAAGGATGGGACTTTTTTCCATAAACACAATGTTGGCCCGTCAGTCTGAGTGTCTGTTCAAATTTGGCTGAGTAACACCTATTGAATAGCTCTTAGACGTTAATGGTTAAAATGTCAGGATTTTTCCCCATCTGAGCATCTTGCCTGTCATGGTACAGATCAGTTTGCAGGTACAAGCCCTGTAAGAACAGATCACTGCTCTTCTCCAGATGTATGAATTCACATTACACAGAGAAACTTAGTTCTGGTGTTTCTCAGGCTTTGAGTATTTAGTTGACAATCTTAGTAATGTACTTTTGTCAGAGTACTTTGTATGGGAATGGGATATAAAATCATTCAGGGCTGAGTACCTATGAAAAAGGCAAAATTGGAAAAAAGGGAAGTTTCTTCAGTAATTAGGACTAAGCCTGTGTGTACATCTCCACTTTGGTTTTAACTTGAAGAGAACAAATTAGATCTAGAACAATCTCAGAATTGAACAAAAAACTCCTTGTGTGTAATATTTTTCAATTAAGGTAAATGGTAGGGATAACCTACTAACTCAGTTCAGCTTTCCATGTAAAGTTATTAGCATTTGTAGTTTCTTTATTTTTTCAGGGGAGGAGCATAGGTTTTCTTTATATTAATATCATATGCAATTACAGAGGCCATAGGTTGGGTTTTGTTTTATTCCTTTATCTTAGTAATACATCTCATGAATCCCTACGTAGCAATGATTTTTATTAAGCATTCTTTAAAAGCATTTCTGTAGAGAACCTGATCCTCATAAACAGGATTAATATGGCTGATGAATTATGCAGCAAGGCTGTCTTGTTCTTGACCGAGTCTATTTTATGACAATTGAATTCTTTTGGCAAGATTTAGGCAAATAAGATGGTTAAAGTTTGCTTTTTTCAAATGTGGTTCTATATTATGTCAGTCTTGAAAATCATGTTGGCTTTTCAGCAGTGGGTTCTAAAATATTTAAGTAAGAACAATGAGTAAATGAAAGCAGACCTTGACTTTGTGTCAAGACAAGGTTTTTGAGGATCGGTGGTGTGACTAGGGTATAAATGATTATCCAGTCCTGGTACTGCCCCTTATTTTAATAATATTTTATTGCAGAAACTAATAAAACTCAATTTTTTTTTATGTATATTAACTTGAAAAGGTTCATCACATCCTTGAGAAAAATGTTACTGCTAACTTATCTGCAGCACTGCAGGTGTTTTGCGTTCAGAGAGCCCAGGACTGCATTCAGTGAGTGTTCAGACTCCGACTAGTTACAGTGATTTGGTTTACAATACATGGTGGATTTTTTTACTGTTTGTTACCTGTAGTCTAGCTGCTGGCTTTATTTCATCTTGCTTTTAGTTTTCTGCTGTTTTGCTTATCCGTGAGATCTTGAAGTTGCTGTATCTGGAGGTTAGTATTGAGTCCTTCCATCTAATTTTGTTCTCAACTAATTTTGTTTCCTGTATTCCAGGGGAGACAGTTCAAATATTTACCTTTTAATTGTTTAAGATTCTTACAGCCTAGCAATGTTTCTTATCAGAGTTAGGGAAATGCAAATTTGGTGCTAATAGTATTGGCTTCTAGTAAAAATTACAGATCCAGTATTAAACCTGCATCTGTTATACACATAACGTAGCAGATACAGTACAATATGTACTACATCTTAATAAGGTTTGGGATTGTCTCTGGGGCAGGGAGGTTATTGTGTGCACAGCGAGGTAGAGCTGTCTCTAGAGCTCACTCTCAGGTAACTGGATGACACTAAACACTTGTAATTAGACATGAAACCCTCTGTGTGTAGGTGACCTGGCCTGTGTTGACCGAGACCTGATCTTAGCACCTGATGGCTCTTTAGTGCCCTGGATGAAATTCAGGGCTGGTCTCAATTAGTGGCCTGCAGCAGAGGTATCTCCATCACGGCTCCCACTTGTGATAGCAGGCTCAGAGGGGAGGCCCGGGGTTAGAGCAGGCACACAGGGTGGCCCAGGGAGTCCATCGGAGAGGCAGTGCTTGCAGATCAGAGCCAATGCAGATGCTCAGCAGAACTGAGGCTTGCACTGTTGGTTATAAGGGAGAACAGGCATGTTAGTATGTGATGTGAATAACTGGGGGGGGTTGATTTGGTTAAAATTAACTCCTGCAGTAAGGCATAAGATGTATACAGGATGGTGCATTTACTTTGTGTGTGCTTTGTGGGTGTAGTAATGTAAACAGCAAGTTACTCGCTAAGTCTTAGCTTAGCATTGCTTTGAACGAACACCTCAAAACTATACTAATGCCTATGCTCGTCAGTGCCCCACCCTTCATTTAATTATAATATGTGCTTACTGATGAGGCTATTTGATGGATTCACTTCTGCCTTGTTTGAGTCGAAATGGAGCATGTGTTTTGGAGACAGTCAGTCATCTGCTGTCTCGTGGCTATGGAACTGTGGCCAAGCTCCGTCAGCACTGCAGGGAGGAGGGCACAAGCCTACCCATGGTTCCTTTAACTTAGCTGTCTGGCCTAATACCAGTGATGTTTCTGCTCCTTTCATGCTCTTGGGATGTTGGTGCAGAGGCCTTGCATGGCAGAGAAGTTTGGTGGGTGCAGAAAATGTTAGGCTGGAGATTTAAGTTTGGACAAAGTGCCTTCTCCATGTATATGAGCTCTCAGGTCTGATACTGGGAGCCTGAAAATAGCAGTTTGTATGCTTTCATGCTGGGTTTCAGAAGGCATTTAGCACATTCTGGCAAGGCACTGTGTATATATATATATTTGACCTCACTGATACACTGATCTACAGTTGATTCTCTAACTCTTTTAGAGCTCTTGAATAGCTGAATTTCATGTATCATTCAGGTTTACAAAAAAAGGGTATATTCAAATAGAAGCAGTAGCTTGTAACCCCGTTTTAGATCTTTTTCTCTATGCAGCTTTAATTAAAACAAACAAATCATGCTGTATTCATATTGTATGGAGATATGACAAAGCAAAGTATACTTACCTGAAAAAAAGATAAAAGTGGATACATTCCTAAGCTTTTATATGGTCAGAATTAAGCAAAAATCTAAGATCTTTGTTAGTGTCTTCCAGATTTATGATTTAATCTAAGTCTCTGTAGGTACTGTATAAAAACGAGTTGTAGCAACTAAAAATAAATCAAATTTTAAGATAAATTTCTCTTCATTTTTGTGGCCATTTCTTTAATTAAAATATTTTAAGTATTTTTATCAATTTAGTGTTAAAATTTCAATGTTGCTAAGTTTATCTTATAATTTGGTCATGACATTCAACATCATTTCAAAGCTTAAAGGAATAGCTGCATCCGCAACCTCTTAGCTGTATAAATCATTTCAGTGTGGTTAATACAAATCCAGAAGAGCAATGGGAAAGTGTTATTTGCAAAAACATTTCAGAGAGAATCTTACAAAAATGGTTTGGGTTTTTTCCTTCAAAACACATGAATATGAATGGCCTTGTAGGAAGGAGAATCTTTGTATCAAGAGAGAGGTTGAATGATGTGCAATCACTGCTTGTTGCTCGTGGTGGTGCTTAACAGCAGATGTAAGGTACCTGCTTCTTTTAAGTGTGCCCAGCTTATTTCTGATACACCGTGTTGAGCGTAGCATTGCTGTACCTGTTGTTGTGCACGTGCAACATGACTTCTGTGTTTTGAGCTAGCTTTCTTGGAAATGTTCATAGTTCAAAGGAGGTGAAGGAGATGAAGGCCCAGTCTGATGGGAAGAGTTGGCTGATGGTGAGTAGAGCATGGGGTGTCTGGTTGTAGATGTGTGTGAGACAGTATTGAGAGGCGTCTTAGAGGAAGTAAGGAACGTTAGGTACTTGGATTAGAAATGGTTAGAAAAATCAACTGCTTCTTCCAAAGCCAAGGGATAGAATAAACTGGGGAAAAAGAAGGTGCACAATACTGGCTCTGTCCATAAAACTGAACTTTCTCACACAGTACTTTTATCGCTGTTTCAAGGGGTAATGAGCAGTCCTGTATAGGCAGCTTTGTATTGATTCCAAGTACAGAGCTGCCTTTACGTCTAAGCATGTAGCTCTGCAAGGGTAATACAGAGCCAAAAAACAAGCCACAACCCACCCTTCTCCCCTCATAGATTGTGGCATAGGATCAAGGTTGGATCATGGCATCTGATGCTGGAATGGTCTTTTGGAGCACATATAGCTGGCCACTTTGGAACGCCTTGGTAGGGCTTCTGTTAAAACCAAAGCTCAAAGCTACAAAACCCTCCATGTTATTTCTCCTGAGCTGCATCTTTATCTCTTTGGATGAAGATGGGTATTTAACTAGAACGCTTTGGGCTTCACCATAACAATTTGAAGATGTTTTAGCTGAAAATCAGATTGAAAGCCACAAAAAGAATTAGAGATGAAGGACTAGATTTTGAAGAGTCATTGAGCTAAATTTAAAACAAGGGGTAGAGGAGACTTAGAGATTCAGCTGCAATTAATGGAGGATTTGTTGGTTTGATACATGAGCATGTTAATATTTAGCTGCTATACATTAAAATGAGCTGCTGCATTATGGACTAAGTCTGGTGGATTTAGATTGAGGCAGAATATTTGAGAAATATCCAGCTGTAGGCAGAATAATAAAAGAAGTGGTTTCATAGTAAAAGAAAACTGTGCTGATGTCCAGTTAATTTAATTCCTATAGAGAAAAGATACAACATTTACATAATAGTATAATTAATCCATCATTTATTCTCCTTCTGAGATTTTGACATTCTATTAATTTTTGAAAGAGATTAATAATTCCACAAAACGCTAAAACTTCAGCAAGATGTATTTATGATGCCTACTGTGTATTCTTATAATAGCATTTGATGGTGGGGGGGGTTGGAGGTTTTTTAGTTTGAGGGGTTTTTTTAACTTTATATAAATATTGCATGAAAAGAGCTCTAAATTCACATACACCTGCTGCTTACTTTGTACTACAAGTTAAATTGTTTCCTTGTGATTTCATAACAGCAGCAAAGCATGAGGTGTGGTGGTGGAAAACAAGGAGGAACAAATGTTATATGAGTCATGAATTTCTGTGAAAATTTTAGTTCAAAATAAGTGTATTGGATATGAATGAAGTAGAGATTGTAGTACTGCAAGTAATCTGTGTCTATATAAAATAAGAAACCAGGGGGTTTTGAGAATGTATTTGGCTGAAATATATATAAAAATATGACCTTACTACTCAAATACTCTTGCTTTCTCCCATCTGATAGTTAAACAGCCCACAGTGGCAGCAGGTCAAGGTGGGGTTCATCACTTTGAATAAAACTGTCAATTTCTTTTTGTTCTGAGAAGTGTGTAGCCCTCCCATCCTACATGCCAAAGTTTTAAGCCACTTATCAAGTTGTACACAAATTTTTGTGATCAATCTTCACTAATTTTGTATGTTACTTAAAAAACCCCTGAAGTTTTAAAGTTATTTTTCTAAGTTCATTTTCTAAGAATCACATTGGTATGTCTTTTCACCTGGAATTTTTGAAAGAATATTACAGGGCAACACTACACGTGACACTGTCTTGCTTGCTACCATGACGATGTTAAGAATAAAGTAGATGGTAATTAGTATAGCTGGACACTGTCAAAGCGTTGCTGTGTGAATCAGGCCTGTACCAGTGTCTCAGGTTTAAAGGATCTCTGTGTATGGCTGTTGGAAGAAGTTCATTTGGTGTAGTGATAGTAGTGTATGGCAGGCGAGTGTCCGTACCGCCTGTGCCAGGTGAGGTGGGAGTGGGGTTGACAAAGGCCTTTCCTGTCCCTCAGCTCAGTTTCACTGCCCTTCCAGTCTGTGTGCTAAAGGTTTGGAGTTTCTTTCCTAAAATGGGTTTGTGCATCCTTTCAAACACATGGAAATGAGGGCTGCCACACTCCCGTAGTGCAGCGCTGCCTTTGTTCTGGCAGGGATGCTGTGCCGTTGGGTGACTAGTCCCCTCTGAAAGCTTTTGCTGCTCCTTCTTCAGCCCTTCCAACGGCCCTTCCAGTTGTCTGGCAGCGGAGCCATGTGTGCCAACATAGCGTGAGGGGCGGGCGGACAACGCGAGGGCCATGCTGCAGTAACGCACGGCGCTCCGGACCCTCTTCCCGTGCCTCCAGTGCTCCGTGGGAGGGCGCACAATGGGGTTTGCTGGCGCAGGGCGGGTGAAACAGCTTCTCCCGGCGCGGCTTTGCGCGGCGAGCCGCGCAGCAGACGGAGCTACGGCCTCCATGCGCGGGAGCGCTGCGGGTGGGCAGGAGCGCGCTGCCGTAGCCGGCTTGACCGCTAGATGGCGCTCCCGGAGCGGCTCTGCGGGGACGTCGGGAAGGGACCGACCGACGGACCCAGCGGGCGGGTGGGGGATGGGCCGAAGGCTCCTGGAGTGAGGCAGACCCTGGTGTAAACCTGTGCCCATCGGAACCGGATCAGGGGTGTCAGCCCTGAGGTCTGACAGTGCTTTCATCCCCGCCCCCCCCACCCCTGCTTTGTACTGAGTATCAGGGCACCACAGACCAGAAAATGAGACCTGCCAGGAACCGTGTGTCTGCACTGCTGAGGTGCCTCTAACTCGTTAAGGGCTGTACACCTTTAACTATTTACCTGCTACCTTACCCGCCCCTCTGCCCCAAACCGGTGGCTCTTGTCCTCTCCCTTGCCTTCACCCAGAGCGTTAGTGTTGAGTGCTTATGGGACCTGCTTGAAGTGCTGAAGAGGTTAAGTGTACTGCAGATGCTTTGTAGGCACTGGGTGTGAAACGCTGGAGAAGTCGGTGGATGTTACATGTTGCTCATTAGAAAGAGAAAATGAGTGAATCCCATTTGCCCGGGGTAAGAGTGAGCCTCTGTCATGTCTGGATCTTTGAGCGAAGATCTAGGAAAGACAAGAAATCTTAAAAGAAACCTTAAATTGCAAATAAGGTTTTTCATGACAAGAAAGTATCACTGAAAGGATGAGATGTTGCCTGTTAATTGGAAAGAATTGAGGGAAACACTTGCATTTAGTCTCTGTGACAAAACACATTACTTAGGAAAATATCACCCATGTTTCTAGTTTATTTAAAAAAAAAAAACCCATCACACATGTAAGAAAATAGAATAATATGCAGAAGAAAGCCAAAGATATTAATGATTGCTAGTAATTTGTCAAAATATGTTAATGAAACATTCTACTTTAGGCTCATAATGTGCTGCTTTGCCTATTTTGCAGCCCTGGGAGCTATCTTTTCATGTGGTGTTAGACAAGAAGTATTTAGAGAAAGGATCGCAATACTATTAGCTCCTCTATCACTTGCCTGAACTATTTTTATACCACATCAGCCATTCTATAAAATTAAGAAGAAAATACATTCTTCATGTGGATAATGTAATAGTTGTGATTTTTAAAATTCTTTTAAAATGTTTGATGCTGAGAGGCATCTTTATAATACTGCATGCATGTCTTCTATGTGTGAACTTGCTAGTGTAGGCTACTGCTGAGACAAGTTTGAAGTGTTAAATGGTGCGTGGTCTTGCTGGTGATCTTTTAGGTTTGCCTGATTAGGTGGTTATCTGATGAGATAACCCTTAACAGTTAATTTCTAGGTGGAATGTTTGTAAATGTGAAATTTGAAGGAGGAGGAGTTGACCATCAGATCATAGGAAATTGACTGAATGATTTAAAATGGAATGTTGTATTGAATTAAAAAAATGCATTCTAAGTGAGAGGGTGGGTTTGTCTTTGTATGTCAGCTGGGTGAGCCGTGGGTTCTTTCGGCTTTGTTTCAGAGGTTCTTTGATGTCACGTTTGTATTTGCACGCTCAAGATTGATCCATGTTTTGCTGTGGGTATCCTTTAAGTGGCAGTCAGGTTGGGTGTGGGGAGAGGGTGAGTATCTGCAAGTTCTCTGCTTGTGCTGAAGACCGTGGTACTGACTATCCAACTGGATGGGGAAGGGGAGCGTTGCCTCTCATGGTGGTGTGGTAGGCATCATCCCTCGGATGGATCTGTTGTCACTGGGAAAGAACTTTGTATTTCTGTGTTTCTAAAGGAACTCCCACAGAGGCTTATTTGGGTCATATAGACTGGCAGCTTCCTTTCCTTTTGAAAAAGGCTTGTAGTTGTTAATTGATATCTAGTTGATAATATCACTGAGTGAGTGTGGGATAACTGAGTTCAGTCGCTGGCTTAACAGAGCAGCACTGAGGCAACTAGAAGGCATCACATGCTGTAGGTGAAGTGGACTTTGCAATTGCAAGCATTGATTTTTGTAGAGTAAAGGGGAAAATCGAGTTGTTACTAATTTGCAGATGAGATATTGATGGGTGATACGTTGTTCTGTGAGACTGCAGAGTAGTTATAGTGAGGCTGTCGCTGTGTGTGAAGATAGAAGGTCAGATTGAGTACAGCCATTCATGTACCTTCAGCAAATTTGTGATGGTGCTCAGTGTATATATAGCCATAACTTGGAATGTGGTTATGATTGATGGGTTGAGTTTGGTGGAAGAGTGTGTATAAACAAGGAAATGGCTTTAAAGAAGAGACATTGATTTTTATATTTTTTTATAAAAATAAACCACATTTTGTTACCTTTTTTCATTTTAGACATAATGACAAGTTATCCTTGGAAGGGATGAAAATTGGTAATGACTTTCCCCTGCATCTCTTGAAGTAGTGTATATCAGGCTGAAGAATCCTGTTTCTCTTTTAGGTCTCTTAAACTGCTGAATTATGTATGTTTATTGTTTCTCTGTGTATAGAGGATTTGGCTAGTTAAAAAACTGATGTTCCTGTTTTAATAATATAAATATACAAGTGTAAGGTATTCATAGTGTTTGTGGGTCACATGTTTCTTACTTTGAAATGTGTGAAACTTAAGGCTAAAAGACCAATGAGAAATTCACTTTTACAATTAATATTAGCTGCATTTACACTGCTAAATTATCTTGAAGTAATTGTTAAACATGCTGCTTTTGAGAGTTTAATCTGTTTTATGGATGCCCTTTTTGCCCTAAAATAGTGCAGTAGCGAGAAGAAACTTTGCTTGACCATCAGGACGTTCCAGAACTTCACTTTGGGAAATTGGATAGACTTGTATAGTTCCAAGCTGTTTGGCTAGGAAGTGTGCTGCCTTTGATTTTGACATAATGTGGAGCGAGTTGGTTATTTGCCTCCTTACATAACATATTTGTTTTTCATTAAACATTCTGATAAGGTCTTATTAAAGTACCATGTATTATTTATGGTATTTCATATGAAAATGAGCTGAAGGGAAAATTCTATCATCTTAGGGCATTTGCAGAATAACAGCCTTTCTGTGCTAGGGAAAAAAAAAGGATGAAGAAAAGGATGACATACTCCTGTCAGAACAGGAGACTGCTCAAGGCAGAGAGAAAGAATGAAAAAAGGAGAAAGGGCATCAGAGTTCATTTCTCCTGCTTCCCCCCCCTTGTTCTGTGGCGGGTGGGGTTTTCTGGTGGTGCTGTGGTTTTGGGGGGAGGGAGGGGGACTGTGGATTTTTAATAGTTTTTTTGTTGTTGCTACTTCAGTGGTTTCTTTTGTGCTAAAGTAACCTGTGCTGTTCTGTATTTGGGCTGTTCTAGTAAATCAGCCTGTGATAAACTGTGAAAGTATGGATGTTTCCTAAGCCAAAACCATCCCCTGTGTTGTAAGTTTGGGCATGATTATTTTGGCTCTGATTGCCGACTTGTAGAAGCGTTGGGGTTGTGGCATTGACTGCTTTTGAGAAAGAAAATTATGTAATAACTGATCCTGCTGGAACATTTTCGGGTTTGCATGAAGAAGACTTAGTGGACCTAAATCAGTCTCTGAAGCTTGTGTGGGTGCAGGTATGTGAGCGCACACGTACAGGGGAAAAAGAATATTGCTTTTTGTGATACAGCGCCTGAGTTGCAGTGACATGTTTGGTATCTGGTTAAGTGGGGACTATTATTTGTTCTAAAAGGGAGATCTTCCTATCAAACCAGCGATGATGATGGTGAAGTAGACTTCTCTTGTTGGTGTGTTACTTCTTGATAACGTTAAAGTCTCCATCTAAGATGTGTTTTTATGGAAGCTAGATATCCTATGATTGATAATTTTAACATTTTCTGCAGAGCCTTTTTAAAAGGAACCCTCTTCAAAAACTCAGGTGGTGCTTTGAGGCTTGACCTTCTTTCCTGAATAATTAATTTTTAATTCATTTGTCAAATTCTAATTAAAAATAGTAGTATCTTCTGATATACCTGAGTTGTATTTAAGAAAAAAAAAAAAAGACCTGTAATATAGGACCTCAAGGACAAGTTGTAATATAAATTATTTGATTTGCAGGTCACATCCTACTTTATTACATAAAGACTAACTAGATCTACTAATGAATAATTATTACTCCATAAAATACGGGGGGAGGGGGGGAGAAAAAGCCTGCAAGAGTGGAATACTAATTTGAGGTATCAGTCTCAAAGTAAAAAGTAAACATTAAATTCTGAAAATTGCAAATGTAATTTTTTCCATGTAACCTGATAGGGCAGTCCTTGGTAATAGATTGACTAGCTGTCAAATAAATTTGTAACTTCAGATGAAATGGGCTTTAGACCAATTTTGAGATACAGTCTTTATCCAAGCCTGCTCCCCTCCCCCAGTGAAGTAGGCACAGCGTGCCACAGGATTTTGTTTCACTCCCGTGTTTCTGCTGCAGCGGGTACACAGACATTTCACAGCTTTGCTGTAATGCTGTTTATGGACTTATCTGGGAAACTTGACGGCGCATGAAACGTAGATCTAAAATTAATTTGTATTTTAAAACAAGCTCATTTACTGCCAGCAGTGTGTATTTGCTGAAACCCTCTCGATAGCCAAGATTCTTCCTCTTCCCCACTTTGTGCTTCATACTTTTGTTCTTGGCAGGGGAAAGCCCTTTCCGTGTCAGGTGCGAGTCCTGGGAGGGAAGAAGTGTGTGTGTGTGTGCGAGCGTGCGTGCGTGCAGCATCCTAACAGGCGTTCGGTCCCAGCTGGGCAATGACACTAATTGCCCAGATCTCACGGATGCCTGTGATGCGGCGCGCTCACTTCCTCTCCTTCCCTATCCTCTCCGGGGATTTTTAAAATGCAGTATTTGAATTTGGGTGAGTGGTAGAGACCCTGCCCTAGGACCCATTTGACAAATGAGAAGCTGTGCAGCATCAGCACCAGCCGCCTGAGCCTCCCCGAGTCAATCTCTCTACTAGTCAGCAGCCACTGTTGTGAGACAAGCTTCAGCTCTGCTGTCATTGAGGAAGTTCCATTTGCTCATCAATAGGCTGCAGGCTGTGTCTTCTTTTTTTCCTCTCTGTTAAAAATTCCGAGTTTAAATCTACCAAGTTGCCTTAGCTGACAAATGAATGTAGGGATCTAGCGCTGGGGGGGAAAAAAGACATCCGAGAAATACCGTTTCTTACTTAAATAAGCAAAAGGAAAAAAAAACCCACCCCGTAGTGACAAGATAGGGCAAACGTGCTTGCATGCAAGCCCCCTCACTTGTTCTACGTAGACTTCAGAGCAACACCATGCAGCATCCCCTTACGGGTGCAACCTGCGTGGCACTGCCGAATGTGGGCATGTGTCCCCAGCTCTCCTGTGCCTTGACTTTTATGTACTTACAGCAGGTAAGTTTGCTTAACTTTTCCTTTTCCTATAGTGCCTGCTTTGTCAGCATCGTTTGGGGGATTTGTAATCTTGGAGGTATTTTTTTGTGTGAATAGACTGTATAAATGTCTCCCACTGTGTGGATTGAATGTTGTCTGCACTTAAGAATGGTGAGAGTGAGTAGAAAATATGTTTTAACAGAGCATCAAGCCTTTGCATATCTTTTTCTCCTTTTCTTTTTTTCCCCAATCCCTTTATCGGTGCTGTTTATAGATATTTAACACAGTACTTTGCATTTCTCGTGGATACTGTAGCAGAGTTTCAGCCATAAAGAACTGCTCTTTATTCACTTGCAGGCATAAATTATACTTCTAATGTAAATGTGCCCAATGGCAATTTTGTTTAAGCTTTCTTTGAAGCCAGGAATTTTAAGTCTGTGTTGAAACATGCTGCTGATTAAAATCAAGCTCGTTTTTTTGTTCACCAAAGAAAAAGGGGAAAAAACCCCTCAGATTTGTAAAGCTCTATCTGTGCAGAATTAATATTTCTATCACAGGAGTATATCAGAGTGGGTTTAAAAATATGTTATAATACCAGCAAAATGATACCAATTTCTAGTCCATTTTTAAATTCGTTTTATGTAATTTTTGCTTCTAGGTTTTTTAAGTATTTCCCTCTCTCCCTCCCTATATTATTTAGTATTTGGTACCCTCTCTCTGTTATAACATGACATAAATAACTGGGTAATGACACGTTATTTTTTAAACTAGTATTTTGGAATCATCATTGTATTCTCCTTCTCTATTTTATAACTGAATTCATCGTTAGAGAGAGTCATCTAGTAAGTATGTAGAGCCAAGACTGAAATATGTTACCGTGTAAAAATGATTAATCCTGGATTTTCTGTTACTTTCTCCTGAAACTTCAGTGAAAAAAAAATCTTGTGCCTGCTGTAACAAACAGGGGCATTTCTCCCAACTTCCACTACAGTAGTTTATATGCAGATTGACTTGCACCAAGCAGCCTCTAACTTTATTTCTCTATTTACAAATGCCTGATTTTTTACAGTGTTCCTTTTTGTTCCTGAAGATTAAAGCAAATAAATTTAAAGCTTCCCCCCACCCCGCAAATGTTTGCTTTCTGTTACTGCTGAGTGAACAGAACTCAAGTTTTTGCAGGATCTAAACCCTTCTGCAGCTTTTTTTCTTAGTATATGTAGTATAAACCATTTCTGACTTGAAGCATGGGTGTGCTTAATAAAAAAAAAAATTGTATATGCCCTAGATTATACATGTATGTGGGAGGGATTCATATGTCTGCAATTAAAATTTTCATCAGATAAATATGATGTGTTTAACACTTAAATAAATTGTGTGTCATAATTAAAATGCGTGTTCTTAGTAGTCCTGCGTTCTGGATAGGGTTTGGAAATGATGTTTATAGATCAACTGCAATGATCCAGCGTGACTTGTACACTCGCTGGGTGTATGCAAAATGTGCTCCTGCCTTGTGTCGGGTTTGTTCTTTTGAGTTTGCCAAACAACAATTTGTCCCTTAAAGATCTCACTTGTGAAAGGAAAAAATGTGAATGAAGGTGAGAGGTCAACATGGCCACACAAGGAGCTGAGGAAGATGAGGCTGGGTGCTGTAACAACCTTCCTGCCTGAGCTATTGCAGTATCATTATGCAAACACAGCTATAGTAGGGCACCGCTTTAAGGTTTGAGAAACTGTGCAACCATAATGATTACTTTAAAATAGTGAGTTCGGTTCCATCTATTCCATTTGAGAGAAAGACGAGAAGTGATTGCTAATGCACTTTGCAAAGTGCTATATCTAGCAGATAATTTTTAACTCTTTAAGTGGATAAACTGCCACGCTGAAAGTATCTTTTTTTATTTTTATTTTAAGTGTTGGTTTTCTCATCTGGTTAATGCTATTGTCAGTTTAGAATCATTCTGCCTCTACTTATCACAATTAAATCTAAGTTAAAAAGTCATCTGAATTCCTGACGATAATTGTGACAGGTTTAAATTTCATGCTTGTTGCTTCTTTTGCTTGGTGGTTGGCATTCGAGTTATTCTGGATTCCTAGACAGTCGTATAATTATCATCTTAATTCAGATTATATTTATTGTTTTATATATTTGGTTAGGTATTTATTTAGAAACAGCGTTACTTTATCTCAAAATTATTCAAGCAGAAAGATAGCACTGTGGTGACGTTACCTACAGAGCTAATGTACCATGGGTCTGGCTTTAAATGGGAAAGGACAAGAAGTGCTTTATAATTTTGAAAAGCATTAATAAACATCTACCATGACAGCCTACTTGGGTTTTTTCCTCTTTTCCCCATCTGATAATTTCTAGCAAACCTACAAAAATGCCTGTGTTTTGTACATTTAGTGTAAATACCACAATTTCAGTGAAACTGGGAATGTTTTTCTCACTCTATAAAGTTGTCTATTGATCTTAAATACTGGTAACCTAAAAGCTTTGTCTGGCAACTCAATACCTGGTGATTCCCCCTGCCTGTGGACCCTGGGACCAGCAGTATACAGACGTTATGGGAACCTACAGAGCTTGCTTTTTTTTTTTTTCCCCTCTAAAAATTACACTTCAGAGATGCCTGCTCAATTAAATTAATTCAGACATCTGTATTAAGAACCAAGCTCTCACTCAGTTGTTAAACTTTACTATCTATTTGGAATCTATGAAAGAAATTGTTCTCGATTTTTTGTGTGTGTGTCTGCCAAATCCATGAGTGTCTTGTCACATTTAAATTCTATAATTGGGGCTGGGTCTTTCCTGAAGGACTACAAAAGGCATTATACTATTCTTGAGATGGGCAAAGCAGTCTTCCTGTCAATAAATATTTATGTAGCCATGAGGATGGTAGGTTTCTGTGCAGCTGTATTAATCTCTTGGGAAAATTGATGTTTTGTTAGTCATTTAAAATTAGCCACTATTTATTGGCTAAACTAACACTGCTTGGTTAGTTTGCATAGTATAGAGGGATAAATTGTTGTCCTTGGTGTACCCACAGAAGTGCTCCACTGCTCTGTCCAGTGTTAGGAACTTGGAGTGTCTGCTCTGGCATCCCCCAGATCACACATATATATAATGTTTTAAGGGCCAAGTGAGGAACTGTATTTTTATAAAACAGTTTGTGCATAGAGGATGCTTTGCCTAAAAACATTTAAAATTTAACTGTTGAAAATAAACTTGAAAATTATCAGGTACAGAGGCCTAGTTTGTGTTATGGATTAACTGTCAATGAGATATTCACTTGAAAAAGCCCACAAAAACACCAAAGAATGCTTCCGAGTCAGTTAAGCTATTTAAAATGGTCTGAAACCATTTGGGTGTTCTCCTATTAAGCTGCTTCTAAATTTAGAAACCCAGAAAGAGATTTCAAAGAGCATGTAAACTGAAATGACTGTATCTGTGGCAGCAACAAACAGGAGGAGGAGGAGGCAGGGGTTTGGTTTGCAAGTTTTTTTTCTCTGTCTTTATACAGATGGAGCCAATTGGGAAAAGTGTATATGTATTCGGGTTAGAATCTTACCTAGTGTCAGTATTTAAAGGTACAGGAAAAGGGAACTCAAATCTGTACTGCACCATATCATTTGGTAATGTTTTATGTTAGAAACAGCTAAGTATATCTCCTTTTCTCCTCCTTAATATGACACATCGGTGCAAGAAATAATTTCTGATCACAAGCTTACATCAGATGCTGGCATCAAGTAATTTTTGCAGCAGAATTTTGACCACCTGTAAATTGGAATTTAGCATATGTAAATGGAGGTTCAGCTCCTTTAACTGGCATTTCGCTGCGATACCTGTTTGCCTGGATGTGGGGTTCTTTAGCTGGTGTTTTCTGAGTGAAGTAACAAAGACAACTGTTGTTTTGAAACATCACATTATATTGCATGTCACAGGGTACAGTGCTGCTGTCGTTATTTTAAAATTGGTAATTTTTTTCTTTTCTGTTTAATGATGATAGATGTGCTTTGTTTTAAATAGTGAAGTGGTTTGTACAAAGGGTAATTCCTCTTAAATGGAGCAATTGCTCATAGTGGACATTCACAGATCGAAAACAATTGAACTGAAACTTCAATATCAACCTTTTCTGTCTTTAACAAGAAAGTAGTTCACGGTACAGCTTTCCTATCAATGATGAAAAGAATCCACCATGAAAACAAAACAAAACCCAACAAACCCTCTGTCTCCACCCCAGCTATTCCATTAGTGCTTACATGCTAAATTAGTGTAATTTTATTTGGGCCCTGAGCATTATGACTATAGAGAAAAGCTGAATTCCCCACTCAGTTACTTATGTCAAGCTACTGGATCTGATGATTTATAGGAGTCTGAAAGAGTTTTTATCACGTTCTTTCTTCATGGCTTAATTCAATGTTGATTTATTTGGTAGCATTTTCAATTGATGTAGTCAATAGTGTCAATAATGAAATAAGGATTAGAACAGATTATTTTTGTGCTAAAATTGTGTAAAGAATTAAAATGGATGAACAATTCCTGGATACAGTTTGCCTTTTTTATGGAATACAAGCACATCCATTGCTGAATGCCACCATTGCAGTCCCAGGCCTAGGTGCATTTCAGACTTTAGTGAGTCTTCAAAGGATCAGGTACACTAGTTGAATTCAGTAACTGATGTTTTAAGATGATGCTCTTCGAGCCTATCATGAGCATGGTGCCTGTCTTGACCATGTCCGTTTAGAGTACTTGCTCACTCTCTGTCTCTCCTGTAAAATCAGTTAATCTGACTTTTGCTTGTGAAAATTTTAAGCATCTGATAGCTTACAAATTGGAGTCTTTGCCCAATTTTGTTCCTCAGTCTGCTATTTCATGGCAGTATTCACGTGAGAACATGCAACCTCTGCTTATGACTGCATGAGTGGAAAGAAGTCCACGTTACTAATGCTCACTCACCATCTGTTTTTCTTACAGCTGGGCCTTGAATAATTGTCCAGTAGCTGATGGACTGAGGGTAGGCAATCTTTTCAGGGTTTTCTGATTCATTTAACCAGCTTCACTGCCCCAAGAGAAATGTAGTGCTTGTTTATTCATATGTGGAGGGTAAAAAACCTGTACTTTGTCAGATCAATTATAGTCCTCTGTTAAAACACAACCAAAGAAGAGACTTACCATGCTGCAAACAGTATCCTGTGGATTCATTTGCACCTAAGGGAGCTGTGTGGCACTCTGGGAATCTTGAACAAAACAGCCCTCAAAAGGTGGAGGTGTAACTATTGCATCCAACAACTTCTGTCAATACAGAAGTTGTGATGTGCTGTTTATCTTAATTAGGGTAAATAACATCATTTGGTATTCATCGGTAGGCTTCAAAGCCTGTATTTGAGACTCCACCTCTGATTCAAGACAAATTTACATGTTTACATATCTTTTGTCTCTCAAGAGCTGTTCAGTTGTTTTCCAGAGACTAATGAGAAGTGGCTTAGAGATCAAGTGCTGTAGCAGCACTCCTTCTGAATACCAGCTAGTTTGGGGCATTGAACTGCAGCTTGTCACACAAGGTCAGGCTCTTCTCACAATAGCAAGAGGAGGTGCTTTAGTTAAGTACTCCCGTCTTTAAATCCTGGGAGGAAAAAAAATCAACCGAAAAATCAAAACCAAACCAAGCAACCCAAACCCAGCCCCAAACACAAAGCCTCCCCAACCAACCAGAGCCAGGTAAGAAGGTTTCTTGCATCTTGGGATTGTAAGAGCAAGAGTAGTCGAAAAGGAGCTTCCAAGTGGCAGAAGCAGGTGAATAATTTGGGCTGAGAGTCATTGTTTTTATAACTGGGCTCTTGGAACATTTTTAAACAATTCAGCTGAAAAGTGATGACTGGGTTTTTGGTTGTGAGCTATTTGTAAGTTGTCAGTGTTCATTGATATTTGCTAAGGATGTATATGGACGGTTATTTTCTGAAAAAAATATGGGCTGTGATATTTTATGCCAAAAATAAATGTGCATTGGTTATTTAAGCAGGGGGTTTCTCAGAGCAACTAGTAGGTATTTAATTTTGTTCAGATTTGGTTTTTTTGACCAGTACCCATGCAATACTGGAGTATGAAGTTTTTTGGTTTTGAGCATGTGCATTTCTGAACAAGTGCATAAACAACATGTTCATATTAACTCTGCACAAAGTGTATTTGAAGTATTTAATAGGTAGCATAAGTGAAAGCGATGGAAATTGTGACATTGGAATTTATCACCTGGCTTTATAGAGTTAGAATAATGTTAGTGGAAAGGAGAAGTCAACACCCTCTAAGAATCCTTCAAGCTTTCCTGCCTTTTAAAGGTGTATGTGTGATTGATTTATCAGTTTTAAAGTGTGATGTGTAGTACAAGAGATCTCCTGAGGAACCCCTGTCATTTCTTTGCTAGCATTGCTCATTTTCCTCCAAGTCGCCCGGTGCAGCGCCATTGACTTCTTTTACATTTAGCTTCTCCTCCTACTCTGTCAGTGCAGCAGCCCAGTGAATTTAATTAGAGAAAATAGCATTTCTAATGCCTATAGTATCCTGACGAGTTGTAGTTGGGCCTTTGGTCTTTTGCACTAGAGCAGGCTCCAGCTGTGGAGAGGTCTCGCTGTGTTTTGATCCTGCTCTTTCTCGTTGTGTTGAACACATGCAGAATCAAAATTAGATGCTGTAGGAAGAACTGAAGAATTCGGTGAATTATTTTTTTTTGTTCACAGTGAGTCCCTGATTTTTCTTTTTGTCCCCCAGATATGGGAAGAAAGTGTGTGGTACTTCAGAACTGAAATACTTAAGTTGCTTATGAGAAGAACACAAGTGCTTTCATCTTAGATTGTTTTTTAAATTTACCTTTTGACCCTTTATATCAAAACACACCAAATATTGCTGATCGTCTTGTCTGTAACATCAGTGCATGAATCTATTAGCATCATCTCGTGTATATTTGTGAGATCTGTCTGTACTTATGAAGTGCCTTCCCTCCATTCCTTACTGACATGCACTAACACTTATTGTTATGATTATGTAGTTTTGAAGACTGCTGCTTTGGTTTTGCTTCTCATAGCCTTTTCTTCTGTAGTAATCTTTGTTATCTTTGCTGTGGCCAGTAAGCCCTCTATAACCTGTTAAACGCAGGTGCTGATTATGGGCATGAAAGTTCCTTTGCAAACAAGGAGTGATAAGAAGTTTTAAAATACAAGCCCATGTTCTCATAATCACACTATCTTTCATGAGACAGTGTGAATTTCAAGTGCTTGAAATGACTTTCAGTAAGCATTACAGAGGGAGATGGAAAACCTGCTAAAAGTTCTCCCAGAGAATAAGATCTTGTCAAAACAGGGTCAGAGTTTGGGGGTGAAAAGAAGTCAGGCAGCCCGTAAATTCAGTGAGTGTCCCCTCCTGTCCTCAGCGTTTTTCCCTTGTCATGTATCAGTCCCCTCTCTGGGACGTTACATGGCTGCATAGCTCAATTAATGCTCTGTGGCAGGAGGAGGAAAAAAATGTCTCTCTCTTGTCAGAAGCAAAGTTATTTACTTTCAAATGCTGACAGAATAGCACTGCAGGGGCTTCATTTATTTCCGTTCAGAATGTCATTATTGTGTAATGCAGAGGGACTGCCGTGCGTTGCGGATTACTCATGTAATCTTTGGTCTGCTGAGAGTAAAATGGCGCACTGGTGGGCTCCCCTGGCCTGGCTTCAGCTTGTTCCCTTTTCTAGAACTGCATTACAACTGTCTTAGCTATATCTGGGACAGGTGGGGAAACGTTCCCATGGTGGTGGTGCTGATGCTTGGTGCCTTTGAAGTTGTGCTCTGGCCTGACCAAAAGACCGTCTGAGTCCTTCACTCCCTTTTTAATGCCCATCACTTTCCCTGAAAGGAAGCATATGGTTCAAGACATCTTTTTCAGCATTGCTCCATCTCTGTCATACACTTTAGTTTCCCCAAGTCTGGGCCCAAAAGCGGCATTTTAGTGCAGAATGTTTCATAAAGACAACTCGCGGTTTCATTTCAAAGTCTGAAAAAGCCTTCAGCCTTATCGCTGTATTGCAGCCACCCCAGAGGCATGATCAGTAGTTCTGATGTTCACTGTCCAAGTTCAGTGCGTGTCAATGCAAAGATACAGGAGTGTTCAGGAATTACAGTTCCAAGAGTTTGGGTTGATTTCTCCATTCCTGTTGCTACCATATTTCCAGCTCCACTTTGAATAACCATGCTTACCACATGCATGTGAAATCGCCTGTTGCTTTGTGGAAAGATTTTTTTTTTGTTTTTTGGTGTGCATACGGTAAAAATGCTATTGCAGATAACTTCAGGAGTTCCTTGGGCCCAGTCATGGCCTTTCTTTCTGCCTGCTCTTGAAAAAAATTAAAATAATAAATGCTCCAGTGGAAAATTACTTTACTTGGAGCGGTGACACCTTTTCAGTGGGGATAGATTTATTTTTTGTCAGTAGTAACCCCACTTGCAGTAGTTTTTTTCAGTTTCTTTTTCAGTTTAAAGTGGTAAACGGAATATTTAAGATATTCAAAATGCATTCATTAGTAGTAGATTTTATTTGAACACAACCTGTCTTTAAATGAAGAGGAAAGGATTCTGCTTCTAAATGGGTTTGCTTGCTTCTTTCCTTTTCCTTTATTTGCAGACATAAAATCCAATAAATTTCTATTGCAGTTGCTGGGCTTGGGGGAGAAAAAAAGGAAAGGAAAAGTACAAAGCTATTGGGAAGCGTCAAACACGGAGAATGATGAAGTACATTTCATAGCAGCCAATTCCAACCCCAAAATCCCTGTTGTGCAGGAAGGCTTTCCAGCTCGCACAGGAAATTCAGCCATCGCGCAGCATAGTATTAATGATTTATACACACCACACCGCTGCTTTTGTTCACTAGCAGAGCTGGGTTGTGTTAATAAAGGAATTTCAGGGAAAAGGGTCCCGGCATGCTGAGTTGTTTTGCTCAATGCAGTGGATGCTGCCTTCATAAATCAAAGGGATTTAGTTCTTTACAACCTTTCAGAGCTGCTGAGGGTGTGTGGTTGTGTGTTTTGTTTTGTGGGTTGTTGTTTTCTTTTCCTTTTTAATCTGATTCACCTAGGAATATTTTAATTTCTTTTCTATAAAGAATGAATGAACTACTGGATGAGGTTTGTCTCAGCTGTTTTAGGGTTGATTGGTTTGCTTCATAGTGGCATTATACTTCCATTTGTTTTCCATTTGGTATTTATGCTTTATGGTATTGTCTATGGGAAGAGGCTAGCATGCTTTTATTAACATAAAAAGATGCAGATCACATTATATTCTGTCTTATTTCTTAGTAATAAATCAAACATGTAAAGGCATAACATGCTCGAAGTAAACAATGCAATTTTATATTCTTTAGATAAAGTAAAAAAGCCTCCACATATTAAAGCATTTATTATTTTTAAAATCTAGATTTTTTTTATTACCAAAAATAAACTTCCATGTTCTTTCGCAATGAATGTGAGTGTAAATTATTTAGGGGTTTGGGGTGGTTTCTTTTTTGGTTTTTTTTTGGTTGGTTGGTTTGGTGGCTGGTTTTTTTTAAACAGGAAACTTTGTTTCCTAATAGCAACTGCAGGACTGGGAACTTAATTTTTAATTACTTCACATAATGATTTTTAAAAAGAGCGAATCAGTATGGAGATTACTAAAGAAAGTATGTATCTACATGTGGTTATAGAAATGGCAATAAAGAAGGCTGCTTTTTAGAAATGCTCTCGAATTCTTGTGTGAAATAGGGGATTAAAGACTGTCAGGGGGCTCTCCTAGAAAATAAGCACCTGCTTTGATACTTAGGGAATCTAATCTGTACTCGATTACTGTTTTACAAGGGGGGGCAGGTGGACAATACTCATAGGCAACACGTCGTGCAGTTAAAGGGAATCTGGCTTTCCAGGGGAGCCTTATGACTTTGCATTACACAGCAGGCGCAGTGGGCTTTGCCTCTTTGGATCATTCAGAGTCATTGTTTCATGTGGCTTTGCTTACAGAAGATGTGACTGTCCCGTCCTGGCTCTGCTGCAAGAGAAACCCTGGTTCCCTCCTGGCTTTATGAAAGTCAGCAGTGTGGGAATCTGTGTTGCAGAAGTTAAAGCTGCTTACTACCAGGAGGAATTTCTTGTTTGTAATTTGTTCTGTGGTCTGAAGGCAGATAAATACCTTACTTTCAATTTTCATCAGTGGTTTAAATATCACAAGTTAGTAGAAGACAGGTGCCCAGTAAATGAGGTTTATGTTCATAGAGTGCTATTTTTGTCCTCTATTATTTGGGTGCGTGAGTGTTTCATTGTATTTAATTATGTCTGTGAGGCACAAGACAACAGTCAACATCTGCTCTATTGTTTCCTTGGTTTACAGATAGCTTTGATGGGTTATTAAACAATCTATTTTTCAAACAGAAAAACAGGGAAACAAGCTGCACCCATATTATGTAATTTTGCAAAGGTACATTATGTAATTAGTTGTCTGGTGTTTGCACAATGATCTTTTATTTTGGTTGAATAAATGCTACACCATTAAAAAAATATGTGACTATCTTGAACAGTTTATATTTAATAGGGAATTTCTAGCTTATAGTACATGGGCTGATTTTGCCACTACTAAGTTCATTTTGCTGTTCATTGCATATTTAAATAATGCTCCTGAGTTGTGAATGCAACTGTGAAAAGCAGAAATGTATATTAACTCTCATTTAGTACTGAAGCAGCTACTGATAAACTCTTACTGATTACAGAAAAGGTATTAATTCACTTGAATTATTTTTGAGTGAAAGTTTACCCTGTTGCTAGACACAAGTTGGGAAAGGCAATGCTCAGCCTGGTTTTACTCTCATGGATCATACTCAGAGCAGAAACTTGACTACTCTACAAATGGATTTCCTGTTGGAAGAGTACTTGTTTCATTAGCTGTTTTGAGATTTTCTGTTTTGTTTATATACCTGTCAACGCTTTTAAGATTCTTTATGTAACACTGATGGCCACTATACTCTCTCTGCCTGGATTAAGGTAAAACACGGAAAAATTCCAACTAGACAGCACGTGATTCTTCTCGCCTCAACAATAAATTGGAGAGGAAAATTTTCCAGCCTTCCATAGCTTTAATTGGTGCAGAAAGTCACCTATTAAAAATGTTTAGGGAAGAACGTGTGTATAGTATTTTCATGGCTATTGAACTACCCCTATACAGCAGTATGGAGCTACAGCCACCTGTACATGTTTTGTACATATGTACATTTAAGGCTTTTGAAATACTGCTCATGTAGCACAGGTTGGCCATTGAAATTAAGAAATTACTTCAAAGGGAAAGAAAAAAAGGACAATGCATTATTAACTCACATCGGACTGATGTTCCGCGTGCTTATTTCAGTGTCATCTGGCAAAATGGCATTCAGTGTTTAGCACAGGGTGAAAATACCTCACTTCTCTGTGCAAGGGCTCATTAGAAATACTTTGTAATCTCCTTCTCACCATCCGTGTGCATCAGCAGAAAAGCGGCTGCGCGTGGATGAGCGTAAAACAGGGGTCTCAAGTTTGTTCCTTCAAGTGGAAGTAAATGCTCCTCAACAGACTCGGAGGGTTACATGTGCAGCTTTGGCTCTCCACCAACATGAGACACAGGAAAGCTCAAACAGCAACTTCTAACTACAGTTTTCTAAGAAATGAAGGTATGCCAGAGTAATGCTATTTGTAAGGACCTTTGTTTTCTAGGCGTTTCCAGAACCCCACTGTAGGGTGAGGGGGAAGAACTGTGGCTTTGGTTGGAGTTTTTTCTATAATGGTTGTTGCTAAATGGTTTGGTAGGTGTGTCTTTTAGGGACTGCTCCTTATCACCAAATGTGTGCGTGTACAGCCAACAAACCACATAGGTGTCTTCAAACAGTATGTGGAAGTGGAGCATTCCCAGGCTCTTCTCTGGAACACAGAGATGGATCTGAGTGGGAGAGAAAGCCAGGATTGGAACTTCTGCTGAGGGAGATCAACGAAGTTTATTGACTTCTACTGAGGGTGTTATGTTATCCTTGGCTTTGCTGTAAAGTTAATGCACAGTGCATTTTCATTCATCACCATATTCTTGCTTGAGAGTAGTTTTAAATATACAACTGGTGTGTGTCCACTTGCAGCAGAAAACTTTGAAACTGCTTTATGGAAGCTCAGAGCAAGTTACTTTCAGAATTATGAAGGACGCTGAGGTGCAGCAGGCAGCATCTGATCTGTGGTAGTGGTGGGTGCTGGTTATTTGCATAGCTTCACAAGGAATTAGGGCTACGGAGCACAAAACTCTTAAGTGTTTTGTTTGCATGCTGTTAAAGAGATCATAAGAGCTGAAGAATAGAGGAAATGATAATTCAGGAAGCTCTGCTCTTACTAGTACCACAAATGGCCAATGTCAGCAGACAGCAACAGAGGTTGTTGACTTCTGTTGTTTGTGCTGTCCCAGTAGATTACACAAGCATCTAAGGAAGCAGGCTGTGAAGGAGACCTGTCATTATGAAAATAAATTGAATTATAAAACCTTTGAAAATATTTTTTTGTAAGAATTCACTAGTCCCAGTTGACTCATTAATTATCCTGAAATCTGACAGTTCTGTAGGAGCAGCTCACGTGAATTCAGTGTCCATGGTGGTTGCTGAAGAAAGTCACTTGTTTGGTAGAATAGTTCTTTAGGATGGGAGGGTGTAATGAGTAAGAATATTGTCTAAGAGGTTTTGGGGAAGGGGAGGAAAGGACACACTTGATGTGATAGTTTTAAGGGTGAGGCCTGTTGGCTGTTATTACAAGGAAGTTTTGCTGAAGCTTAGTGCCGGGTTTTTATTCTTTCCAAGTAGATTTTCTGTGTGCTAGCTGCTTATATGAAGGTGCCTGTGGAGAGTACTAGAGCAATTCCACTCTCATGGACCTGGCTTCAGTGCAGCCACCCTAGATGATGGGCAGAGGAGATCTGACCCGTCTTCGGAAAAGACCAGCACTCTGTGCTGTGTGATCTGTCAGCCAGATGTGCTGTGTACAGCACCTACCTCTAAGGTATCAGGCTGAGTTTGAGTGGTGGCTGAATTGCTGAACATGGGGATTAAGTGTATCTTCAAACAGTTTCATTAGGAGATACCTACGAGACCAAACTGACTTGAGACACAATGTAGCAATAAATTGGGAAAAGATTTCTGAACTTTATAGTATTCAGATTTGCAGGCAAACTTCCTATCAACTGTGCCAAACCCCCCCTGCCTCAGATGCTTCTAGCTTGTAGTTCTCAGCTAAACTTCAGTGCTTAAAATCTATCGCTGATGTCTTGAATAGAGCTGAATTATAGCTTGCATTACATCTAATGCCTTCAAGTCTTGATATTTTATCTCTGGAGAATATGAAACTTGTCAGTTCTGAACAGAAATTCCCTCTGATTCCTTTAAAGACCTGTAGGGTCTTTATTATTTTGGGGTTTGAATAGGTTATTTCTCCAAGGCACCCTGCTCTCGTAGGATATCTCCCCTATGCTGGTTTCTGCAATCAAACCATTGCACTCTGCATAGTAGGGTGCTTGAATGATGTATTTATACAGGCAGGAGGCATGACTTAATACCATCTCATGATTCACTGTGCAGTCCTATTAATATGAACTTTACTCAGGGGAATAAGTAGCTGTTACTTGTCAGCAAATCCAGTGTGTATTAAGGAGGTGAAGCTGTATTGAAAGATCCTCACAGTGATACTCTGCTGTTCCCGAGGGAAGCAAATGAAAACTGTACTTTGATGAATAATGAATGTGCTAATTGGGGTCAAAAAGAAGTCATAGCTTCCTGTGATACAGTATGCAGAGTAGCCTGACTACAGCAATAGTCTGGTTTGTCAAGGTTTGGCAATAAAAATATGTGGCTGGCTATCATCTTCATGCAACCAAGGCCTGATGGCTTGTCTGTTCTAGAACCCAATGTTATGTTCCTGAGATCCTACTTGATGTACGTTGGTGTGAACAAGATGACCAGGAACTGATATGGAGTGAGCCTGGTTGTGTGCTCAAATATTGGCAAAAATCCTGAGTAGAATGGATGATGATCTATTGTGGCATTGCTTGGGTATATTGATATAATTCATTAAGACTGGATATTGATCAGAAGTCAGTCTGTTCCTGATTTGCAAGGAAAAATATATTTTGTTGCTGCCAGTCTGTGTTTGCAAATGAATGTACCCCAAGGGGAAGATTACATCCTGCTCCTACCTGTTGAGAAAATACGTGCAAAAAATACACATTTCTTGTGCATCTTATATCCAGCACGTAGAAGAATGAATGAGGTTAAGGAAGATACGTGAAAGTATGCTAGTAACACATATTTTGTAATATAAATATATTCTAGATAGCCTGACAGTTTTTAAAGTAATATGTAATACTGCTTATAATATATGCTACTATGCCAGTAGTTTGGCTGTGTAACTGCATGGTGTCAAACAAACATGAGATGTTGAAAATGGCTGTGGTACATTTCATACAAAGTTTTCAAAACTGCTTAACTTCACAGAGGTATGAGGCTTGCCTCGACCCTTTGAGGAATGGCAGATAAACTCAAGAGCAGAGTAGGGGAAGATATCTGAAGTAACCTGGAGATGGGGAAGAGCTTGTTCTCAAAGAAGTCAACAGTGAAAATGCAATTCATTTTGTATGCTATCTAGCTGATAGAAATGATGGAATAATAGCCAATATGGGACTCTGTAAGTTAATGAAAACAATGCAGTGCTCATTAAGGCGTAAGAAACATAGCAAAGGCCTTTGCAACACATCCTTGATGTTAAGAATAAGTAGTAATGTACGCATGTCAAAATTAATTCCTTGTAGTTAAAGCAACAGTATTTTCCTCCAGTTGTGCAGCTAATTTTTCTGAGTGATCCAGCACAACAGGAGACAGACAAGCTCCTTTGCAAATAGAATTGTACAGGGCCACAGAGCTGTTCGTTGAAGGAGCTGCCCTACAAATGTCTTCATCACCATGTGGGCTGCAACAATTTTTGTAGCTTTAGATTATTTTCTGTGTTATTTTCTTGCATAGTCTAATATTATCCTCCTTCTTAGTTCAGTGCCAGCACATTAAATAACTGAAGTTCTCAGATTAATCATGCTTTAATTTTCACACAACTACTGGCACATAAAGACAAATTTGGTTGTGATTTGAAATTTTTCTAAATCATAGACCACCACACTGGTTTGGTTTAGAAAGACTCTTCAAGCCCCTCCAGTGCCATCCCTGCCATGGACTGGGACACCCCCCACCAGCCCAGGGTGCCCAAAGCCCCATCTGACCTGGCCTTGCACCCTGCCAGGGATCCAGGGGCAGCCCTAGCTTCTCTGGGCACGCTGTGCCAAAGCCTTCCCCCCTGTCTGGGAAGGATTTCTGCCTCCCAGCTCCTCTCCAGCTGCAGATAAAGGCCATTCCCTCCCTGGGCCCAGTGCCTCCCTGCCCTTGGCACTGGCCCCTCTCCAGCTTTCCTGGAGCCACTTGAGGGACTGAAAGGGGCTCAGAGGTCTCCCTGCAGCCTTTTCTATGCTGAGCCACCCAACTCTCTCAGTATGTCTCCAGAGTAGAGTTGGTTTCTCTGATCCTCTTCATGGCTCTTCTGGAGTTGTGCCATCTTCTGGTCTGTGACCCTCTTCTCCTGAGGCCTCCAGAGCTGGACACAGCACTGAAGGTGGGGTTTCACAAGAGCAAGAATAGAGAGGGAAAATCCCCTCCCTTGACCTGCTGGTCATGCTAAAACCAGACACATCCAAAGGCGCCTATAGCTGCTTGAATTTTCAGGGAGTAGTGGTTCACAGATTTTTCTCTAGCTTTGTGCCATGATATGTATGGGTGATGACAGGTCCATACATTTATGTGGTAGCCAAAGGGAAGTCCAGCCAAAGAGGCATCCCTTATCTCCATTTTTTTTAAAATCTGCTTCCTCTTTCTCGCATGCATTTATCACATATGTAGGTGAAGGTGTTTTGAAGCTCACTGAAGTGTAAGTCCATCTATCTGCTATCAGGACATAAATATGTATCTCTAGCAATCTAGTCTAAGGAGGAAGTGAAAGTTTGTAAGGATGTAGAAGAGGACAAGCCAGTTATGTAAAGATATCTGCCTTCACATGTTCTTGATAAAAGCAAAGCTAGATGTCGTAGATGTATACCTTTTGAATGTGTGTGCTCTTTCATATTACTGCCATAACTGATGATCTCCTGGTACCAGACAGAATTCTTTTCAGAAGGAATTTACAGTCAAAGTTGGATACAAATGTCTAGCTGACTTGCAGAGGAACTGAGATATTGGTCATCATGCTATTCAGGAGTCAGTTCATCCCTCAATCAATTTATTTTTTTTTTGTGTGGCATTCTGGCAAGAGGAGGTTTTATGGGCTGAGAGCACATTTATAGATGCTCATAGGAAGTTCTTACATAGTATCAGGGAATTCTAGGAAAAAATATGGATGCCATTTTAGGTGTCGCTAGGAGATGAAAGAGCATAATATTCAAGGCAATATGAAGAAGGTGTTCATCTTTCAGTTGTTCACAGTAGTACATACAGTAGGAATACATACTGACTACATCCTGAGCCAGCAGTGTGCCCTGGGGCCAAGGAGGCCAATGGGATCCTGGGGTGAATCAAGAGGAGTGTGGTCAGCAGGTCGAAGGAGGTGATCCTCCCCCTCTACTCTGCCCTAGTCAGGCCCCACCTGGAGTGTTGTGTCCAGTTCTGGGCTCCCTGGGATAAAAAAGCCAGGGATCTCCTGGAGAGAGTCCAGAGGAGGCTACGGAGATGATGAAGGGCCTGGAGCATCTCCCCTATGAGGAAAGGCTGACTGAGCTGGGACTGTTCAGCCTGGAGAAAAGAAGACTAAGGGGGGACCTTATTAATGTTTATCACTATCTTCAGTATGGGATGCAGGGGGAAATGGCCAGCCCCTTTTCAGTGATCTGTGGGAACAGGACAAGGGGCAATGGCTGCAAGTTAGAGCACAGGAAGTTCCACGCCAAGATGGGGCAGAACTTTTCCCCAGTGAGGGTGAGGGAGCCCTGGGACAGGCTGCCCAGGGTGTGGAGTCTCCTTCTCTGGGGATATTGCAGCCCCGTCTGGACACCGACCTGTGCAATATGAGCTGGGGAGCTGCTTTGGCAGGGGGTTGGACCCCATGGGCTCTGGAGGGCCCTTCCAACCCCTACAATTCTGTGATTCTATGGATAGACTGAAGTGAGCCCTTGAAAGTGATAAGTACCATATAGTTGTTGAAGTAGGAACATGATCTGTTGTGGGGCAATGCAAGAAGGGAAAGAACTGATCTTTGTGGGAGAGGTCTAAAAGAAACGCAACATAAACAGACCATTCTGGAGCCAGTGAGACACTAGACCAGCAGGTGAATCAGCTCACAGTGCTGATAGCAAAAAAGAGATTGGAGTTAATCAAACCAAATAAAAAGGATTGGCCATGTACTCATAGGCCAATGTTTGCTGAGATATGGCACTGAAATGCAAGACCAATTGGCCTATAATGTGCAAGCCTTCACTTCTCTAGGCTACAAATTGTTTCCTACATACACCCCCATTTTTTTTGCATGCAGTGATTCTGTCTGAAGCCCTTATAGTCAGCAGGAATATAATTAGTTATCTTTACTTGCCACCATTGTATATTTAAAAGGAAAAGGCTAAAAAGTTGAACTTCCGTGGAACTGAGGCTTTGTTGGTTTCTGATTGAAAGAATCAGCTAGGTTCATTTTGAATTGCTCCTAGTTTTTGTTTCTAACATGTAATGTAATTTTCAAATAGAAACTTTAAGTGCAGAAGAAACCTGTGTTAAAACCAAATGTGCTGTATTGCACCTGTGTTCCACCTACTTAAAAACAATGATCTGTCCCAGCAGGAAACAGTTTCTATACCCTTGACCTATACACTAGCATAAACCAAGATGTTTAATAAACTCTTCAAACTCTGACAGCACCCACCATGCTTGTATCAGTATGAGATCAGTAGGTATCTTTGATTTGTGTATGTGATATTTTCTAGTTTAGAAGTATTTCCTACTTTAAAAGTAGTGCCCTCATTGGCCCTTTGGTTCCAAATGTTTTTTACAGAAGGACGGAAATGGTCTTTGGAAGACAGGTGTGGTAGTTCTAAAAGCGGTGGCAGTTGTGGTTGGGAAGCTAGGGGAAGACATGCAGGGCAGCTTTTTGTTTGCCAGTGTTTCGTTTAATTCTAGGGTCTCCTTACCTCAGTCAATGCTAGTCAATGGCTGCTCACCTTCTCTTCTGGAGCATGTATGGTACTGATCTGGTAATACTTTTTTAAGGATAGTAGTCTAAAGTTTCTGTGGATGGTGGAAACTACCAGGAGTTGTAGAAACTACCTTATCCTCTTGGTTTTGGGTTTTCCTTTACCAGAAAACCACTGAGAAATGCTATCTTGGATAGCATTTGGAGAATAGGAAAGGTGGCCAGAAAACATAAGGCTTGAAAAAAGAGCTTAAAGGAATTGATTGTGATATAGCAAAAGCTATGAAGAGGGTGCCAAAGTGGTACCTGAATTATTTATATGTGAGATGGGAAAGTTAGACCAATGCTGGAAGGAATTAGAAATTATTTGAAGTTCATTGGTGTACAGCAGTTGGAAGAACCATTGTTTGTGGTATTTTGAACTAGATACAAGCATTAAGAAGAATTAATTATTTGGCAGAAAGATGGTCCAAATAGATTACTTCTGTCAGGATCCTATCAGAGCATACATCATTGGTTGGCTGATGACTGCATTGCAGGGATCTGCCCTTTCCAGGCAGTGTGGCTCCAGGGAAGTTGTTGAAGTCTTAGCAAAACTAGGCATCTGCTTTTGCCTGGGGAAATACTTTGGTCATTGTTTAATGCGTCATGCAGGTATTCTATACAGGTGGGATCAAAACCTTAGACCTTCTTGTATAGTTTTAATTTTCCTTGTTCTGCCAGCCCATGTGGTAGGCATACTTCTGGCTCTGTTTCATTCTGTGGGCATCCATACTGTACAGCACTCTCCAATTCCTCCCCAGTTCAAATGACTTTTTAGCAGTGAAATCACTATCAGAGCACCCCAGTCAGTAGCTTCAGTTCTGTGCTAAATCATAAGGTTATGGCATTGGACTGCTGGGCTTGAAATACAGAATTTTTTACCTTCTACTGCTACCTTAGCTTGCTCTTCAACTTTAAAAGCAGCTTTTTTTTCTAGGAGGCAAAGTTCCTAACAGGACTACCTTGTCAGATTTTGCAAGTTTGATTGTCCAATCAGTTTCTGTATAAAATAATTATAGTCTCGTACCTTAATCAGTTCAAATAATGCATTGCATTTTTGATGCAAAAATAGTCTTTAACAAGTTTAAAAAAAGGTCTGTAATGTATGAGCTTCTTAGCTATGATTCGGGTGGTATCACTTGGTAATTTTCAGTCCAAGGTGACTAAATTCTTACATTGCTGCTAATTTTTAAAACTGCAGATTCATTTTCATAAAGAAAACCTGCCTATTAGCAAAATTCTACAGAAATTGAACAAATAAGATGCTGTATTTTATTTGTGTATAAATGTTTTAAATATAAAACTTATGTTCATTTCTTTTCTTGTTCTTTTCTCTTGTCTTTCTTTCTTTACAATCAGTTTCAGAAAATGGTTGAAATTTTTTAATGAAAAAAAAAGGGGGTTGGAAACAGCTGAAAGAAACATACCCTTCATTAGCATACTGAAGATGGCTTATCATGTCATTTTTTTCTAACAGCTTTATAATTTTCTGGAATGTAATGGAAGCAAGAGCTGCATAGTTGTTTGAAAGTGATGATCTCTCCTTTTCCACCCACACACATACTTAATTTTTTGCAGGGAGTAAGAATCCTGGTGTAGGCAGGAAATAAGTACTGTCACCATCGGTGGCTTCAGACAGGTGATTGATGTGCACAGTCTTGACCGTTCTGGCTTTGTCCTCACAAAAACATTTTGGCCAATGCTTAACCTTAGTCATGCTGGAGGTCCTGCTAAAGTCAAACTGAATTATTAGCATATTTAATACACTTCTGGCTCATTCTCTGAGTACTCAGTACTCTTTACGATCAAATTTCATGTATCCACTATACTCTCTCCAAACAGGAGTGACCATTAATGCTAACTAAGGGTGAACTGTAAAGCTTAAGACAAATTTTCCTTTTGTGTGGCTGGGAGGGAGAACAAATGTGTTGGTATAAACTTGGTGAAGCTGATGTAGTTGCATTGGCGTAAGTTCAGAACTTGGCACGGGGCGGAGACGCGAGTAAAGCTGTATTGTACTTCTGTGGTTTTGATTCACAGAGGTTTGTGCGAACTTAGGTAGCTGGTGCACACATGGGACATCATCAAAGAGCCCAGCCAGAAAGTCAGAGCTTGGATTTGGAGTGCCATACAGCTAAACATTTAGAAGCATGTTGTTATAGTGAGGCAAGCAAAGCATCCTTTCATTAAAACAGGTAATTACAGTTTATTTTCAAAGTTTATTTCTATATATGACAATTTGCAATATGGTAAATATAAATGCTTTTTAAACACTTGATATTTTCATTATTCTTGAATGTTTGTACTACTTGCAAAGGACTGGAAGGGTCCTCCTGTGTGAGTTGCTGAGTTCTGACTACCACTACTATCGGCATAGTATAATTTTCTTTTATAAGCTATCCTGTTATGTTACTGTGCATTTGGAAGGCTGTCCTAGACCTTCACTTAGCCAACACCAAAATGCTTTTAAGAAAAAACATGAAAAATATTTTCAGCCTAAATTTATTCATAACTATTTTTTCCTTGA
Source organism: Zapornia atra (assembly GCA_013400835.1). Taxonomy (NCBI): domain Eukaryota; kingdom Metazoa; phylum Chordata; class Aves; order Gruiformes; family Rallidae; genus Zapornia; species Zapornia atra. Next base: position 333,253 of record VZTU01030359.1, read on the forward strand.
CTTTTAGTGTGTCAGGATTGTCCTTAGCTTTAAACAGTCTCTGCCTCCTACTGTTTTCTTCCCTGTTCACAGACTGTTTTGCTAGGATAAACAAATCCAACTTTCTTAGGTTCCTTGTATAACATAGTTGCTTCATTCCCCTGAACAGCACAAAAAATAATTTTTCTTCTGCTGCTGTTCTTGAATTTTACCTTTTTTTTTTTTAAATGTGGATGAAGATAACTGTATACTATTGGAAATTAATTAAGAAATAAAATTCATTAAGAAGTACTGATAATTTGCTTTTTCATATTTACATCACGTTATCAGTTCACATTCTTTAAACAGATGTAATGAGGTCCTGCTATTCTTCCTCCTCAGTTAAGAACTGAAGTTTCTGTTACTAGCAGAAGGATGACCTTACATTTCGTATTATTGAATTTCATCATGTTTCTGTTAATTCAGTCTGTAAGGTTGAGAGCAATTCTTCCTGTCTAATAGTTTTATCCTTCTCAATCTTGCCGGTACCTTCCAATTTTGTCACCAGGAAATTTCATCGGCATGTTGGCATGTGCCATTAAACGAAAATGCTTAGCAAAAACCATCCCGACACAGATCACAGCAAAGCTTTCTTGAGCCTCTGCTTCCCTGTACAAATCATCCTGCTCTTTAGGTTTTCTAGCATTTTATCAAGTACATACGTGCTGAAACAAAAAAATGGCTAGGCATTTCACAGGGCAATTTAACAATCCTTATTTATGTCAGTTGTCCCACTGGAGTCATTTGAGTAAAGCTCGAAGAATCCATTTTATAGTCTTCATTCCTAGGTGAAAGGATTCTCTTCCTTTCAGCTCACTCTGTTAGACCAAACAAGTAGGTAATAGTTCAAATGAACACTTTTTAAGAGAAATTAAAATACTTTCAAATGAGTTCTAGTGGCAACTCACTTTCTCTTATATATCTTTTGATTACATTTTCCTGTCTGAAAGCAAACAACTGGCTTTGTATTGGAATTTATGAAAATCTTTTGGCAAAACCCATGATGTGCCAGCCTTCTGTGTGCTTAATAATGAAACTGCAGGGTTTTGTTCCTTAAGAAAAGAGCGAGAAATATGATTAATAGCTAAGCATAGTCAGTCAGCCAACATTATCCCCAACAGAAAAGCGAAGCAATTCTGTAAGAGGAGATGAAACTAGGTAAACATCACTTCATCATGTGACAATTGCTGTCCTCATTGGCATCCTCTCAAATGAGCATCATAGAGGGTCACAATTCAGCGTCTAAAGTTAGAAATGGTGTAAGGCTGAGAGCAGCTGCGTGTTGGCCCTGGTTAGTAAGGTAGATTTCTAACTCATGCAACACGACTGCCTTGATACATGAGAATCAATTACTGAAAACCTTTCAGATGGTCAAAATGTGACATTAAATAATTAAGTATCTCATCAAATCTTGTCTGCAATTAGTTATCTGGAAAAGTAATTATGCAACAAAATCAGGTAGCTGAAATTAGTGAAGCCCCCAGTTATTCACAGCCTGTAGGAGAGGGTTGTTTTTTTTTTCTGACTTGTAACATGAAGTTTTAAGCACCTAACTAAGACTTTATTAAATTAAAAAAATCTTGCTCAATTGTAATTCTTGTCATTAATCATATCTGCAATAGAATATACATTGCACATGAAACAGGTGTTAATGATTAAGTTTGTTTTGTCTACAGTAAAAATGATTAGCTGTGGATGAGAATGTCTTGCAAGGAGTACATTAAAAGGAAATCTGTTTTGTTTAGGGGGGAAAGCAGCCTAAATTTCACTCTATTGTCTTTTACACTAAGAGTGTAATTTTAATTGAAGAACAGATTTGAAATACTCTAAAGGTCAGATTTGTTCTTCTTAAAAAAGCTATGATAAATGTAACAACTTAGATGTTGTGAAAGGTTAGAAAAGCCATTATAATATAATTTACAGTAATAGAAGTAGTTAGCTCGCCTTAGTTAGCTCAAATATTCAAAATAAGCAAGACAAATATAATGAATCAAACCAGAATATGTAACCAGTGTAACAGCCTTCAGTTTAAACTTTCACATGAATATTGTTTAACATCTTATAAATATAGGGAAATATTTATTTCTGCAATCATGATAAACCTGATTATTTTTCAAATTACTTATAGTACCAACTGTTGTCATGTACTTATACCAGAACTGAGAGGAAAATTAGTTCTAATTAGTTCAGTAGATCTGTCCAGAATTTGATCTGCATGTGTTTAGTACTTCAAAATCTGAACTGATAAAGAGTAGTTGGTTAGTCATGTTACTTAAGCTGGTCCCAAAATAGCACCTTCCTTTTTTGGTAGAGTTAGGTTTGCAGCTGTTGTCTCTATCTGTTGTCTCTGAAGAAAATTTTAACATTAAGAGTTGCTGACGTCAATTTTTTTCTTTTTTTTACAGCTGATGTGGGCTTTGCCCCTGACAGAAGTTATTTGGTTCTAGCTCTGAGTTTGGAAGAAGTTGGTATATAGATTTTCCCCTAACTTTCAATTGATGTGTTTAGCTTTAGTGGGAGTAATACTATCACTTAAACCATGTTGTCGTCTCAAGGAGTTTTGCTACATCCATATGGAGTGCCCATGATTCTGCCGGCAGCACCATACTTCGCTGGACTTGTTCAGGTAATGCAAGGCCGCTTCCAACAAGCAACTTAACTCTAGTGCACTTAGAGTAATAATTGGAATTTTTATGGTTGAGAAAGCAAACACTTTTAATACAGGCAAAACCTCTCATGTAGTCAGTGAGAAGACAGTAGGAAATCAAAAAGATGGATCACCCTAATCTGTGTATTGACATCTCTCATGGCTGAATAAATGGTGTAGTTGAGCTATATTTGCTTGTATTGATTTGTCTGCTGTTTAACATTCATGCCTTTGCTTCACGAGGTTGACCACAGGGCAGAGGATTTGCTATCCATTCCAGGTTTCTGAGGGAGTCAGCATTCCCACGGCAGGCCATAAGACAAAGTAACTTACCATGATGTGTTTAGGTTAAGTGTTTTAGCACAGCAAATATGAATAGTGTTAAATATGCATTAATTCATATGCTATGTGTCATTCATTATGCTGACTGAAAAACAGTTTGTGTTTTTATGTGTATAGAAATATATCACTACGGAATATTTATGCACATCATATTAATTCTTTTCAGCCCTGAAAATGTAAGATCTTGCTTCGGGGCAAGAGTTCTGTATTTTAGAAGTTGACTGGCAGTTACTAGATTTAGTTGTTAGTGGTGTGTTGCCTGATTTTTATTTTATTTTTATGAAAAAGTGGTACTGCTGAATTTTTTGCTCTTAAACCTAGGATTGTGAATAGATCATCTAGACACTAATTAAACAAAAAGTGTTCTGTTTATAGTATTAGGAGACAAGAATTCCAGCATGCTTTCCAAGCATTGACAAAATGAGGAAAAAAAAAAATCAAACTGAACCACCAGCCAGTGTGTCCTAGAAATGGCAGTAGATAGAAAATGTGTCTGAACAGGATGGAGAGAGACACACGGATGTTACAGCATTTCTGTGTCATGCTAGTGATCAGTTGAACTAACTGGAGGAGAAGCAAATTTTCATTATGCTCCTTGACTAGTTAGCTGGCGTAGAGGAGCAATTGCAGCATGAAACTGCGTGTCTTCCACGTAGGTAATCCAAGACTGTGAATTGTTCTTCACTTCAGGCTTAATATCAGACACATGTGTCTGTAACAGAAATGTAGCATTGCGCAGTGGCTGTTATCAAGTACTGAAAAGCTGTGTCTTGTGGGTCGTGCAAGCTGGTTCTATGGTTTTATGCAACAAGCAGTGGAACGCTTGAGCACATCAAGCAGGCCTTCATATCCATTAGAACTTGGGGGTGAAGGTCGGACGTTGGAGCTCAGTCAGACCCTGTGCCATCCTGTCCAATAAATAATTACAAGCAAATCGTGCCTTTCACTCTATGCTGATTGATGTTGAAATTGCTTTTGAAAGTTCTCATAAGTTCCTGTTATAGATTAAGTGCCGGTGTAGGAAAAATAACTGCACCCAACTGAAATGGGTGAATGTAATCAGGTTTAATGGACTCGAGAGCTTGTTGGGAATTAAATAACTATTGATTTGTTGGAAAGTTGCTGTCATTACAAAATGCCACTCTGGACGCATTATCCAAGCAGATAGATTAAAAGAAAGGACCCTTTGAAAATTCGGGATGCCTTATTTCAATCTTTTTTCTATTTTCTTTCTTTACTTAGAAAGATATATCCAGGGCTGTGCTACTCCATTAGCATAGGTCTAAAATAGTCAAGCAGTAAGAATTGTTCTACAAAAAAATAGGTATGTTTACAGGTCGAGTTGAAAAACATTCTTCATATGGATACTTCTCTAGTCTCTTCTATCTCTCTTACTGATCTCATACCTGAAAATTGCATTTTTAGATCAAAACAAATGAGTGCACTGGAACATTATATGGTTTCACCACTTTCTCACCCCAAGTTTTTGTCTGCATTCTCAGGATCTGCAGTCAGTTTATGCTACTAGAATGCTTATTGTTGTCTCTTGGATTGAACTGAAGTACCCACAAAAAATACACAAAGGACAGCTAATAGGCATATTTATATCATCTTCTTCTAAGCAGTAACTGCATAATGTTAAAGAAAATTTTCTGTCTGCAAAAATATACCCTGATAAACTGATTTTATAAATGTTTTTACTAGGTTGCAGGTTAGCAACCACAACCCTGAAGTTGTCTTGAATGCAAATCCATTTTAACACGTTAGAAGCTTACACGATTGCAATTTATTTATTTGCATGGATTTCTGTAGAAAGTAGATGTCTTTCTGATGAAGGATTCCCCATGATTTCCAGTGGGATTTACACCCAGATTGCATATGAAAACAGTGTAGAGTATTGCAAAGGGATTTGGGGGGCTATTTTGTTTTCTTTTTTTCATGTTTTCTGTTGCACAGTTAAGCAAGAGAGCTCTTGGATCTCTGCAGAGGACTGTTTATTCTTCAGGGGTTCTGCACCTTCAAGTGCTCTGTAGTATTTCATTTTATGCTGTGTATGTGCAGCCTTTTCCAAACTTTCCTCCCAAATTCTCCAGTAAACTCTATCCTACATGCTCAGGTTGCTTTTGTCATACCTTCCTGTTACAGAGCACTGGAACAACTGAAACAGGGCAAGCATAAAAGGGCAGACACATCTCTGGGAACACTATCTGGAAAATCACGTGTATTTTCCCAATTGTACTTGGTGTTCTATTCAGAAGATTTGTGTTCCTCTTGCTGAGCTCATACATCTGAGTGAGACAATGAAAGACGGAATGCATGTGTTCTTGGAGAGGGGAATGGTATTTGTTCAGAGCTACAGATATGTCAAGAAGTATCAAAGTAATTCAAATATACTTACAAACTTAGTTTTATTTTCCAATAGATAAATACAGTTTATTAGAATGATGATAGTATTATTGCCTATGATTTCTTAACACATTTTTAATAAGAAAAAAATCTCTTCCTCTCCCTTCCTGGGTGAAGCTGTAGGAGGAAAAAAAATCACATGAAAGTACAAATGATGCATAAATAGCATTATGCCTCATGTGGGTGGAGAGATGTTTTCTGACTTGGCACCAAAGACGTCCTGGAGGCTTCCCGGGCTGTCACAGTTACACTGCCATGGGACCAAAGCAGGTACTGCAACCCACGACAGCTTTGGATCACGACTACCACCCTGTCTGTCCCGTCAGGTGACATCAAAAGAATGCCACAGAGAGTTAAGTGACAATCCAGGATAACTGACCCTGCCCTTGGTTCATATCCCAATTTTGTCACTAGGTTCCCATCTGTCCAGATCAGCAGTGACAAGACAAAGGTCCACTGGCCTTGGCCAGTGAGACTGGTTGTTGCCTGCTGCCAGGAAGTGCGGCTGTGTGCTGTGGTACCACTGTGTGTCTTCCCAAAACACGTGGAACAAAGCTCTGTTGGCCATTAAAATTACAAAGTGCAGCATCAGTTCATAGAAGAGTACTATGCTTTGTAGAATAATAAGTTAAATGTCTCTGATTAGCTTTGTCTTTCACGGCTTTGAGTGTTTTAGGGACATGAAATCTTTGCAGTTGCTCTGGATAATGTGGAGTGTTAGGATCGTGATAAAATATTGTAAAAGCACAAGTGCAGTATATGACATTTTAATGATGGATGCTAAATTGTTTATTACGTGGCTGGTGTAGGTGGCTCAGTTTTCATTTAGCAGAGAAAGGAGTTCATATGCATTATTATAATTAAAGTTGGAATTACTTAGACTTTTCAGTAAACTACTGGAAAATTTTAAATAGACAGCTCGATTTGATACAAAATTAACTACTTAAAGATTTAAAAAGTGAGGATTTTTTTCTGAATATGATCTATGTCTTTTGAAGTATGCTTTCATTTTAGCATAGTGGCCAGAAAACTCTAAGAGTTCTGAGGCTGTAAGCTTATGTGCACTGTTAAAGACTTGAGACAGCGAAGCTAAAACCTTTTCTTCAACTTTTATTTGCTTATTTACTTGTGTGCTGATAAAGGGGGGTAGAAGAAAAGAGGAGATAGATGGCTGTTGATTCACTCTGTTAATATACTTGGAACTGCTGTACTTGTAAGTACATCGTTCTTAAGCTTAAATTATTCAAAAGATATTTTGATTATATCTGTGCATCTGATTTGCCATAACCGGTTAACTTGTGTGTTTGACTGACAACTGGAAAAGTGGCGATCTGGAGACAGTTCCATTTTATTTTGGGACTAAGTGAGAGAATTGCCTAGAATATGCTGTGAAGAGAGTGGTGCCGGCTTCTTTACAGTTCCCTCTTTATCCATCTGTACAATCCTGGTTTTAGGGCTGAGTTGGGAAGTGCTAGCAGTGAGTACGTGCGGAGTACTTGACGATGCCAGGGTGTTGGGTTACCTGCTAAAGCACGCTTATTTTCTGGCAGTTGAGGTTTGGAAAATGTCATGGATATGTTTTGAGTTAGCTTCTATTAAAGCAGCTTTTGTAATTTAGTAGTTTTTATTTGAATAATGCATTTGAAACAGAACTGATGAGACATTGTAGTTCTCCCCGCATTGCCTGAAGTGGTGTAGAGTTGTTGCGGTTGTTTTGTGATTATGATCTCGTGGAATGCGGTGCATAATTTCTGTTTACATTGGCTGAATTGCCTATTTGAGATGCAGTAAGTAGATGATTTACCTTGGATGCTGATTTATTCTGGCTTGATTGTGTTGTTCTCCTTTTGCAGGTGATAAGGGTCTCCTCTTACTAGTACCGTACTCCCAGCACCCCGAGATTAGGACTAACATGTTTTACTGCTGCAATCACTTTTCATCTGAGTTTTGTTATGGTTTTGAGAGAGTATATCTAAAATTTCTCCTCAGTCTGAGTTGCACAATTTTTCTCCCTTCAGTACCAAAAAAGCTTTTAATAAGAGCTATAAGGTGGTGGTAATAGTGATGGATGTGGTCTGTATTGCTTTGTTTACAAAACTATTCAGTTATCAATGTTTAAACATCTTGAAATACAACTTCAGATTTTTTTTTACATGGATCAAGCAGTGTAGCTGACATGAATTCTGTGTGAAACCTGTCCTTCGCTCCAGAGGCTACAAGCAGCTTGAAAGTCTTTATTGCAATTGCTAGAGTTGTGTTCTTTAAACCTGTCATTACAAAATACCTGCTGAGTGGACCTGTGGGTGGCGGAGAGGAGGGGCAATGGCAGGGAATGGCTTTCCCATTGCCCAGAAAGACTTTCTGAGTGAGAAGGGTAGCCTGACTAAGTAGTTTTAGTTCAAACTAAGGAACAAGTGTTTATTCGCTTCTCCCATCTGTATAATTTTATCTCCCTAGCCTCTTTTTTATCAGAAAACAATGGGTAACATAATTCAAATGAGTCAGGAAATAGTGCAAAGACAGGATTTTTTTCCTGTCCCACTTTTGCTTGCAGTGTCAGTGTTAGAGAATTTTAGACATCAGGATATGTAATTCTGATCACTGGCTTGTGTGTTGGATGACTTCAGCAAAGTGGTTTCATATGGGAAGACACAGGGTAAATCTGGGCCTTCGTGGCTGTGCAGCATCTGCAGTGGTTTTGAAGTGGAATAAATCAAAGAATATTTGAGTTTGTATGAACAGAATAGTTTCTGTAAAGAGAATAATTTTCATCAGGCCAGGTTCTCTTTATTTATTTATTCCCTGAATAAGACAAAACTTTTAAGGTTTGAAGTCTCTACAAAAGCAGATTATTCGATTTGGTTTCTATGACCAGAGGCCAGTAAGCTGACATGGCAATTTCCAAGAATCTGGAATTTCAGCTGATTTATTTTTTTCTTCACTCATCTCATGCATAATCATCGATAATTAAAATTCTGATGGCCAAATTATTCCAGAAGATAAACTTTGAAGTTCTATTGCTTTCAGTCAAATGATACACAATTGATGTGAAAATATGCTTGTATAGCTAAATATAGAACAACTATTTTATGGAGTTGGCTTGTATATTTCACCTATTCACCCTCTGATAAGTTGTCTTGTGTTACATGACCTAAAGCTGGAAACCCAGATTCATAATTTGTCTGTTTGCTTGCTTGGTTTTGTTTGTTTATTTGTTTTGGTTTTTAACTGAGCTATGCAAGTATCTGTTTCCTCAGACCTGATTTCAAAGAGGGTCTTGTAAAAACATTCTAAGGCTCCATTTCAAAAGGCCAGGCTTTAGAAAAAAAAATAGTAAGGACCTCATAATTTAAATTATAAATAATTTCAGATGAAGTAATTGGGGATTGCATTTGAACTGTTCTATTACTAGGTGAGAGTGATGGAATCACAGCTGGCTCAATATTTGTCAGCTAGATATCACAGCTGTCTTAAAGAGCAGGAGAGGGTTCACAGCTAATTTGAAAAAAATTGGAGTTCTTTTAGTGTAGTGACAGGTCATGAACACTGTAAATAGATAATAGGAATTTGATCCAGGTAAATATTCTCTGCCAGAGTTTCCTCTTGTGTTTCATGAGATTCAGATTATCTTGGATTACGGTAAATTCTGACACCCTGGCTCCTTCTCTTCCTCTTGTGCCCAGAGATAGATGAGCGAGATACCTTGGAGGATGACTTAATCCTCTTTAATTCTGATGGTTTTATTAAATCAATAAAGAATGTCTTTATTTTTTTATCTGCATATTGTTTTACTGCTGATCAAGCTGAGAAGAAAGTAAAAGTCTCTTGCCCCTATATTCAAGAGCCAGAATGGTTCATATTCTGCCTTTTAAGATTTTTGTGGAAAGTCTTTGAATTAAGTAAAATAAATTTTACATTTCAAGGAAATGTTATTCAGACTTTATTGGAAAGTATCCTTAAATAAAAGCAACGTATTTCACATTAGGATAAAGCAAAAAATACAGTGAACTGATCTGAACTATGCTGATTTTTTTATTATTTTTTTTTTTAAATCCAAAAGATTAGAAATCTGGTTAAATGATGGGTACCCCAGTGCTTTTCATCTGGTAGCACTAGAAGTCTGTTTTTGTTGTGTCTGGCCTTATTTTGTGATTCTATTTCAAAGGCATGCAGTGCCCACCTGTATGCTAATTAGTAATATTTAAACGTAATCGAGGAGAAAATGGTAGGTGGTTTATGTCTTATGTTACTATAATTATGTGACACCTTACTTTCTCTGCAACATCCAAATATTTAGCAAATACAATGAAATGCATTTCCAGCCATCTTGGACATGCAGACTGTCAGCCATCTGACCCTGGTAAGAGAGTGCCTGCCAAAATCATAGAACCATAGAATGGTTAGGGCTGGAAGGGACCGTAAAGATCATCTAGTTCCAAACCCCCCTGCTATGGGCAGGGACACCCTCACTAGACCAGGCTGCTCCAGGCCCCATCCAACCTGGCCTTGAACACCTCCAGGGAGGGGTTCATCCACCACTTCCCTGGGCAACCTGTTCCTGTGCCTCACCACCCTCGTAGTGAAGAATTTTTTCCTTGTATCCAATCTAAATCTGCCCCTTCCAACTTAAAACCATCCCCCCCTCTTCCTATCACTGCATGGCCTTCTAAAATGTCCCTCCACAGCTTTCTTGTAGGCCCCATTCAGGTACTAGAAGGTGCTATAAGATCTCCCCGGAGCCTTCTCTTCTCCAGGCTGAATAAGCCCAATTCTCTCAGCCTGTATTCATAGCCATCTATGTGCTTCAGCCATCTATGTGCTTCAGCCCTGTATGTGGTCCAGACCTCTAATCATCTTCACAGCCCTCCTCTGTACCCTTTCCAACAGTTCCATGTCCTTCTGTTGGGGACTCCAGAACAGGACACAGTACTCGAGGTGGGGTCTTGTGAGAGTGAAGTAGAGGGGCAGAATCACCTCCCTTGACCTGCTGGCCATGCTCCTTTTGATGCAGCCCTGGATACAGCTGGCCGCCTGGGCTGTGAGCAGGCATTGTCAGCTCACGTTAACCTTCTCATCCACCAAATGCCGTACATAGACCCCCTCTGAGCATTACCAGCAGCTGCACAGGTACCCATCAGCTGTCTTCATATTTTCTGACTCTTCTACCGTATGCAAGCATGTTTCTAACGCTTTGAGAACAAATCATGTTGATACATCTAAGCAAGAAAGAGAAGGAAGGGAATTTCCAAACATTTTACTTATCTTCCATCTTACAGAAAAATCTTAGAGTTACGTTAAATCAGAACCAGAGCATAAGTCAGAATTCCAAAGAGTGGTAAGAACAGGGTTTTAAAAAAAATCCCAAACCACCACTGTCAAGCTTTTTAAAAGTTATAACCACGTAGTTGGTCAAAAGCAAGTAGGATGACATTTAGTTGAGAACTACAAGGTGACTAGAGGTGAGGGAAAGCAAGTCTTCCTGCACCTGAGAGGGATCTTCTAGTTAATAATACAGAATGAATCATCTTTTTTTCCCCTCCTAGCCTCAGTGTGATGCTGACTTCTAGGGCATTAGTAAACCTGAGAAGTCTTTCCTTACTCCTTAGAGAGAATTTTTCTCTGTTGATGAGACTCAGGTGATTAGGCTCAGTTGGATGCTCAGCTACATGCTTGAGGTGAGACCTGCTTCAGTTAGCTGAAAGAAAGTTTATGCAAAATGGTTCCTTATTCACCAAGAGGTGGGTATGTATTTTATGTGTCCAGGGTTTTGTTTTATTTTATTTTTAGGAGAGCAAGTTTAGTGCCTGGCCAGGTTTTGCGGGGGGGGGGCTTTTTTGTTATGGTTTCGGTTTTAGGTTTAGTTTAGCTTTTGTTTCTCTGATGTATTAGATCTTGTCTTATGTAGGAAGAGATTATAGATAATTATCTTGTATTTTGAGAAATACTGTAAACCCCATTCTTAATGAAATAAGCTCATATTTGCTAAGTTATCTTTCTCTTTGACTTGGAATTGTTCTGAAAAACATTATTTTAATTGCTTTTAAAAAAAAAAATCTCATCTTGCTAGCGTTTGAGGTACAGACAGAAAGTAAATCTCTACTGCTGTATTTCAATGCCCTGTTAGAATGAAAAGGTTTTGCCTTTAGTTAAAAAAACCCCAACCCAATCCTCAAATATATATACTACTTAGAGCCATCAAAAAAGCAGGATGGAAAAGGATGCTGATTGTACACAGAAGAGAAAATCCCAGTCCTTAAGAAAGCCACGAGGATAGTTTGACAGTCTCAGCAGTTTTATTCTGTAGAGCTTGAACCATACTTCAGAAGGTCTGCTCCTCAGTATCTTCACTAATTTCTACTTTGTTAGGAATGTGTAATAACTAATCAGCGCTAAGTGGTTCTTAAGTTTGTGATACTGGGAAACTGTCCTGTATTGGAAAGCTGTTTATTTAGGTACAGCCTACAGAGTGGAGTTTCACTCTTTGGTCTCTACTCCAATGAACATTACTTTCAGAGGTATAGCAATATTTTCTGCCTTGTCCTGAGATAGAACAAGGATAATGAGCAATCTGGAATGTTTTGTTGTGACAAGGTGTGCAAGGTCTGTTCAGAGGTGAACGTTGAAAAGGCAGCACAAGCTTTCCTTTCACCAAGGGAAATGTGGTGTAAGTGGAACATCTTTCCTTCTGGAACATAGGAATAAATTACACTTTTGATTATTACTTTTTTAAAAATCTTGTCTAGACACAAAGCTCTACTCATTATTTATTTATTTATTTATGGGGTACATTTGGCCTTATAATGTCTAAAACCAGAATAAAGCAAACTTGAGATCTTGAAAATATCTTAACCTGTCTGTGAACAACTCATAAAATTAAAAATCTAGCTTCCACATCTTGTCTTCTCTTTCCACTTAAGACACATGGATCAATCTCTCCTAGATAAAATTAGGAGAATCTAACAGTTATCACTAGTTGGATCCAGTAATGGCAGAGGACTTAAGGCTGGCTGGAACACACCAACTAGGGTTAGGCTCAGTTTTCTTAGAAGAACAGCTAGTCTTTGGCAAACTGTTCTTCCTACTTGGTTTTCCCTTGTAAATCAGCTTTTATGTTTGCCATTAATTTTCTTTAAAAGTCTGCAGTTGCAGTAATGGTTCTAGTGTAGTTCCTTGTTTGTTTATCCATTTTAAATCTTATCTATATAATGAAGGGAAGTCTCATGTGTAAGGACTGGATGTTAGGAAAAATTTCTTCCCAGAGAGGGTTGTTAGGCATTGAATGGGCTGCCCAAGGAGGTGGTGAAGTCACCAACCCTGAAGGAATTTAAGAGATAGGTAGATGCAGTGCTTGGGCATGTGGTTTTGGCAGGTTAGGTTGATAGTGGGACTTGATGATCTGAAAGGTCCCTTCCAACAAAGACAGTTCTGTTTTTCAATGATTTACTTCTAACTACTTCTAAAGGTTACCTAAAATTGTTGATGATTCAAGGAAATTTTTCAAAGCTAATCATTCTGTAAGAAAAGAAATAGATGGATTGGTTTCATTACAGCATTGGTCAACGTGTACTGGGAAACTGTCTTTGCCAGCTCCTGAGGTGACTTATTTTGTAGACCTAAGTTGTTAAAACACACTCGAGCCTTTTGAACACTGCTGTAATAGGAAATGAAATAAATCCATTGCTGGACTCAGAGAGTACCATTTTTAACTGACATACTGTGCTGGATTGACTGAAGTGAGTGCATTGTCTTTTTACTGCAGAAATGAATGCTTTGATTTTTATGCCTTACTCCATGAAGGAACAGTTAAAATCCGGCATAGGGAAACATAACAGATGTTCATACACATTTCCCATCTGAAAATGCCTTCCACTGGCCAAGACGATTGTTAGGCACAATTAAGCCCAGTGTATACATCCTGTACTGTAAGCCAAGTCTGCTGAATGTGTTCCCAACGGGGAAGCACAGATTTGAAAAGAAGGCAGTTTATATGAACTTTCATGTGCAGTAGATTTTTGAGAGTCACTGTCTGAAAAACATAAGGAGACCTGATTGACAGCTCTGATCTGTGCCCTGATGCACTGTAAACTATATCTTTAAGAGAAAATTTCAATCCATCAGAAAATTTCATATGCATTTCAGGGATGCTAATGCTTGAAATCTGATTTCTGAGTGGCATTTGGAATTAAGTTGCCAGCTGAGTTAAAAAGCTTGCGATATTATGCCTTGTAATGTTCCACATTCAGTCTAATTGTCACTGTAATCAGCTTTACGATGGCAACCCTTCGTGATGACTACAGGGATATATTTTCCTCTTTTTTGCATATTATGTCTGAAATGTGAGTTACTTTTTGATTTCAGAGGCATACTGGCAGTCAAGGGAGGAGAGCTGCAGACCCGCAGACTTTTGAAATCGTGTATGACATGTTTATGCAGAATGGGATTTGTCATTTCCAGAGATGTGATAGCATCTACTGTCGAAAAAGATGCTGAGAATGAACCACTTGTACATTTTGTGATATGTATTGTAACTGAACACATCATAGTTGGCCGTTTTGGAAAAGCATACTTTCCTGGTATCTCAAAAATGTGCAGTGATTGACTATTTTTGTTGTATCAGAATATCACACAGACTCTAGGAAAGTGCATTGACCTAAAAATGTCAGTGGATGTTTTATATTAGTCTTCTTTTGTTTGTTTTGGGTTTTTTTTGGGGAGGGGGATGTAAGATGACAATGCACGACAGACGTTGCTTTCCTGTTGTGTAATGCCTGTCTCTTAATAACATAAAAAGTTCTGTAAGTGGCTGTGCAGTCAGCAAGTCTTTTCACTGAAATACACAAGTGAACTCAAAAACTGTCGGCTATTCCAGTCTGATTTTCCTGTAATAACACACAAATATTGCTACCCTGTTTTTCTCTGGCCTTACTTCTCCACATAATGTCTTTGTTAAATTCCTCTTTGGGTGGATAGCAGTAGGGTTCGGTATCTGATGTTATCCTCACTCACGGCAGGAATGGGGACCACGTTGTCCTGTAGTCTCACATGCAGATGATGATGCATAGTTACCTGTGTTTTGTAAAGACAAGAAAATTAGATTCATCTGGTTCTTTGAAAAATATGCTTTGTTCCCATGAGAGGGAATCTCTTCAGGTTCTGGAGCAGGTGGACTTCTGAGGAGGACCTAGAACGTTGCTCGGCAGTGTATGGCCTTTTCATGTGCTTAAAAATTATCCTGTGCATATTAACTAATGGTGGCTATCAGCTTATTTCTGGTACTTGTCCACAAGAAGCATTGTCTTGCTGAAGTGTCTATGAAATGTATTTTTTAATATGCTGTTCTGTCATCATCTTGAGTGTCGGTATATAATCAAATTTAACTTTTGCATTACTGTTCTTTGTTAATTCTTACAGACCTACACAAGGTTTTTTTTTAATAAAAGCCACCTTCTAGTAGAAAAATAGCAAAATGATGAAAAAAGTATTTTTATTCTCTTGGTTCCAATAAGAAAGGGGAGATCCAAAAGGGAAGAGGTAGTCCAGTCATTCTTTGGTGAAGCTTTAGTGTGGGAGAGATTATTTCATCATATTAATAACTATGTAGTGCTGTGCTTCTGGATAGGTTTTTCTGGTTTACATTTTCAGTTTGTGTTGGTTTAACTCATTGTAGAGATTTTCCTCCCCGGAGTTCCAGCCGTTAAGATCTAATACCTGAAATACTTAAAAGCACTTCTGGGTCAGAGCCAGATGACATAATTATTTAAGCTTCTGTTTTATAGTTTTATTCTTCTTTTTGGTTTTGTGCCTCTTCTGACACAGCACATTACACGTCCAGTGCTTCATTTTCTTAATACTATTCTAGAAGACTATTGTGATATTACAGTTTTGACCCCACATTTCTTACTTTCTGTATTATACATGTCTCTATTACTTCTCTCACCTTGTTCTTAATGTTTTCTTTTTTATGTAACTTGGGCCACTTTGTTATTCAATTAGCATAACTCTTTTTTTTCCACTTTATTAAGTAGAATTATTTTCTGAGCACCATCCTTCAGCTCCATTGCAAAAAAAAAAAAAAAAGATGATACACCACCCACAGCATAAAAACAGATTGAGAGTTGTGAATTGGACACCTTCAGGCATGTTTTCAGGCAGCACTGTATACGAGCAAACCTTTAAAGTATTTGTGGAAGTATTTCTTGAGAAGGATACCTGTTAGCTCCTGAGGTGATTCTCAAATGTACTGTTTAAAATGCCATTCATATAATTACTAGCTCCTTAACGTAATGTTTAAAACTAGAGAATTAATTTTCAGTGGATAAACTCTATATAGAATCACATTCTTAGTATTTGTTACATTTGCCACTTTGTTATTCTGTATGCATACATAATACTGCTTAAGCAGGGAAGGCTAAAAATTATAAATTTAAGTAAAAATTATTTGTTGGGGGAGAGGTATTTGTTAAATAGTAGTTGTGATTCAAGAATAAGATGTAGTACTTAGTCTTAATTACCTTCCACACCATTTTGAAAAAAAACCCACAATAAAACAAAACAGTGTCCATACTTTGTGGCTTTAATAGTTTAGCTTTGTTCTCAGACAGGACAGGACACTTTGAATATATATTACCTACGGGAGAAATAGAAAAATCAAATTGAACTTGTAAAGTTTCCTTTTCTTTCTCTGTCTTGGCATAGAACATTTTTTGTTAAAAATTGATTCCACGCTCTTTGAAAACCATTTCCCTAATGTAACAAAACCTAATTTTTTTTCTTTTTTTATTATTATTTATTTTCAGAATCAGAAAGTGAATGTATACATTTATCTAAGAAAAGTTTCTTGCTGGGAAGAGGGATTTCCAATTCACAGATTCAAAGATATTCAAGCCAGAAAGGATCATTATGATAATACAGCCAGTTGTCTTGAATATACATGCCACGGAATTTCCCTGAGACTGGCTTGAAGCAGACCTTTTGGAAGATATTTAATCTTGTTTTAAATGTCCAAGTAATTTTGATCCCATCAGTTTCACAGATATGCTACTGAACCATTTCAATGGTTAATTACCCTTGCCGTTGGGATATTGTGAGGCTCTGTTCCTCTTTACATCCACTTCTAGCCACTGGTTCCTGCTGGGTTTTTTATCTGCGAGATTGAAAATGCAAAACACCCACAAACACATAAGGAAGCTCTTGAAGTGTACCACCTCCTAGAAAAGATGTATATCACAGACATGGAGAAAAACTGGGCAGGCAGGCACCTTGTGGGATCACGTAATCTACTTCTCTGCTGGCAGGCAGGATCAACTTTGCCTGTGTCATTCCTTACAGATGTTTGCCGAGCCTGGGCTTAAGGTGGGGACTCTATAACCTCTCCAGGCATTTTACACTTGCACTAAAGGTGTTCTTTTTTCCCCCCAATCTTTGAGTTTAAAATCTTTCCTTTTGTAATTTAAGCTCCCACTCTTGTTTTATGCACCGTGGCCATAGAAAATGCATTATTTCCATCCTTTTTATAGTAGCCCATTATCTGCTTAAAGTCAATAGCGTAAACCTCAGCCTTCTCTTCTTGTGGTAGTGGAATTCTCATTCCTTGAGTCTTACCTTGTAGAGTTTCCCTTAGCCTGGTACAGTTTGTGAAATTTTATGGATAAGATTTTAAATCCACAGAATTATTTAGGTATCTTCTCTTTTTGGGAAGAACAGAATATAATGTATGAGGTATAACTTTCCTTCAGATACCTGAAATCATAGTAGAAGATAATAAAATTTTGCTAGTAGTTACAGATGTACAGTGGGGAGGAGAGGTGAGAGTTAACACTAAGCCATGAGACACAGAGCACTGTGAAGGATGAGTTTATTTTGCTGTTATTAAAAATTTCATTTCAGGATAATCCCTCTGAGATTTAACACGTTACTTCAAAAAAAAAAAGCTTCCTAGAGCAGCAGTAAACAAGACACAGTACAGTAGGTTCAAACGATTCATAAATGTTTGGATTTTTTTTTTAAACATTCAATTTATTGAGTCTATTTCTGATACAGTGCTGAAAGAAACAGCAATCATGTTGCCTATGTGTTTGTAAAAAGTGACATTTGTAAAGTAATCTATTTAAATAATCAGCACGCTGAAGCCTTCTCTGCAGTTTTTGGCTGTCAAATTTTGTGAAGTAGGAAGAAATCGTTCAAAGCCCAGTCTAGCTCTTTTCTGGTTTTTGCATATCCCTTCTTCATCAGAAGCTCAACTGAGGCTTAATTTTGAGGTGCTATTTAGATACAAGAAGAGCATGGGCTTTTCTTAAGCAAAAATAAAACCTTAACACAGTGGGTACGTGTTACTGATAGGGATAACTAATTACATCAATGGCAAAACAGTAAACAAAGTACCTGTATTACAGTAAACAAAATCTGTTGTGTTACCTGCACTTAATTTCCCCTTGATGATCATCACTGTATTTTAGGAAATTATTATCTTAAATGGAGGATTTCTCCTTTTTTTTTTTTTTTTTTAGTAAATTTTGAGTGATAGATGACAAAATATGATACCTGGATACATGTAAAGCCACAGTGCTGCAAAGTCATGTTACAAATTGTAATTAATCCATATTTCATTTGACAGCCTCCAGTAAAAGAAGGCATTGTGGCATGTGTTTAGGGATGTTCCTGTTCATGGAAGCACTGAAATGACAGTAAAGCACATGCTGAAGTGCTTTCCTGAATTAGGATCTAGTACTCAGTACATATAATCACATTTTCTCAAGTTTTCCACTAGTGTTAATATTGATGATAAGATCTGAAACTCTGAGTCATGGATCAAGAATAGTCTGTGATCAGGAAAAGGCAGATAAATGGTCATGGAAAAGTAGAGAGATTAAGAAACACAGAGAAGTAAGGCAAAATAAATGAGCCTTATCAAAGTGGGATTTATTTGCCAGTTTTTATTTGTATCACTTTATAGAGAATGACTAGAAAACCCTCTCTCTACCACATTTGTGCTCTAAGAAGTTTTCTTGCCCTGACATTTTTTTTCCTTATTTAATCACAAGTGTGCTAATACGTTGAGGGATGCCCATCAGAATGAGCCCAGTTAGGAAATCAGGGCTGAGTGAGAGGGGGAAATGTGGTTGAGCCTCACAGGCCTCCTTGAGGGTCTCCAGATAACTATTGCCAAGTCCCACTCCTGCAGAATTCACTAGGAAATCTCAGAGGAGGAGACAGCTTTTGCCTCTCACTGACCAGCCCTGGGGAGAGTTTGCAAAGGGCCAACATGGGCTAAGAAATGTTTAAAGATGAAAGGAATGGCTTTATGACTTGCTGACACAAAATACAGCTAATAGAACATCTCATAAAGAAATAATTAGAGAGTTCATGTGTAACTTTCCATGTATATCATGAAGAATTGAGGGGATTAAAATAATGTTATGGGCTCTTCTGCTTAAGCTTCATAATGCTAAACAAGGTATTAGTAAATTAAAGCTATGGTATTATTTTTCCTTCAGTTTCATTTTTTCACTGTCATTTCCCATTCTCTCCTCTCTTCTGGTTTATGCATCAATGCCTGCATAAATAGGAAGTGATCCTTGTAATGTGGACAAAGTCATGAGTGTAAGGCTGGAAACTCCTTTCAGCCAGCTTAATAATATGTTCTTAATAATAGTTCTTTGTGTAGCAAAGGATTTCTGTCTGGACCACGTGAGGGTAGATCTGTTTCTCCTGTCGCCTAACATGGATCATGTATTTTCATTTCATCAAACTTGTCACAGCTGATGTCGTCCTGTCAGGGACAGGTTCTTCAGTAGTTGCATACATTATGCAGTTAAAATGACTCAGCAGTGGCATTCTTTGGGAGACATGTGCAAAGGACTTGGGTTTAGTTTTAAATTGAGTTGAATGCAGCACTGTTTTTTAAGATTGGATCTAGATTATGAGTGATTTTGTATGAATGCTTCTCTGAAATGCAAATATTACCAGGATCCAGAAAAGCAGGTTAAGTGCTTGTATAGAGAAATACTCAATACTTGAAGATTGTCCTGAAATTTCTCCATGAGGTAGAGTTTACGATGTTTTTAAAGTTTGCAAAGGTTTGCTACACGCTTAAAAATTACAAGTTCTCTTTATTTCAATTGGTGCAGGCATAATCTTTTTTCACTTGCTGTGTTTATTATCACTAGGATGTGCTTAAATCATGCTTTGCAGAAGAATGTCAGTCAATAGTTGCAAAGCTGTCGAACACTTTCCCTTAGTTGAATTTACACAGGTACCTCAAAAAGAAATTAATGAAGTCTTGTTTCACTGCACTTGTGGCCAGTTTTAATAAACTTTTAGTCATCTAAAGGACTTTCTGTGCAATTACATTTTTTTTTCCAGTTTACAAAATGGATAAAAGCCTCACCAGCCTTTGCAGAGTGAAGGGAATTGCTGTATACAATTTGTTTTGTTTTTTTTTTCTGGCAAACATTCACTTTAGGTTGGTGATATGTGAATGTACTTGCTTATTTATTATACCAGTGATAGATTATTCTAACTTCTACTTAAATTTGACAAGCTGCACAGTGCTAAACCCTGCTAAAATGGTGCAAAGACCCAATTACAGAAACTACAAAGGCATG
This sequence comes from Zapornia atra, assembly GCA_013400835.1. Lineage (NCBI taxonomy): Eukaryota > Metazoa > Chordata > Aves > Gruiformes > Rallidae > Zapornia > Zapornia atra. The sequence continues at coordinate 353,269 of VZTU01030359.1, forward strand.
CAAGAGTAAGCAAAGAAAAAACATATAAAAGGATTAAAGATCAAAAATAGAATGATTCCAGTGAAACTGCATTAGGAGACATCAGGCAGGAAAACATGAAAGAATTAGAGTATGAAGAACAAAGCTTTATAAAGCTCCTCAACACCGACAAACATATTTTAAAAATTATTTCTGTTTACTTTTTTTATTGAAATGAGAATAATCTATTGGAAAAGTATGTGTTCCTCAGTGTTGCAATGAACTAAACACTTGAATCATATCCTTCATCTATTTTGTTTATGGAGTTTGAGTTCTTTCTGCAGAGTAGTCATAGCTGGCTTTAATCAAGGATTTAAAGAGTAAATTGTATCTGTAATTTTAAATGAAATGGTACCTCAGATTTCTGTGGAATTGTGGGGTGGATTTACCCTAATGTTTGCTTACCTATATTAAACATGCCAAGCTTTTTATTCCTTCTGTGGATTTAAGCGCTACCTTTCCAGTGAATCCTTATTCTTTGTGTAGTAGCCATGGTGTTGCACTGTATCTTGAGGCTGATATAACTGCTGTACAATCAGGAATGAAAATGGCATTTCACCCTTACTTTTCTTCAAACAAATTATGGCTGTTGCATGGAATTAATTTTCTTTGCACAGGGAACTGGGATAATGGGGTAAATGAAAAATAACCCTTTCAGGAATGTGACTTGGTCCATAGCAATTTCCCCATGTTCCTTGGAAGACCCAGATGGACGTTTACAGTACTGTTAAACATGTTTCTGTATTCCCCCAGAGAGGACTTCTCCCACACTTGAGAGAACCACTTTAGATACTGATATGGGTCCCAACCACAGTAGCTCCTGACTGTCTTTTAACATGTAACTGATAATTGTAAGACAGCCTTTTTTTATGTAAATGTTTTTAAATACTTCAGGACCTTTGTATAAATCAATACTTACTGTGTGGTTTTGGTCAGTGTGGAACCACTTTCCTGTAGTAGTTCATCTGAACTCTTCAGGTTTCTCTTTCCATCTCCTGGACCTACTAAGAATTTCAATTTGGGCACAGAGGAGAACTGTGATTTTTATTTTTTTTTCCTGAAGTTTTTGTGGAAGCATTGACTACTGGTTATGGGGCGGTATAGACCGTCATTGGTTCTTCTCTGGGGTTGTTCTCCATGCAGCTATTGCAGTATGGTTGAAGCCTGGGAGGGATACAAAGCAAGACAGATGGTTTCCCACAGACTTCCCCTCTAGCTCTTTCATCTTTCATCTAACTATTAATTCATCTGTTTGGATGGATACATTCACGCATGGAACCAAGATGAATAATAATGAGATTTTTAATAACTCCCTACATTTGCATTCCTTGTAACTCTTTACATGGTTCTAGCTGATTAAAATGAATCATTTACATAATTAACATATGGTTATAGTGTTGGCTTTAATATGCTGATTATCTCAGTACTTTTGTCTAGAGTCAATTGGATTCAAACTGTAACAATTGTTTGAAGTGAGAATAGTTTATTCCTGTGAGGGTTGGTGAATATTTGCCATGGGGCCTGATTAGAAATAGCACAACAGTCCAAGAAATTCTTTAATGTAAAGCTTGTATTAAAAAAATAATAAAAATTAAAAAAGTCTATTACATCTGCTATGTTTAGGTCAGGCTTTACAAATAGCTTTCTATGGTTAGGGAGACTTCTGCTGTTAGTTCCTTAGTGAGATACAAATAAAGTAACAGGCATAGTATTAAGAATGAGTCTAGACAACCAATAGAGGTCTAATTATTTTTTAATTTGTAAAGAGGTTTTTGTTCTTTTTATTTCTTTCTTTTAATCAGGTTTAGGAGTAATAATTTAAAAAAAAATGCTAAGGTAGAATTATGAGGGGTTTTTTTTTAATTACACACAATATATTTCAGTATTTTTACATTTACTGGATTACCCTACTCTTAAGATTTATAGAGGAATAGTTTTTGTGTTTGTTATTTTGCTTGTTTCCTCCTAGCATGCATGTGTAGCAAATAACACTGAAGCAATCATATTTTAAGGTTTGGTACAATATTGTTTCCAATCTTCCTATTGTCCTTGATGGTGTGCTTAGCTTCCTAATGCAGAGGCTGCTAGAAAACAGAAGAGAAAAGAATTCTCAGTTTTTGTGGCTAGGTAGCTAACATTTGTGTCAGTGAATGCTTTTTGAATGTTCATGAATATTTGAAGCAAATTTGTGTTAATTGCACTACTGTTGTCCACAATTAGTCTGTGGTAGACATGATTAATTGTAAAGAGCCCTGACATTTATGCATAAAAGGCTTGAGGTCAAACAGAAATGGAGAAAAATGGTTGCTGCAGCATTGGCAGATGGAATGTTAATGCATTTTGACTCGTACTCAGAATAATGATATTTCTACATCAATAGCAAATAATTGTTTTAGAGCCGTGGAATATTCTTCTCCTCTCCTTTGCTTTTCTTTCTCTGTTTAACTTTCTTCCCCTCCCACCCCAGGATGCCACAGTCACTAGTTATTTTTACAGTGTAATTGGCTTGAATACTTCTTTGTCAGATGCTTTACTGGAAACCTACACCAAATTGCTAGCTGGGAAAGGCCTGCATCGATTTGCTTCTCTGAGGACAAGTGCAATGGAAAAAATAATCTGGTGATAATTATGCATGCGTTTTGAAGAAAGTCTCTTCAATCTGTATTGGCATATATCCTATCAATAGCTGAGTTTCCTGTATTCCTAGGACGCGGGATTTAATCACATTTCAGCATGCTTCTCATGTTGAGTAGTAAATAATTCAGCAGATAAAATCTCAGTGTTTTAATTTCTATCTTAATAACAAACAAAGCATGTTCATAGTGTCATTACTAGCATCTGAGCATGATCCCTAGCTATTTGGGTCCATTTCCACTGCAAGAAACATCCTGTGAAACTTAGATCGGTACGCTGCAGTGCCCCCAGTGAACGAGCTACAGCATTTTCATGGGTTGCTGGCTCTAAGCCCTAGAACTTATTAAAAATCAAGAGGTCCTGATGGATCTTCCTTTTTAGAAAGCTAGCAGTATGGCTGATTCAACTAATGTAGCATCGCCTAAGGCTGGCTGTGTACACATGGTGTAAACACATGTGTACCTGCAGCAGAGGGGGGGTCTTCTTCCAGCTCTGCACTGCTTGGGAGCTGACCAGTAAGTTTCATGTGTTAAAGTTGATATTAACCTATGTAATACTTTATAAGCTATTAAGGGACTCATTAGTCCAGTGAAATTCTGTTGGTTTAGATCTTGAGAGAAGATTGTCATTAGTATAAAGGCTAGGCTGAACAGATAAGGCTTTCCTATGAATTATCAATATTTTTTTAAAAAAAAGAAAAAAAAAAAGGAAAAATGGATGACTGCCTTAAGTAAGCAGAATTGCCTGCCTTTATTTCTTGCATTTTAATGTCTCAGGTTGTCATGCTTTTACTGATGTAAAAGCATCCGTGGAAGATAGCCTAAGACTTTCCAATACCCTCTGTAGGGTTTTATCTGTTCATGTAAAAATTTGCTGTGAGATAGAAACTTTTATACTACTGAATAGTTTCTATTTGAAGTGGTGGGAAATGACATTTTTTTATCTGTTCTCAAACAGAATGTTTTTTAAGTGAAACCACCATAACCCATTTAAAAAGTTTGGGTTTATATTTTTAGCTCTCTGAGACAGATCAAGTTTTTGTTTATTTACAGTTTTCCCTTACAGTTGCTTTTCAGCACACCTTCAGAAGTTACAGGGAGTAGAATGGCAGCCTGGAAATGTATGATGATATCTAATTAATATTTTTTAGGACATCAGTTAGAATTAACTAGCAATGCTCCTAAAAATACTAATCTTACAAAGCAGTTTCTGAAATTGTGGTCCAGGCAACAGTCAGTAGGCTTTTTAATGCTTTTTGGTTAAAAATTGGATGATGGTTGTTCATGATGGCCCCTAAGAAATTAAAATGGTCTTTGCTAAATATTCTGGGACACGGTGTTGTGTGGAAATCCCACAATGAGTAGTATTTCCTATGTCGTAGCTCAGCCTGCTAAATTTTGCTATAACATACTTGTATCAGGCCAATACCAGGTAGCAGATGTTAACACACATTATATAGTGTTTACTGCCTTATATAATGTAACGCTGCCTTATATAGTTCTTCCAGAATTGTGTTCATAATTTTTTTAACAAACTAAAAATCTATTTTTTCATCATAAAAAACTATCCTGTTACCAGTTTTACTCTATGTTTTGGAATCTACAAAAAATAGCCTATGTAGGAGAAATCATTTCTATATGTAACCCAAAGGATGTGTCTATCTAGAAAGATTAAATTAAGTGAAATACCATGTTCTTTGTTCTTTCATTGAGTGCTTTTCGAATAGCTCGGTGACATTTGGTTACATGGCCTCATTTTCAGGTATGGCACTCTTTCAAAGCAGAATATATGGTACTAATCTTGAGCTCTTCTGTAATAAATGCTGGACTGTGGACAGGAGATGGCCAAAAGAGAGTGCCTGGGCAAACCTTAATCTTTAATAAGGTGCAGAACTAGTCTATAACTGTCAAGGAATGACAGAAGAGCAGTGCTTTCAGCTTGCCTGCTCGGAATAGAAAATGGGGTCCTCTGACAGGCAAGAAAGGCTACTTTATTCTTTATTGGGTTTGGGGCTATTATTGTGCCTGTGTTATTTAGTTATTTGACATTTGTGAGTTGTTGGGGCAAAAGGAAGTCCAGTTATTAATGTGAAAACAAAATTTAAAATGGATTTTTATGCTGAACTTACGTTGAAACCTCTTCCTCTTACACTTGGAAATAAAGGCATACATGATGCTAAATGGATGCTTTTTGCAATTTAGAAATATAAGGCATTTCTATATTAAACCAAAAAGCAGCTATCAGAGACAGAGAAAAACAAGCAGGCATTCAATCTTTTCCACCTTCAACTGGATAAAGAAACAGTGCAAAGGTTGGGTGTTTTAATTCTTTGAACGACTACTTGCCTTCTAGGATTCTTGATAATAGAATGTCTGTGTGCTCTGAAGTGTTTTCCCGAGCTTGGGCTAGAAATGTGACACTTTCTGTGACCGTGTTGCCAGCTGCAGTGGAGTGCACCCAGCGTCAGCCTGGGAGCGTGCAGAGGGCTCCTGAGCATTGCTGTGATCTGACTCCTCACAGGTTCAGGCTCCGCTGCTTAAGCCATGTGCTTTGCTGCCTGGCATGGTTCAGAGCTGCTTGGTCTGTGAGGCAGTGTGTGCTGCCCTCTTCTCACAAGATTATTTTTTTTTAACAAATCAGACATTTTTGAAACTTCAGGAGTCTTGGGAAAGTAGTTTTTTCTACTGTTTTTAAAAGTAGTCATCAATATAATGCAAACATGTGGCAGTTAATTTGCAAGAATATCAGAGACTTCATAAAATGCGTTTTTGGGGTTTTTTTTTTATATTTAGATTTGGATTTAGGTATAGGACTGAAATTAGGGTTATTTCAATTCTTTCGTTTTGTCTGAAGGTTCAGAAATTTTCAATTTACAAAGATCGATATGGACTTGCATATTGATAGGTTTAGACAAAACATTTGTCTAGAGACACAAGAACATACATTCTTCAAATATATAGCACATGTGGGATAGATGATATATGGCCAAATTACAATTTCAGACTTTTCCAAAATCTTACAAACCAAAAACATTTCCTTCTTTGTCAATTTGTGTTGAGTTCTTAGGTACATATGAAAGATAATTGCCGAGAAGTTAAAAGCTCTTTAACCTTAAAAGTGGTGCTTTAAATGTTGTCAATTGGTCTTTCTAAACAAATATAATGTAAATAAAATAATAACTCCCAGTGGTAGTGATCTGTGGTGTTTGGGTACTGTGACCTTTTGTTATGGGTATGAGCAACACTTTTGAATATCTAAAAAAATCCTGCTAAAAGATGAGGTTTACCCATTGTGGGGATGGCCAATGGAAAGTCACTGGTTTTCTCTAGACTGATTTTTTTGTGTGTTGATTTTTTTCAGCCAAATATAAATTTTGTCTGATTTTTCTTAAATTCTCTTGTTTTGTAGTCTCAGATACGCACTTGCATAATCATAAGCATGCTGAGCAACATACTGACCAAAATAAAGCTTGTACATTTTTTCTCCTGCAGCACACCCTACTCCTCTGTAACATTTCTTTCAAAGCAGTCACACTCAGAATGTGTAGGTATTCAGCAATGTTTTTTCTTTTTTTAAAAGCAGTTTCTAGTAGGAAACTGGTTGCTAGTGTTGAGTCCTTGCATTCATGATGAGATTTGCAGATTGTCAGCCTACATAACTTTCCAGGAAAATCCCTACAGAAAAGGACAGCATCTCACAAGTGACAGGTAGCCAGAGCGTGTACATCTGCGGTTTGGCTCTGGCACTGCAAAATGATACAAATGTAGGACACCTTTTAGTGCTTTTAAATTCACAATCATTCTTTTTCTGCAGGAATGACTGGCAAGACTATGTGAAATGAAAGCAATTTGCAATAATTCTACTAAAAAGTGAGTAATAGGTACTGTTAAGAAGACGTTTCTGTATCCTAGGCAAAAATTCGTCAGTAGCATTGAATCAAAAGAACATTGGTGCTCAATTGTGCTTTACTGGGAAATACTGCTCTACAAGAAAAGGGAGTAACATACAACTTCCTCACTTTTGAATCATCTTGAGCTTTAGCTTTTCTTTTTTTGTAGTCTTAAATCACAAATGATAGTTTTGAGTGTTGAAAGACACCGCAGAGACTGGACAAACCTTTCCAAGCCAGAAGATTTTTAGGCAGTTTCCAGATGACATTGCAATTTTTTTTTTTCTTTTTTTTTAAATTTGCAGTGCCCATGTTGCTGGCTTTTGTCTTGAAACATTTGTTTTCTGTGAGAGAAGTGTCTTGCAGATGTGGCAAGTTTATTCTCTAAAGAGTGCTTTTGGACATGTTGTTGTGTATGTATAGTTGTCAATGGACTTCTCATCTAATCTCATCATCGCATTATTCAGTTAGGGTCAGTATGGTGCCGTGCCATTCCAGGCAGATGTGCATGGGCAGACTGCCAAGAATACATGTTAAGGGCAGAAAACTTCTCAGAAGCCTTTCTTGAAAGAGTATGTCAGCCCACATGTAGGCTGACTGTACGTACCCAATCCATTTTTCCCTCTCTTGTGCAGCACTATAAAGGCAATGTTTTGTCTTGGAAGAGTCTAGCTAGCCCTCAGATAAAACTCTACAAAGACCCCTTAGCTTTTCTCATAAGGCACCAGTAGTCCCAAAGAAGTCTCCATAGTCAGTAAAGCAGTGGGTCAGTTCTTTTTTGGGTTGCTTTTGGTTTTGTTTTTTTTTTAATTTGCCTTGGTTGAGTTTAGTCAATTTATGCAAGAAGATTTTTAAAATCAGAATAAATTAAATTAATTTTTAAAATAAGCTTTCCTCAAGGTTGTTAAAAAATATAGTACATTAAATGTGGTTGGTTGTTTTTAACATAGAATTTATAGTGATTATAAATCATTTCATAGAAGATAGAAATTCTGTACATCAGCCACTGATTTCTTCTCCTGAATAGGCGTTGACATTTCTTAACGCAGCCTCGTTGAAGTTTATTTTTCTTACTCTTGTTTAATGATTACAGCAAGTTGCTTTAAGGGAAACATTTTAATACTGTGTAACATGGCATAATTTAATAGCATATGAGGGACGTGTGTTTGTGGTCTGAACAAATTACTTAGCTAAGTTTAGTTGAGCAGCCAGGCATGGTTTGCATTTTAAACATGTCACTATTAGTCACAGACACTAAAAGTTTGGAAACGACTGTTTTAATCACTTAGTCATTGTGAGGATTATAGCTTATTTGAAAATCAGTCATTTGTATCATGTTACATTTGTAAGTAAAAGTAGTTTAATATCTGAAGGTGGGGCTATATTGTGAGAATTGCCTAGGGCTTAAACTGTGCAAGCACCCTAACAGATTACAGATCTAGCTTTTAGATGTCTATATGCTGGCTATAAAGTCTTAACAAAAAAAATTTCAAAAGAACAAAAAATGGTTTTAAATGTTACCCTGTTAGCTGTGAGTTTTTATTTCTGTAGAGGCACATATGTAATGGTGCAGTTGCTTTATTCCCCAGGTCTTGTGCTCATGCATGAGAGTCTGTTCATGCTCAGTCGTATTGACTTGAAACATGTGGGTAACCAGGAGAGTAGAGTCATGCTATTGATGGCTCTACAGTGGAAAGCATGAACTGTGCCTCAAGAAAAGCTTTTAAAGTAATTGCATTACTTCCTCTTATACTCATAAGTTGCATTACCCAGAGAATTGGATGTTTTCTTGAGTCCATTCCTCCATCACTTGGTGTCTCTTCCCGGGTTTTGTGTCTTTTAATATAGTAAAAGTTAAGTGTGGGGGGAAATCATATTTAAGCCTACTGGTTATTTATTTAAGAGCTTTGGTGAGACTATGGCATATCTTACATTACACTGAATTTCATTGTACCATTCGGTTCACAGAAAATTGGATTCTTTGAGCAGTTGTGTTTTAACAGTTATTAAAAGAGCTGAATCAGTTCTTTTCATAATCTTAAAAGAAAGGGTATGAATACAGAATAAATTCCAGATAAGAGATGTGATTTAAGTGTAGCTTGACTTTTTTTTTCCATAAAATACATAGGCTAGAAGTCCAGAAGGGGCTACTGCAATCATCAGGTTTGACCTTCAACCTGTAATACCGCTATGGACTCCGTCTGTTTTGTTCCAGCAGCCACATTGTATTATGCATTAACCTTTTTTATCAGTTGAGTGCTGGAAATGAGGCGATGAATAAATGCTTAATATATGTTTCCTGGTGTCTGCCTTGCGTGCAGATTCATGGACAAAAAACACACAATGTGCTGAAGTTGGGTGTGATCACATTATTATATTTGTTACAAGAAAATGGATATAAACAAATGTGTGTGACTGGAAAAAATACAGGGCTGTATTTCCATTATATTTAATTTCTGTTACAGCTTGACTAAAGTAAAGAAATTAATGTTTTATTAGTGTTGTATCAGCATCCACTTTCATATGCGTTTATACAATTTGTCATCTTGTGGTCTCATGTGTAGCAATTTGGGTTCTTCAAGTCAGAAAGTACATCATCATCACTAATGGAGGTGTCATAATGGAGCATAACGCTAAGAATACTGTTTTACTGTACTGAACAGAGTCCATGCAGGAACATCATACAGTTATATCAGCTTGGGTAGTATTTTGTCTGTGATTTACTGCCAGGATTTGTGATTGGAAATGCACCTTTCCTTGACAAAACTAAAAATCAAAAGCAAAACTAAACCAAATTGTGATTTACTTGGGTACAGGGAAGACGTCCTTGTTTGCATGGGCAGGTACCCCTAGTTGAATCTTGTCACCATTATGCTGTTTTCTTGTTTTAAATTGTATTACACGGGATAATCCTGGATTTGTTATGAAGTAAAAAAGCTATTCATAGTGCAGAAACTTGTCAGGTTTCTATAATGCACTGACATACTCACCTAATTCCCTCAAGGTGATCCCATCTTTTTTGTGCCTCTGAGTCCTAAATTTCTGGTTTGATATCCTGAGGGTTAAAAGTTGTTCCCACACAGTCAAAATGTTTCTGTTGGCAGGGTACCTAAAACAGATTATGTAGGTGATCTGTTTTAAACAGAAGAATGTGTTGTTCCTTGGAGAGAGAAACATTTGTTCTCCAATGGGTGGGTACAAGTGCTGGGAGTGCAAGTAGACTTTAGGAAGCTTGTAACAATTTTCCCCCAAAATTGTTACATTTTTATTTTCCTAAGGTTTTTTTATTTAAAAAAAAGGTCGAAAGAGATTCTTTAATTGTCAGATGAATCTTTTATGCAGTTGAGTGTCTGGATTTTTTTCCAAAGGCACATTGTATTCTGTCTTTAACCATCTTGTTCCATTCTTCTCTTAACTCTTGCTGTAGGACTAACCTTAGCCTTCTTTCCCTACTGGCACAACACAGAAGTTGAACTGGGTCTGGCATCATAAAAATTTACAAACCCAGTGAGATCTTGGGGACCAAACTGTGACAATCTCACTTGGCTGTTGGAGCTTTCAGTGAATGATGAAATGCTGCCTGTTAGGGGGTGGTTGGAGGAGAGTGGAGCAGTATTGGTAACTGCGGTGCTAGTGCCATATTGCCTTTGTAATGCCTCCAAGCCAGGCTTACTTTTCATACTTTCAATAGACAGAAAGTGAGCCTCTTCATAGGTCAGTTCTTCCATACAGTTCTCTGTCATGTTCTGAGGGTTGGGTACTCTTACACTACATCCTTATCCTTCTGCTGCAATTTTTTCTTTTCCTCTTTTTTTTTTTTTCCCCCGTCCTCTCTCTTAGAGATAACAAGTATATCTCTGTTGAGTTACTGCTCCTAGCAGAACCTGAAGATTAGTGCTCTCTCTAGAATTATAATGTATGCACCAATATTGGATTACATCCTCTCTAACAGGTAACTGTAAGGGGAATTTCATCATCCTGTGTGATTTCAGCACTTTGAGTATGAATCGCCAAAGTCCACTCTGTTTTCCTTTGGAGGAGGAGGGATGAGATGAGGTGAAAGAGGGCCTATGAGACAGGATGTATAGAAACCCATAAACATCAGTTTAGTTTGCAGTTTGATGCAAACCATATAGTAAAAAGTCAATTATATCACTTAGAAATGAAGCCAAAAGTTTTTCTATGTTCACTGCTCATATTTAAGAATCTTTTAGCTTCATAGCCAGTTCTCAGAATAACTTACTACTTAGTTAATATATTTGACCTAATGACCAAATGTGGCAACTTTATGAATTATGTATCAGTCTCTTGAGTACCAAACTGTATGCTTTGGTTTTATTAAATCATCTCTGATCTGATTATGTTCATTATATCATACAGCAAGTTCATTTCTTTTGAATTTATTGTTTGGACTTTACAATTAAAAGATGCAAATTAAATTGTATAGTTCCCCTCCTGTCTTAATTATGATATTGATGAGTAATGACTGTACTGATTTTTAGAATTCTATTCTAAATATATTTTTAGAGTATTATTATAATGTAGCTTCCTTGTAATCTAACAGTAGAAGATCAACATATTCACATTATGATATTCTGGGCCCTGTATTGTCTGTGGAGAAGCAGCATATTTGAGTAGCAGTAGCGCATGTGGTGTGTTTATGTATTTCAACTTGCCAGTTAGTAATAGTGATGGTTTTTCAGGGTGCATAAATCACAACACTGCCCACTTTCCTCATAGGGATATGGCAACTCGCTTAATATAATAACATCATGAGATTTTAAAGCAAGTTTGGCACTTCTGCCATTCTGAGGCAAGTATGGGGTTTAGTTTCCAAAATCATCAGGGAGGTGAATGTCTGAGGTTGGTGAGAAAACTGACAAATACACAGAGAGTGAAGACTTTGTATGATTTAGTCTCTTGTGCCCCTCAGAGCTTGGTTGTCTATGTTATTGCTCAGTCCAAACCATCAATGAGAATTCTCCAACTGAACCCAAGTACAAGCTGTATTTCATATCCATGTAATTCTTATGTATTTCTGGCTGAAGTGCTTTGTGTGAGTCTGTACAAACTGGAAAAGTGGGAGAGGTCATTTTTTTTTGTGATTGACTTGATGTATTTCAGTTTAGGAACTGTTTGAAGCTTGTGTATGGTATCCAAGTTGTACAACCCAGAATGCTAAATAGCTCCTTCATGTGCAGCACTATAGTTCAAAAAAAAAAAAAAATGCAATGAGAGTGAGCATGTGTTGTTACACTAAGGCCTGAGGCTTTCCAGTATGTTACAGCAGAGTTTCCTCTTTCAAAGTATAAAGTGAAATTAATTTGGTCCATTCATAACTTCTTTAGTTCATTCATAACTTCTTTATTAAGTGAAAAATCTAGCTAATGGCTTTGTAGGACTTTGACTTCTCTGTATTTCTCCTGCTCCCATCGTTGTGTTACCAGAGTTTCTATTTTTTTTTATGTTCAGTTGTTATAGAGGGTTAATTTCTTGGGCCTTCAGATTCTTGTTTAAATACATTCATATTGCTTAATTGGAATAATATTCCCATTCTTAATAGGCAAAATTAAAATTTAGCACGTTCATGATAAATATGGATAAACAATTTCCTTTGTATTCCTTATTAAATATATTCCATACAGCTGTCTTCAGAAAAGTACAATTAACATTAAAGAGTCTTCTGGCTGTGAAATGATAGTCTATAAAAGGATACTTAAGTGTTATTTTTTTTTATTTTTATGAGAATAAAATTGGATCCTGAGCTTATCATGGGCTTGTTTATGATTCAGCAGTAAATATTACTGAGAAAGGCATTCCTCTCTTTAATTTTGAATCGGCCTGGTGAAAGCCTTGATTTAGGACAAGAGTGCAGGATTTTCTGAGTAATGAAGTAGCTGCTGAATAGAGAGACAAAATTTGTTACAAACTCTTAAATTAGGCAGGGATAAGCAATGAATGGACTTCAGTGATTTGAGTGAGTTCATTTAAATCCATGGAGTTGTACCAGTGTAAATTAAATCTACGTAGTCAAGATTACACTCCTGAATACTTAAGGTTTTCCTATTTTCTTCTTATTTATCGGAGATGTACTCTTGGATGAAGAAGATAAGTTTTATGCTCCATGTATTATTTTCTATTATGCAAGCTAAAATATTACAATTCCTTCCTCAAAGAAAACAATATATCTGAATGAGAACTAATTACCTCTTTTTTTATTCCAAGTGACAAAAGCTAATATATCACACTTAGCCACTATAAGAACTCCATTTCAGTAAATTAATTAAACTAATCCTATCTCTACTCATTATTCTCAGTTCTGCTAAATATTTTAACAGCATAGATTTATTTCATTACATAAATTATATCATACTTAAAGAAAACAGTTTGCATAATGGCGTATTTGCATTCCCAGGAGTTTATTTTGGGTTTGTGGATTCAGACTTCAGGTTTCAGTTGAAATAATATTATTTTCTTTATTTAGGATGGTAATTCTTCTTAATTATTACTAATTATCCAGAATGATGTATAGCTTTAATTAAATGTAAGTGCTTGGCATTCTTGTTAACATATATTAAACAGTGACAGTTCTCCTGTATATAGATAATACAATGTTAGAAAGTTGTGATATTTCCTACACTTTACAGCATGTAATTTCATAACACAATGGCTGATTAATTTATCATTTGGGGGGAGGGGAGGAAGTTGCTTTTTGATTGTTAGTAATAGTAAAATTAAAAGATCATGTGCTTACTGGACATGTCTTAAGCTACATAATTAAAAGGAAAAGGTGTATATCACTTTTTCTACTTATAGTATAATTCCAGAATATGTTGAATGCAAGAATTTACCAGCAGTGTTACTGTGAACCTGTAAAGGAGTGATGCCTAAGTACCACTTCAGACTAAATTGCTTTCTACTTAGACATGTAGTGCAATTAAATCAAGAAGCTGTAAGCCTCCTAAATCTCCTAAGTTTAGTTTAGGTATTTGTACTTGAGACCTGCTGC
>VZTU01030362.1:0-81782 GCA_013400835.1 Zapornia atra
GACATCATAGAAGGCTATGAGGTAAAAGGGGACATGGGTAAAAGGGGACATGGGAGGAAATAACCCCAAGGAAAGGATTTTAATTCTGTTTGTTAAAGTGCAGATTTGAAGTCTTCCCTCTGACAAACTTCGTGGGCTTGCGGAACGTGACTTACCGTGCGTGCTCGTAGTTGTGTAAAAGTCTGATGTGCAAGCAGGGCTATGGGTCAGGGACTTTGGATATGGGTCTCCAGTAGCAGTGAGCTCACTGCACATCACGGCTTCTGCTCCGAGGCTGACCCGGGCAAGAGGCCGAGGTGTCTGAGCAGCTGAAGCATGTAACCGTTCCCTCAGTGGGTCCCCTTCGTCAGCTTTCCAGTTCCCACGGGACATCCGACCTTTCACCACTATTAGAAGAAAACTGCAAAATGGCAGTGCCTGAAGCTCTGTGTTTTCCACGTCTGCACCAATAAAACCTGTTTGTAGCCTGGGCTGTCCGGCACAGCCACTGTCTACGTGCATGCCTGCACGCACGGGTGTGCACACCCAAATGGCAGGCAGGAGCAGCCCAAGGTCACCAGAGGCAGCTGTGTCACTACCTGCTGGGGAGCTGGCCTTGGGTGTTTAATTGCCTGCTTAGGCCTTGATTTTACCTTTACCCCTGGGGTTCAGCCTGCAGGAATGGGCTCTCCCATGCTGCTGCTGCTGGCCCTGCTGATGAGCACGGACACCAAAGCCAAGGTGTTCAGTCAGTGCGAGCTGGCTCATGTGCTCCAGGAAGAGGGGCTGGATGGCTACAGGGGCTACAGCATTGCCGACTGTGAGTTTCAGTCCCCTGTGTGCCCACAGCCTTTCCTCACCAGCTACTGCCATCCTCATGGATGGCAGCTGTGTCAGAGCCTGAGTGCCTTCTGCCCCTGCCTAGGGCTCCGCACAGCCTCTTACATGAACACCTTCAACACGGCAGCTCAGAGCATCAAAGCGGATGGCAGCGCTGACTACAGCATCTGCCAGATCAGCAGCCAGCTGTGGTGCACTGATGACCACAGCCCCTCGGATAACGGCTGCAGGTTGACTTGCAGAGGTACCACAGCAGCTCTCCTCCAGAGCCAGCCCCAGGAACAGAGGTAGCACCCCAAGCCCTCGCATTCTGCCCAACTTCAATCCCTAGCCAAAATGGAGCCAGAAGGGCATGTGAGGCCCAACCTGGGCAACTTGATACCTGTGGCTGCAGGAAATTGGGAGTGATGAATGGCTGAGTCCACTTCAACTTTTGGCCTGTGCCGGGTGTGGGCAGCCCTGCTGGGGATTGGCTGTGGCCATTGCCAGAGGCATTTCTCCTGTATCACTGCCCCCCAAGCCTTTTCCAGGGTTTCGCATGCAGCTGTGGGACAGATCCCTTGCCTTGCTGAGACCCATCCTAGGTTCCCCCACTAGGGACCCTGGGACTCTCCTGGGGTTTTGACAGTGGGTGGAAGATAGGCAGTCCTGATTTGGGTGGGTGGTGATGTGGGGCTTAATGAGATAAATGCATCTCCCTGGTTGTAGAGCAAGTAGTTAGGAAACCAGTCACCCAAGGGAGGGTTTTGCCGTGTCTCTTGAAAAAAATCCAAGGTCTGGGGCTGGACTTCTTTTTCCTGTTCAAACCAAACCCTCCCTTTTCAGGTAGGCAGAAAAGCTCCCTAATATCTCTCTCTTTTTTTTTTTTTTTCCCCAACAGAGCAAGCAGGAAGGAATTTAAATATCATAAGCATAGATGGGTCTGCTTCCCATTTTTCCCCCTCCTTGCATCTCCTCCCTCGCACATGTGACTACAGGGGCAGGCTACACCAGCATTTTCAGGGGGAAAGATACATTTATGGTTGTTGCTGGCCATGCAGAAGCAGATGAGGGTGCCTGCCTGGCAGCACGAAAAATTCTGAGGCTGATGACAGCCCAACAGTGGGGAGAATGAGCAGCATCCAACCCCATACTGATGCCGGGTCTGCTCGAGTGCCCAGCTCTCACTGCACTCGGGGGTGAACCTTCTCCGGGCTGGTGTCCTGCCCTTGAATGAACTCACAGAGCTGTGTTCTCTCCCTGCAGACCTGCTATCAAGTAACATAACTGATGACATCATCTGTGCCAGAAGAATTGTGAGAAAACCAGAAGGAATCAATGCCTGTTAAGGGCTTAGGGGAGGGTTTCTTTGGCAGGGCTCTGTGTTTCTGAAGGGACATGGCTGCCCTTTGCCCACCTGCCACCCAAAGGCAGCACAGCCACACCAAAAAGGAGGAGCCGCAACTTCAAGGCTTTGCAGATAGGTGGGAATGGAGAGACACACTTGGATCTCTTCACACTCTGCAAAGCATCTCACAGGAGGAAAGGGCAGAGAAAAAAAACATTTCAGAAAAAAATCTCAGGTGAAACCCAAATGGCCAGTAAGCAGCCCGTCAGCCAGTAGGTTAGGCCTTCTAGATTTCTCTCCATCTTATGCTTTCAAAGTCATGCAAAGAGCACCTTCCCCCCCTTTTTGCTGTCTCTTATCTCAGTGGGAAGCACCTAGCATGGAAGCAATTCTTCACAGAGTATTTGAGAACATTAATCACTGAAATATCCTGATGAATCTAAACAACAGCCCTGGACCATCCCTGGGACTCCAGGCCGCTGTGACATAGGAAGCCTGTAAAGGCAGAACGCCCAATAGGCTGAGAAAACAAGTGGAGGTAGAAAACAATGCTAATGATCATATAAATATGTGGTTGTCTGAAGTCCCAAGGCAATTTGTACCAAAGTAGTGACGTTAACCACCAAATCCTGAATATGTTCCAGTTGATTCAGATTCCCCCTGCCCCTCCCCACCATTACAGTTGGACTCATTAGCCAGTGTAGCTTCCTGCGGTGGCCTGCTGTGAAGCCTGGCTCACAGCACAAGCAGAAGTGCTTCTCAGTAGAGGTGAAGGAAGTAATTTCTGTGGCATACACAGCGAACAGTCTCAGGGCCCCTGAGGTGAGCATTGCTGTCACACAGTCTGCTGTGCGCTCAACACCCTGCACTGAGCTGTGATGTCCCAGCAGAAGAAGGACCCTTGCAGTGGCAGGAGGTGGCAGCCCCTGTCATTGCAATTCATTGTGCCTGGACAGGACTTAAAGAGATCTCAGGTGGCATCAAGGGACAGTGATGTCTGCAGTCCTCAATGCAAGATGCTCAGCCAAAGTTAGAGGGTCTGCAAGTCATTCTCCATGGCTAGTGGCAAGAGGTCCCTCATTGGGAAGGACCCTACAAAAAACACAGCCTGCTCACTTTGGATCTGTATTACATCAGTCTAGTGCCTAAATAGTCTCTTTGCTTCTTCTGTCCGCAGAGAGGGCTGGGCAATGCACTGCAGGGAACGAGACCTGTCTGAGTGGGTGGAAGGATGTGACCTGCAAGAAAATCCCCATCTCAGCTCCGCTGTAGCTCATGGGGGCTGCCTCCCTTCATGGAGAGCTTCCCCCTTGCTGCACAGTTCTTCAGAGTTAGTGTTTGTGAACCCAATGCATTCCACAAGGTATAAAATAACTTTAATAGTATAGCTTTTCTTTTTTAAAAAATAAACTCAACTTTCCATTTTCATATGTGATTCAGGGTCCAGCCCCAAGAAAGATTTTCCCCACAGGCTTTTTTGTGCATGTTTGAATAGGACAAGGAAGAGGTCAGGAGCTGGGTAGATAGCAATACCCTTGGACACAGCTGATTTGTCTGGTGTCTTCATAGAAACTGAAAAAGGGAAGATTTTAAGAAAGGATGTGAATCTGCAAGCTTTACAACACCTCATATTTATGTATTTGTAATAAAAATCAGCAAAAAGCATCCCAGAGTCTTACTAGGTAAAACTTATACCTGCTCAGCAATGTAAGCTGTCCCTGCAGAAAGTCCAAGTGCTGCACAGCCCTTTTGCAGCTGCCGGGGCCAGGGAGATGAGTGAAGTCTCCTGCCTCCCATGCAGCTTGTGCTGTAACTGCCTGGTCCTGCAGCTAGATTTCTGCAGCTAGATTTCTCTAGCTGTGCACAGAAGGTAGCCCTGTGCCGGAGATGCTCCTCCACTGTGCAAAGGCCACAGTGCAGTAGAAGGAGATATTTGGTGTGGGAATGGCTTTGGCTTGCAGCTGGGAGGATTTGATGCAGGGACAGAAAGGGTTAAAGAGAAACAGTGGTGGTGGTGGTGGTGGTGGTGGTGGCCACCGCAGATGAGCATTACCTCTGTCTGCTGCTTTCTTTGAACTCTTGGGAAAGTACAAAAATACAAAGGAGTATTTTTTTATTAGGTTGTGGTGGCTGTTCTTGTGTTTAAAAGGAGAGAAGAGAAAAACATCAGAGCAAACTACTTTTGTCAATAGATGGGTTCTGAATCAAAACCTTACCTTCTAACACTGCTGAGCTTTGAAATCTAAGCCAAGGTCGAGAGATGTGAGCCAAGGATGGATGCTTTAAATGTGTGATGATTGCCACTTCACCAAAAAAAAGAATTAATTCAAATCAAAATGCCAGATCCTGACAGAAAATACATTTCAATCTTTAAAAAATCCTATTCTTTCCTGTTCTAATGAAAATCTGGGACAATTTCTATACAGTACTGGGGATTAAGGCCAAAATTTTAATCTGTGATTTAGCTGCACATTTTCTGGAGAGGATGAATGTCTGAAAGACTTGAATGTTGGTGCTGGAGTCCTAGAAACACAGGGGAACTATGTTCATTTCTGGATGTGACTGGCCACAGTTCTGTCAAATCACATCCCACAGAAGCTCTGGAATCTTCCTCGGCAAAATACTTAGTTGACTCATGGCTGAGCTCTGAGGACACAGGGGAGCTGCCTTGTTTGAGATGTGACAGATAGCCTGTCTCTTCCCTTTTGCTTAAGGCAAAAACCTAGGTGTGCAGCTTCACTTTTACTTAGAAACCGTGTAAGGAACTTGCTGTCAACAGCAACCATCTCAAATCCCAGGAGAGGCAAAGAGTGTTTTCCTTGTTTTCCTGATGAAAGCAAATTTTCCATTTATTTCCAGGAGGTAGTATTTGCAGGGAAAATTTGGTAATCCTTATGAAAAAACCATATCCCCCAACCTGCAGCGTCCCTGGTGACATGAGGACTGCAGGTAATCTGGCATGCTGTCATGTCTGAGCTCTGTAACTACTTGAGGACCTTGCCAGAACACATGGACAACAGGGATCATGAGATCACCTATAGGCACATTTTACAGGAACAAGAAACCTCCTACCAAGATAGAAACAAATTAAATAAAGGGCCTGATCCTGTTTCCCCATGAATTTAAAGGAAGTTTTACCACAGATTTTAACAGCAAACAGGACTGACCTTGTACTGTATGTCATCAAACAGCTCTGGATTGCTTAGGAGTGAGTGTTTCAACACTTCCATTATACGACCCATCTTTCAAGCTTGGACATAAATATTCACTTGGCAGAAATCTCAGCCTACAAGAAAATTAGGAGATTTGTTTTTAACATTTTTTCCACTCACAAATTAAAAAGAGAGAGAGAAAGATAAAAAGCTCTTCTTGGATGTTTTTAAGTTACTGCTGCTATGCAATAACATTTACTATCTTTACCTTACCTTAAAAAAGGAATTCACTCATTCTTAAAGAAAAAAAAGGCAAAATAAATAAATTAATCGATGTTGCAACCACTATATTCAGCTTCAAGGGCAGTCAGTGATACTAGGGGAGCAAGCAGGAAGCCACTGCTAGAACAGGGATGGTCTCTTGGCTGATATGCAGCTTGTGAGCCATGAGGCAAGCCATCAGGCCATGGTTCACAGCACCAAGAGCAGAGCTGCATGACCAGAGCTGCTGGGTGATCCCTGTGTGCGCACAGGGTTAGAGGAAAGCAGCTGGGTCTGCTGGAGTCAGTGATACATACCACCCCAAGACCCAGCTGCGTGTCCAGGCAGCCATCCCTACAGGGAGGCTGGGGCCTTTGCTGTCATCTTCTGCAAAGTTCTTTGAGACCAAATTATCCACGTAGCTGCCATAGGGACTTGAAAGTGTTGGTATGAGGTTCATGAGGTCAGAGAGGAGAGCTGATCCTTGACTCCATGATCTCCTCCACCATGTCCAGCCTCACAACTCCATCTCCAGTGGACAAAGTCAGGCTTGCCAGATCCAGCTGCACTGTGAATGCAGGAGATATCCTGAAAAACCACAGCCCCCCAACAAAGGTACCACTGCAAACTCAGTTTCTCTGTTTACTTTACTCCTGGCCAAATGCCACTACGTTCTTCCAACCTGAGTACATAACCAGTTTTGGATCCTTTGGATTACTTTTGTGAGGAGAAGAAACTGAAGATGAATTTGGCTATCTCCTAGATGCAATCCCCTTTCTTCACAGTCTTATAGAGAGTGTATTGGGCGCAGGATGACTCATGCAACCAGGGGCAATTATTTGCTCCCAATTAAAACCAAAATTTCTTCTGGTGCCCTCCCAAATTGCTCCTTCTGTCAAACCCACTCCATGTGGTCTGGCATGCTGATTGTCAGCCTGTCTCCCCTCTGCATCTGCTTCTGCATCCCTCTCTTACACACACACATACCCACACATACACACCTTGCCATCACCAGTCCCCTGCGTATGCAGGCTGGGCGCAGGTAGTTGCCATCAGCCATAAAGCAGCTCCTCTCCAGGCTGTGCTCCCTGCCCACTGCCAGGCTGGTGTCCTGCTGCTACAGCTGATCCTGGAGCTTAAAAGAAACACAATTGTTTTCACACAGATTCTGAGGGAGACGCTGGCAACTTCAGTGTAATTTAAACCAGAACAAGACAGTAAATATTGTTGCATTTGCATAAGGATGAAGTAGGGTGAGTGAAGCAGAAGATGCTGAGGAAAGAAACAACTGTATAGCTCACAAGGAGGGGAAATATTGGAAAGGTACAAAGTTTTGCAGTTTGGCCATCTTCACTGAAAAATAACATATTGTTACAGAGACTGGGGAATCTGTTTAATCCCTTCAAGTTGTTTAGCCTCCAAACCCTCATCCATATTCACAGCCTGTGCTCCTGTGTCAGTGATGTTAAACAGGGGAACCTGGTTCTGTGCACTCAGCTGTGTGTGGAGCCAGTCCAGCACAAAATCGGTGTTTCTGTTCACCACTGCTATCTCCATAAGTTCTCTCTGGGACTGAGTAGCTCAGCCTGGTCGCCGGATTAAAAAAAAAAACCCAAAAAATGAAGGGATAATGTGATTACAAAGTGTAAGTACAATCATGGGCAGAAATTCTGGGCACAGCAGAGCTCTTTAATCCAAGGGAGAAAAGCATAACAAGAACCTATGGCTGGGACTTAAAACCGGGCAAATTCAACTGAGAAAAAAGTTATAAACTTTTAATCAGTGAAAGGAGATTAACAAGCAGAAGAAATGGTGGCTCTTCCAGCTCTTGACATCTGACACAGACCAGATGCTTTTCCAGGTCTGCAATGGTGGAAGGCAGCTCCTGGGGCTCTGCCAAAGGGGACATGGATGAAATCCTATGGTCTGGTGTCAACAATGGCAACTCATTCACCCTCAGGCTCAAATTTTACTTTGCTCCAGGTCAGAGCTTTGCCACACTTGCCATCCTTCTCCAGATGAGGTGGCTTGCCATTTCCAGCTCTGTGCCACAGTTTGTTTCCCCAAGCTCAGTGCCTGCTGCCTGTCCTGCCTCCATGGAGTGGGACCCAGTGCCATCCCCTGGGGCCCAGCATGTCACTTTGCCTCTTGCTGCTCTCCATGACCCCTCTACCCACCATCCACAGGGAAAAGGAGAAACCGCTGATGCTGGCAGGGTCCCATGGACTTCTAAGGGGAGGGGGGAAAAGTCCATCCTGCCAATCTAACAACTGGGAGAGGGAGGGAAGTCCTAAGGGCCCCTGGGCTCAGTATTTTTGTCTGAACTTGCATGGCAGTGGGAAGTATCATTCATGCTTTAGATCTCAGACATTGTAATTGAATTTCCAAGGTTATTTAATAACGGGTGAGCATGATTTTACTGCAAGATCCTTGAAACTGAACCTTGTCCCTTTTCCTTGTGTCTAAGTGCTTTGCTGAAAATACAGACTTTCTAATACTAAGGGGTGTGCCACCGTGTGGCTCTCAAAAGGTGTTTGAAAATCACATTTGGCCCTCAGTGAGGAAAAGATGATCTAATGGACTCTTCTGGCCCGATGTCTATGAATCCTTTCACAGTTTCCCAGGGCACCCAGTGTTTGCTCATGACCCTTCTGCAGCAGCAGTGGGCAGGGGCTGTGAGGAGCATCATCTCGGTCTGCCTGCGGCCCATCCCGCTCTCCTACTCCAGGCACTGATTCCCACTTGGCTGGACCATGCCCTGGTTCCTTCCAGCTGAGACCTCCTGGGCTAGTGCAACTGGGGCTCCTGCAAACCATCTCATGGAAATTACTTCAGATTTGTGCCAGATTCATTTCTCTCTTGAGGTCGCAGGACACTTTCTGTCCTGATCTCCTTCTTTCCACATGCTGATCTTTTTTTAACTGTTCTGGGCTGAAGTCATCCATACTGGTCACAGCTACAGGAGTAGTCTTTGTGGAAACTTTGAACAAAATCCTTTCAGTGTCTTTCAAATTGTGGGAGAGTGGTAAAATAGTCTTTATAATTGTTAAAAGGATAATCAGTTCTTGTGGCAATGCTACAAGAAAATAGATGATGTTGAAAGGCTAGCAGTAAGACAATCCTTTGGAGGGGTTTGTCCTGTGCTTGGTTGAAGGAATTACGAAAATAACTGTGTGAGATCTACCATGGCCTGGGATCTCCTCTAACTTTTAATTGAGACAAAGAAACTCAATTCATGGGAACATTGCTGCATGGCTTTACTGGGCATTACGTAAGACAGCAATTCTGTGATGGCTGTTGGGATAATTTTCATGAAGGAATTTGTAAATGGAATCAGAGTCAAACACATTTCTCCTATAAAATAAACCAAACCACAAACATACTCAAAAAGTCAAACATCAACCTCCTTTCCTTAAACCCTTAATATAAGTCTACAAGAAAATCCATGTGAAAAAAAGTAAATAGAACTTACAGGTGAGATTTTCAGCAAGCCTGGCTGATGTTCTGCACTGATCTACACACTCAATGCCGGTGTTGAGTGCAAACCAGACCCTGTTATAAACACACTGGCCTTGCATTGCACACCGGTACTAGCTAAATAATGGTCGCATGGGAAATAAAATTAGCCCCATTCACATCATCCACAGATGATTTTGTTCTTTAAAACTGCAAAGTGTAGTGTGGACAAACCAGAAAAGAATCAGAATGTCTGTGCCACAATTGAACTCCACAATTAAAATAAAAAAGAAAGCAAAGTGCAAAATACAGCACTGTTGCAGCATGTGTCATAGCAGCAGTGAACAAGAAGTTCCAGTTTTATGGTTAAATCCATAATAGACAATTGTTTGTTGGAAGCACTATTATCTAGAGCTTAAAATGTGCTGGTGATGCCTCCATGTCAGCATTTCCTGGCTACTAGCAATCTCATCGTGCTGCTCAAAGTTTGCAATATTTTGTATATAAGTTCCATGACTATGAATTTTGCTTGTGTTTTACTAAAGAGCATTGTAACACAGACCCTGGAGGGAAATTCCATTCCTCTTATTAAAAAAATTGTGGCTATTTTGTTTTCCTTATCTCTACCATCCATTTCCTTTTGTTTCTCAATGCATTGCTGCAAATCACAAAGACATTTCCTCGTCTGCTTTACTTTGGACCCCTTTAATGAAAGCTCCTACATAATCAAAGTCACAGGATTCATTTGAAGCAGTGAACTGCTTTTGCTGAAGGGTCACAGTTGGAGATTTAGCATTTCAGAAAAGCAAAAGATCTAAAGGCAGGAGAAATGGACAAGAGTTTTTACAAGATATCAGATAAACATGCATTAACAGAGAGTGAAATTTAGCTCTTATAAAGCAGAACAGCTCAGTGGGATCTGTCTTAACTGCAACCAGGTGATCAGAGCCAGCATCCCTGCAGAAAAGTCAGCCTTGCTTCCTTTACCTCATTAGTCTGTTTTCAGTGGCATGATGTCATGACCAGGAGGTACTTTGTACTCACCCATGCAGGGCTGCAAGGAGTGGTGTAACATACGAGAGAGAAAAACACGAGAGCAAAAACATTTCTCTATTGCCTTACCTGTAGGTACTCCTTGGGCTGCTGCTCAGCAGGCAGGAGATCAGACTTTCTGACCCTGGGAAACAGTGGTCATCGTCCATTTCCTTCACTGGGAGCAAAAAGCTTGAATAGCCAAAGTTTCAAAAGAAACAGAAAGTTCAGGTAAATGTCTATGTAAAACACATCTTTCTGACATCCCCAATGCAAAGTATTTTGACATGCTTAAGCTGAAAGGCTGTGTTTGGTTGTGTCTAAGTTAGTTGTTGCTGCTGCTAGGATCTGCCTTCCAGGTTCCTCCTGTCCCCAGCTCCCATCAGGAGGCCAGGCTGCTCACCAAAGTACACATCACCATATGAGCTGTGACCAAACTGCTCCCAGAACAATCTCCCCCTCAGAAGGGCTGCATGAACATTGGAAGGGATCTTCCAGGAAGGGGGCTTATCCCCCCATCATGTCATCATCATGCACACTCAAGACACAAGTCCTGCTAGAAGTTCAACAAACTGAATATTCAAAAGATTGAAATTAAATTATTTATTTCCCACATAAATCCAATAGAAAAATGCTCACCAGAAGCACTTTTTTTGGCTGTAGGATCTAGGCTGCTGTAAAGGAATACAGCCCGGAGTGCTTGGGTCTCAAGAGGAGGGAGATCAGGAAGAAGGACAGAAGCAGTGTCAGGCTTAAACTTTTTCATGTGTGCTACAGTGTACTTTTATGCACAGTTAAGTAGTTGAAGTGGGATTTAGCTCACTTTAAAGCAGGTATCTCCTGCCTGTTCAGCTGAAAAATATGCAGAGCTCCTTGGACTCTATTTAGTGCTTAAATACAGGCACCAAGAGACACTGGACATATTGGAAGCTTTCCTGTGTGCCCTCCAGCTGCAGGTTTGCCAGCATGTGGTTCTCCATAGGTCCTGCACGATACCTCCCAGCTAGTGCAGATTTCCAATATCCTAAATCATCTTTGGCAGCACTAGCTGGTCATGTCCAATGATAGGACAAGGGATAATGGGTGCAAGGTGAAGCATAGGAGGTTCCATGTGAACATAAGGAAAAACTTTTTCACTCTAAGGGTGACAGAGCACTGGGACAGGCTGCCCAGAGAGGTTGTGGAGTCTCCTTCTCTGGAGACATTCAAAACCTGCCTGGACATGTTCTTGTGTGACCTGATCTAGGTGATCCTGCTCTGGAGGCAGGAGGTTGGACTAGGTGATCTTTCGAGGTCCCTACCAACCCCTAACATTCTGTGATTCAGTGATTCTGTGATATTTATGCAATTGACTCTATTTGTGTTGACCACATGGACTGGATGTCCTTTGACTATGATGAGAGTTTAGATATCTAGTGTTCAGACACCTACATTTAACTGCCTGCTTGGGGGTAGATCAATCTTATACTTAACTCCAGGGCAATGGTATCAGGAAAAATACTGTCAGTATTTTTTGCAAACCACTGCAAAAAGAACATGTGCAAATTCAAGGGTGTCTCAAACAAAACTCTCAATTCCCCTGAAAGCAAAGAGCTGCTCCCAGATTTTGCTTGAGTTTTGTTCGCTGAAGGACCTCTTCAATTATCTTTTTTTTTCCCCCTCCAGAGGAGGGTTTTAGTAAAAGGATTTGAACTTCATGGCATTCTGATGGGTTTAATCAGTTCCCTGTTCAACATGCTATGTCCTCCAAAATGAGCATAAATGTTTGTGAGGGGCATGCCTCTAACACAAAATTAATCAAATGCAGAGGTTAAGTTGTCCAAAAGTAGGTGGTTCTCTCAAAACATACCTTTGAGTCTTCATCATTCTTGCCATAATTTCCAAAGTTTGGACTTCTCAAGGTTTGCCATGACTAACTTACATTTACACTAATCAGTGTATAAGTCAAGAAGTTGCAATTTTCTCCTCCAAGACAGATGTAAGCAGTGAATGAGCTGCTAACATCTCATTACAGGCAACGATGTCATTATGTGGAAAATAACACAACAAGGATGCCTGAAGGAAGATTTTTAGCCACTGAGATCTGAGAACTTGGTCATAAAATACTGACTCAAATTTAAATAGTCAGGATGAAATTCAGTGCCTTAAAACCAGCAACTCAGACACTACTATGCTGCATGGGCTTGTCGTTCTCCTTATTTCTTTAACGTACTTAAATCATGTTGATGTAATAGGAGTGGCGTGGTCAGGAGCTTCAGACCTGTTTTAATTCAATTGTAACCTTGGCAAACTTTTACATTTTAACAGATCCTCCAGTAACATGTTCCAAAACCCCATAGGAGCCTGCTAAACTTTGTAGGACCTGCTTTAGATGAAAATGTACTCAGGAAGTTAAGTGAAAGGGGTTGCTCTCTTTTTGGAGTCACTCAGGGTTTGGTGCATACTGAAGTTCATCCCTGATAAACCTACAACACTGGAAATTCTGAAAATGCTGGACAGCTAGGAAGAAATCTGAGCACACTTAAACATGGTATAACCTCAACTAGCATGTCTCTGGTTCCTTTGGAGATGGAAAACTGAAGAGCAGCAATGTACCCAAAACTATACGTTGTGTAACAATGCAAGGATGCGAGACCAGGTTTCCACAGCAAACCACTGGAAGATGGTGGGTTGCTGGAACATCCATCTTCCTTGTTTTATTGTATTTGTGCTCTGTGTGGGTTTTACATGTGGCAGAGGATGTGTGTATCTGGATTACACAAGGGGGCTGTGCTGAGGGGCATCTTGGGTGAGGAAAATCCACAAACCTGTTAAAATCACACAGGGTGTAGCATGAGCATCTACTGCTCTAAGCTACTCCTTATTCTTAGCCTTTCTCGGGGCGGAAGAGCTACTAGAGTCCTCGGACTGAGTCCAACACTCTTGAGTTGTTCCAGCAGCCAGAGAAAAACTCAGCCACTGCCTAAGCAAAATAAAACAGCACCAAGGGAACAAGAGCCACAGGCTTGATACAATTCAGCCCCTTGGGTGGGTGCAGCTTGGGTATGTGGTAGCAGGGGTCTTCACAGGTGCAGACACAGACATCTCCTTTTTCTGGGGGAAGCCTCTCTGAGTCTGTGTTGCTGGTTCTGAAGGGTGGCTGTCCTCTGGCCGGACAGCAAGGTCTGCCACTGCAGGCAGCAGCTCTCCTGTGACATTCGCAGCTGAGGAAAAGAGAAATATTTACTGCTCCTCATCACAAAGGATTCAGCCAGGGAGAATATATGTCCCCTTTATGCTTCTCCCTGACTGCTGTTTGGGCAGAGACCCAATGGATGGGGTAGGAGTGCTGTTTATGGAGTGGCTTACAGGCAAAAAGCACCCTGAGTTTGGAAGCAGTGACTTGTCCCTTGCAGTCTGGCAGGTCTGGGTTTTCTGGGCACTTTGCTTACCCTTGAGCCAAAGCCTGGTAAAGGAAGATGGAGGTGTTTGACCCTGTGCCCTGTGAGCTTGCTCTGCAGCTGGGGTGGCATCCGCACAGCCCCAGTTCCCAATGGCTCCTTTCCTTGTGTCACTACACACCCATCCACAGGGGTGCAAAAGCCCAGAAATGGTTAAAATGCAGCAACACTTCCCACCAGTCCTCCGCATTTTTGAGGACAGGAGATGGTCAGACCTTCAGCCCATTCCCCATGCACCTTGTTTTCATGCATATGCAAAAATAATTGCTACAGAGGGAGAAATCACAAAGATCTCTCTCTGCCATGGAAAGAGCACATATGAAATAAAGCCTAAATTCAAAGCATAATCAGAATTACTTTTCAAAACAGTATCTTGTTACCAGCTAAAACAAACAGCATGGTTACTGCCAGGGAACTGCCAGGCAGCCCAGAAGGGCAGATCGCAAAAGATTAAATAGTTGTCCAAAATAAAAAAAAAAAGGAGGAAAAGGGCTCCTTCTACAAAAGACTACCTCAGCTGCCAATTAAAAGGAGTGAAGTGGGAGAAGGAGGATTACCCTCCCAGTGTGGCAGTTAATCTCAGGAGGAGGAGGGGAAGAAGCTCAGCGGTGCTGACCATGGCTGTGGGAGAGTGGCGGCAGCAGTGGGTGCGATGGAGTGCCGGGGGCCGGGGCTGTCGCCTGCACTTTTGAACTGTGCTGTTGAGTCAGGCCCCGCAGACCCACGGGAAGATGGAAACAGGATGACTAGACCTTTGAAGTTGCCAGGGTGTAATAGAGAGAGGAGACGAGAGAGCCTACGCTCACAGTAACCTACTGTCTCTCATCAGCAGCAGCACATTAATTTGCCGGGTGAGGATCATGTGAGAGAAGCGACAGAGTGGCTTGTCAGGAAAAAAGCACCAGGGAGGAGGCCCAGGGAGAGGAGGGGGCTGAGGGATGGAGGGGGAGGGTTGGAAGGGGAGTTTGGAGAAAATTGCTCGAAATTACAGTATTCAGCTTTTGCTGACAGTATATCAAAGCCCAACTTCTGCCTTTATGATATTTAAATCCCTGCCGCTTCCTCAGACAAACAGCATTAGCACAATAGAAACATTATGTGCCGTCATGGGGAGGGGGGCGCCGCTGAAATGGGACTCGCTTCGGGTTGGGATGCTGATGGGGACATGGAGGGCCTGACGGCTCCACCACAGAGATGAACAAAGTACCCATCTACAGCGACAATGTCCAGAGGAGGAACTTTGAATTCATCTCCTGTTACAGTTTGAAGCTCGCACGCTCTTCACATACACTCACATACACACTGTCACACACTCACACATGCTCCCCTGCTCCCTCCCAAGGGAAACGACCCAGTCACTGCACAGGGTAGGCACAAGATACAACAGCATTAAAATTGAACTGGATGATAAATCATAACTGGCAGCTCAGTAAGAGGATTAAAACTCCTGCCAGGGATTTATGCTCTCTCCTTGTTACAATGCTTTGGTCTCCCTCATGGGACTGGCAGCCTCTTTACCAGTGGTGCCAAGTGCACCTCCAAAATGTTCACCTTATTCCTCAGCAGACAGCATCCGAGGGCCAGGAGAGAACAAGAGAGGACACAAACCCCCCTGGGAGCAGAACCCTAGGAGATGGGTTGAGGGTTGGCATAGATGCCAGCCATGCCAGAAGGACATGAGCCATAGGATCAGGACAGTGAGATACCAGGCAGTTCCTGGGAAAGGGCAGGTCCCCAGGAAGGGTGCATGTCCCCTGGGGGCAGCTGGGGCGGGGGGAGGGGGGAGTGGTGGGAAGTGGGGGCTTGTGTGGCTGAAGCAGGTTTCACATACGGCTGTGTGTGCACGGCCTGATGCTAGCTGCCAGGAAGAAGCAATGTCACAGCTCCTCCTCTCTGATACCAAGTCATAGCCAAGTCACACTGAAACCTTGAGCCAGGCAGCTTGTCAGAGGTGTGCCTCTGAGTGGCAGAGACAAGGGGCCAAGGAGAAGGCAGTTCCTCCTGGCACGGGTTTCACATCAGGCTGGAGCTGCCTGCGCTGCCCACACAAAGCTCGACCCAAGGGGATGGAACAAGTTAGCAAATGTTAGCTGGGAAATAAGTTATCTTCAAAGAACCATTTAAACATCAGCACAGCTCTGTAAGACCTTGTGAGGGAGGCAGCTATCTCCCCCTCTCCAGATGGCTGGAAGAGGTGGGGGTGCTCCCATGGCTGCCCTTGAGAAAGCTTGCGTATGCTGAGGGAGTGCCTGCTGGAACATGGCTGCCAGCCCTCAGCCAAGGGTGCAGCCCATAACACCATCCATTACCTTTAAGGCACCGTTTACTGAGTAACAACATCAAAGGCCTTTGTGGTTATAAACCTAAACTGGTTCTTTATTAGAAGAACAACAGATGTGGCATTTGAGCCCTGTGCAGACAGACTTGCTTTGCCACCTCTTTCTTGTCCCTCTGCTCCCAGGATGGTGAGGCCTGCCTTTCCCAGGATATGTATGGAGGAGCAACGGATGATGAGGAATTAAGCTAGAAGCCAAAAGCACTGCCCACCCCTACGTGCAAATGCCACAGTGGCCTCCTGGAGGAAATGAAAGTCTTTTTTGGTAGGAAAGACAGCAGGGTTACCCCAGGGTTGTATTTAGCCAGAGGATCTAAAGTCAGACATGTATTTTACACCTCATTGTGTTTTACAGATACAGATACAAGCCACAGAGGCAGAAAAAGCCATGCCTTGTCACCACAGAGGCGGACAGCGGGTTAACTCCTCCTGTCACTCAAAGAGGGACAAACACACCCAGGTCCTCCGAAATCACAAATCCTGAGGAAGCCTGACACCAAAACCCCTGTGCAAAGGTAGCATATCGTTGCAAAGCAAGCACAGCGTTAATTCTTCAGTCCTTCAGCCAGATGAATCCAAGGATGGATAATATGACAAAGATGATTGCCAACGGGAAGAGCAGCACCCAAGGGGTAGCCTGAGGAATCGTGAGGAAATACAAAGGTATCCAGCAAGACCAGAGCAGGAGCCTTTCTTCCCCCCTGCCTTTCATCATCCCTTGTATATTTCTGTTAATGTCTTGGAAAAATAATATTTTGAATTGTCTCTGAATTGACTCTGAATTGTCTGTGAAACCAGCAGAAGGCAGAAAATCTGGCTCCATTGCCATTCACATGAGGGGATGTGGAGTATTCTTCAAGACTACCAAGAAAGAGCATGGTATTTCCAGGAGGTGTTTGTGACAGCCCAGATGATAGTCTGGGCTGGCACACTGCCGAGTGAGGTTATAGCCTAGGAAGGCATCGGCTCGGGGCCTTGTTTGAGGTATCTTTTGGAAAGAGCATGTCTCCAGCTGGAGCCACTCAGTAAGGAGCAATAAGCTATATGGAGCATACCTAGAAGTCTTATTAAAGGAAGAGTTTTGTCCAACAGCATTTCTTTTTTCTGTTCAAATCAGTAAAAAAATAACACAAAGATAGGGGGATCCTCATGCAGGATGGGCAGCAAAGAGGCATTTCTTCTGCACAGGCTCAGCAGCAGCCCATCTCCTGCAGTGATATCTCCTCCCTGTGTCCCAATGGTTTCTGGTGCTCCTACAGTGCCAGTGCAGATACCTGGAGAAAAGGGTAGGCACAGGACCAGCAAGCACGGACACAGCCTCTGAATGCTTCCCTGACACCCAGCAATTCATAGTGTAGGCATTTCTGAGCAGGATACAGGCTTCCTTCATACTGTTGCTATATTCTTCTTCACCTTTTTGAACCCATGGAATCTTGTAGCACCCAGAACTTTTGGCAAGGGGTTCCGCAGTATCACTATGCTTCTTTCTTTGTATGAGACGAGACCAGTGCACAAATTATAACATGTCCTGATGTTATCATTAGGACAAGGCCAGAGCCTATTTTTGGCTTTGTTAGGAGCTCCACTAAGGTGAGAATTCAAACCTCTAATAGGTCCTCTCCATTTCAAACTTGGCTTCCAAATGGCAGAACTGCATTTTTTTAACTTGCTATTGGGATTTTATAAATCAAATTAATTCATGGGTGTGGTGGTTTTGGACCTAACTAAAGGCCCAATACCCACCAAGCCGCTCGCTCACTCCCCCCTTCAGCCGAAAAGGGGAGAAAATAGATATTAGGAGGCTTAGGACTTGAGATAAGGACAGAGGGATCACTCTCCAATTAGTGCAATGGGCAAAACAGACGCAGCACAGAATAAAGGAAAGAAAAGGTGATTTATTACTACTTACTACAACTACTACACCCAGTGAACCGGAACGAGATAAGAAGCGGCCAGGTCTTCAAGCACCTTCCCCCCACCCCTCCCTTCTTAGCAAACTTAAAACTCATCCCGATTTTACTCCCTTCTTCCCCCCCCAACATGGCGCGGGGAGGGGCAGGGAATGGGCAGTGGGGTTCCGGTGATTCCCAACAAGCTGCTTTTCTTCCCCAGATATTACCACTTCTACTTCCTCCCCCCACCCCTCGCCTCTTCGCACTCATGACTTTAATCAGAGATTCGCTCCCTTCTTCCCTCCCGTTCGCAGTACAGGGGGGGCAGGGAATGGAGAGTGAGGGGTTTCAGTCCGTTCCTCCCAAGCTGTCTTCCATCTCAGCTGGGGGGGGGGGGATTCCACATACACACACACCCTTCCCCTGCGGCACCGTGGGGTCCCACCCACGCGAGAGTCGTGTCCACGACCTTCTGCAGCGTGAGTCCTCTCTATCGGGGAGTCATCCCCTCACCACAGGCCTCTCAGCAGGACTCTCCCCTCCATAGGGTGCTGACGTCCGGGTCCAGACCCCCCGGCCTGGTCACCCGCAAAGTCACAAGTCCCTTGGCAAACCTGCTGAGGCGTGGATCAATCTTCACAGGCATAGTTGTCTCTGCTCCCCGTCCTCATCCATGGGCTTCGGGGGGACACCCGTTTCACCATGGACTCCACCACGAGCTGCAGGGGAAACTTTCTCTTCGCATTCTTCATTCCCCCCCCTCCTCCGGGCCTGGCCTTGGAGTCTGTGCAGCTTGTTACATCTTCTCACTCCCGCTCCGGTGGCAAAGTGCGCCTGCCAGCAGTTTTTTTTTCTCCTATATGTGATTCACAGAGGCGCTGTGACCAGCTCTGATAGGCTTGGTCTCAAATTTGGCCTTGACTGTACCAGTGTTTTTCAAAACATGGGGCTTGCAGAGAGCTGTAACTGCAGCCTACAAGAGCCACTGAAGCAGCAGTTACACTAAACTGCAACAATGGGGAGAGGACAGAATGAGGAAGAAGTGTTTAATTATGCAGCAATGTGGGCAGGTACAATGGATATGTGACAACTTTTGGCTTTGCACTTTTCCTGTGCCCCCAGGGTAGGAGAGTAAGGATTGGCCTGCATATTTGTATATCTTGCATGCAGCTAGAAAAGAGATGGAAAGGATTTCATTCCTTAGTTTGTTTCTGTATGGAGCAGATCTTCCTCACAGCCATCATGCAGCTTTGGGTGCATGTAAGAGCACACTGAGCACATTGGCTGGGAATTGCTCTAGAAACTCTAAGTATTGTTACGTGTTTTCTTCCCTTTCCAGGCATCTTTATTTCCCTGATTTCTGGCCAGGAGCACAACCTGGAGTGCCCACGTATTGTGGCAAAGCCAGCTGTCATGACATTTCCAACCCAACCAGAAGTGCAGGAAATCTCCCAAGAAAGCTTGTTTTTATAGGCTCCCAGAAGGCTTGCATATGTCAGATATGCTTACACAGACCAAACCCAACCTTCCTGAAATTCATCCCTCACTAACATTAATGCTTTTTTCCATGTCAACTGGAGTGGTGTGTGATTTTTGGCAATCAGGGAGTAGTAAAGATTTGTTTACAGCTGTTTTGGAATGGATGCTGGATTGTTTATTGCATTTCATGCCAAAGGAATATTTCATAACAAGTAATATATTCCAACTTATTCATTTTTTTCCACAAATTTCATTTACTGTAGGGCTTTCATCTCCACAACTATTGTTGTTTAGCGGTGGCCAGACATATAAAGCAAGTGGAGAGCAGAAAAGAAGACATTTTGCAAGATGTTATCCTCTTCTTGAGAATTTCAAAGGTAAAATCTCAGACTAATGCACAGCACTTAAAAAACAAAGGAGGACTGTTAAACTGGCATATTTCCTTACTTTTTTCAAGTATCAAAGTTTTATAGAACTGTTGAATCAACGTAAAACCTTTGGTTGATTCTATCACATATCTTTGCTCAGTGGCCCAGCTACCTTAAGTGAACATTTTTAATCATACTTCCAGTGCAAATATGCACTGCAAGAGAGCTGAAATGAGTTTTCTACAGCCATTTAGGTATCATCAGGCTTAAATAGTTTCTGCGAACTGTGATTACCCAAAAGCATACAAAAAGGAACTTTAAAGGGCTTTCAATGCCTGACATTAATTTCCTTAAATATGTAAATATTAACCAAATATTTTTTGTAGGGTTGTCTGGTTTGAGGTGGTAGGAGGTTGCATAAGTATTAAGCCCCCAGGTAAGATTCCTTGTCTAATGAAAAATAAAGCCACATGGGCCTACTGTTAATACAGAAGGCACAGTTTCTCCTAAAAAAGAGGTTTGCTATGCATTCCTTTTTATGTGAAGACTTCTGAAGTCAGGAAAGTTTGTGTCCTCAGTATAATATGCAGAATTGGAAGATGTGCTAAGAGCTGCCGAACTCATCTCAGAAACGCTGCTCTCTAGCCCCCTTGTCATTATCTGATCTAGAATGCAAGATATATCCTGCATTGGAAGATACAATCTACATTTCCCAGTGTGTTAATAACTTGACCCCCTCCAAAGGTCCTGCTGTGTGTATTGAAGCTGTCTATTAATTCCCTTGTGGACTGCTGGTTTTGGTATTTAATCTCCTGGAGGAATTTAAGAAGGTCAAAGTCCCCTTCTTTGAGGAATGCCATACAAGTAATAAAACAAAGTACATTTACCCCTCAAAGAGGTAGAAGTCTGGGAGCTGTGTTGACAAGAGACCTTTGGACTATTTATATCACTATTAGAAGAGGTGGGGGGGAGGGCAGGGAGATAGTTACTGTAGTTTAATAAGTATGGGAAGAGGGTTAATATACATGGAGTTTCAATCCCACTGTGACATTTGATTTATGGTGAATATAGTGAAGGGGTCAAGGTCTCTTTTCACACCACTGTAATCCTATGGACCCTCTTGGTCTCTGCATGGTGACTAGAATCTAGATGACGGCTTATTTCTTGGAGTAAATAAGTTTAGGTTGTAATCAAAACTAAGCAAAGTTCCCACAGAGGCATCTGCTCACAGAGTATCCGTGCTAGTAGGACCTCAGCACAAAGCATCAGGAAGTCCAAAGACCAAGCAGAAAAATCCCTAGGTGGTGTACTAGTCAGCACTGGCTCAATCCTAAACCCCAGCAGCAAGCTGACATTCCCTTGTCCACTGAGGACTTCCAAGACAGCAGAATTAGGGCCTCTCAGCTGCTTACAGAAAAAGAAAAAACAAGCACACCAAAACATTCAAGGACTAGAATTCATCAGGTTGTAACACAGAGGCTCCTTGTTTTGAGACCAACTGAGCATTTTATGCTATTGTCTCACAATAGCCATGGAGACACAGAAAAAATTTCCAAAGGTAATTTCAATATGTGCATCTGTTGTGGTGACTTTTGGAGAAAAGAAGACTTAGGGGGGACCTAATTAGTGTTTATAAATATCTTAGACATGGGATGCAGGGGGAATTGGCCAGCCCCTTTTCAGTGGTCTGTGGGGACAGGACAAGGGGCAATGGATGCAAACTGGAGCACAGGAAGTTCCGCACCAACATGCGGAAGAACTTTTTCACAGTGAGGGTGACAGAGCCCTGGGACAGGCTGCCCAGGGAGGTGGTGGAGTCTCCTTCTCTGGAGATATGCAAGACCTGTCTGGACGCCTATCTATGTAATATGAGCTAGGGAGCCTGCTTTGGCAGGGGGGTTGGACCCCATGATCTCTTGAGGTCCCTTCCAACCCCTACGATTCTGTGATTCTGTGATTCT
This sequence comes from Zapornia atra, assembly GCA_013400835.1. Taxonomy (NCBI): domain Eukaryota; kingdom Metazoa; phylum Chordata; class Aves; order Gruiformes; family Rallidae; genus Zapornia; species Zapornia atra. The sequence continues at coordinate 21,523 of VZTU01030362.1, forward strand.
GTGACTCTGGGCACAGCAGGGGTGACTGCATGCGTGGATGGGTTCTTGGTGCTTGTACATCGCTCAGGAACAACTCATGCCTCACAGAGTAGGGCATAAGATGGATTGCTGGTGTTATGTGGTATTATCCCAGATCTCTGATTAGGTCACTGGAGCTTCTAGCTTAGTTTTCCAAGAAAAACAGAGTAAATATTATAACACTGTTTGTTTACGCTTTTGTCTATCCATCTGTCCCTTCAAGCCTCCTGGCCAATTCAAATTAAGTTTTGGCAGTAGAAGAAGCTTCAAGGAATAACGTTCTTGCAAGCTGATTTAAAATTCATAGGTTACAGAGATCCTAGACATGCCTCTTCAAAATAAAATCTGCTCAATCCTATTTGACTCCAGGAAAATGCACAAAGAAAGGAAGCACCAAAACTGAGACTTCCTTTGGTTCTGTGGCTTGTGAAGCTACCTCGCATGAACACTGGACGCTGGGGAGAGACAGTGAGCAGTGCTCTGAAAGCTTGCATATCCTTCTCAAAAACTGTAATGGCATTTCCCCACTATTCTGGGAATAAAACACCTTTTCAGCGCAGCATTCACAGGGGGCTGATAGTTAAGGCTGCAACTACAAATCCTCTACTGTGGATACAAAACCCCAGTGCCCAGTCTGGAGTTGATGCTGCAGGCTGTGCTCCCCAGTGCCGTGGCATGATGCTGCCCTGTACCTCGTGGGAGGCAGCCTCCTCACCCCAAAATCTCCTCAGACATGGCTGGTCGCTGTCTCCACAGCCCAGGTGGGAGCAGATAATGGGTTGGGCTTCCCTTTTACTGCTGCTTTTATTTTATCTGCGCTGAGATACCATCAGTGACAAGGCAAGTGTCAGGAGATTTCTTTGACAGTCCTCTCAGACATCTGATTACAAATGGCCCTGGCTTATCCAACGCCTTGCCTAGCTGATTACTTCAAAGGGACTGGCTCTCCCTTTTCTTGCTTCTGCTGCCCAAATAGCTCCTTTTCCAGAGGTCTGGTTTTGAGCAGGACTTTTACAAAGTGCATCAGTGTCACTGTCTGCAACAGGGCTGGATCTCAGGAGGAATCTGGATTTCTAGCCTGACAAGTCCAAATTTTGTGATGGGCAAATCTGCTGGAAATCGAGCTTTTATGAACCTTTCAAATGATTTTTGTGTGTTCATGGGGTTCAAAAATTTGACTAAGGTCATGAACCTTTACCCTCCTCCTGTCATTTGAAACTATTTTTTTTTTCCAAGAATGATTCTTTCCATTAAAAGAGTATTTTCCTAGCTCAATGGGAGTTCTGTGCTACTACATGTCCAGACAGGAGATGTGATGAATCATGAGATGGAAGAAGGAATTTGGAAGGAAGAGCCTATCACCATGATTAGAAACCATGGATAAAATCCTGGCCCAGAGAAAGTAGCAACAAAATAATATTGACCTCTGTTGAGACCAGGTTTTCACCATCCATTTCTTTTTTTTTTGTTACAGCTTTTTTCTCTCCTCCTTCCCATGGGATCTGTGTTTGCTTTCCCTCAGCCCACTCAAAAGCATTTTTTTTCTCCTTATTTTTGAATAGCCTTCAGATTTCTTTTATCCACAACTCTTTCTTAGACTGCTTCCCTCCAATACAAATCTGGCTCCTGAAACATCTGAGTTGAACTTTAAGTAGGCTGAAAACGAGACAAAATAAATTTGCCCCTGGAAACTTCATTCTTTCCACAATTTTCTGTGGTTTTTGCCACCATGCCAGCAGAAAAGTAGATGCCTTACATGTATTTTGAAAGGAACTTAGTTTGCAGGGTAAGTTTCTCACCACCAGATCAAGGCAGCATAGCTACAAAGCACACTGTACATGGATGGCAGTGTTAGGAATGTTTTTTTCCTGTTGGGCTGGCTCTGCATGGTAGTGAGAAGCGATGACCACAGAAAACACCCAGGGCCAGCATGAACCCCAAAGTTGGCTCCTTGGGCACTGCCTCCAATACCTGAAATTCTGTTAACATCAGAGTTGTGACAATCACATACTCAAAGGCGGGATTTCTCCCTCCTCCCTATGGTTCAAGAGCTGAACCTTTCCTCTACCCTCCTGTGTTTATGTCTCGTGGAGCTGAGAGCCCCCGGTCGCAGTGCATAGCTGCACTACCAAAGCATTAGAAAGCGCAATCCATGCTCTTGAGGGTTTAACAACTCACCTTAGCTGTTGGCAGCTTAGTTTAACAGCTTGTAATTAACATTGCCAGTTTATCAGTTAGGTTTCCCACTGCCCAGAGTGCATTTAGTGTTTAGGATCTCAGTTACCTCTCCTGTGACTTCAAGGGAGTTTACTGTAAAAAGACATTTCAGAGGTGGCTGATTTTGCAGACCAACACTTTGCTCCTCAAAAGTCATTTGATATAAATGGCTGCTGCCCATAATGGCTTGTGTGTGTGTGTGTGTGTGTAAAAACTTTGGAAATCAACTGCTTTTTCTCTGATAGCCTGGAAAGTTGCTGGGCTGATGGTCAAAGACCTTGAAATACTCTGTCCACCAAGCATTAAGAAATCAATCCCAGCACTTCCCAATTCAAAGGGCACCTCTAGCTCTGTTCAGTCCTTCACACCCCTCGGAGGTGGGCAGCAAAAGACTCCAGGTCATGCACGCTGGCTGCTAGCAGCAGAGCCCCACTGACCGTGTTTGCCAGGTGATAGATGTGGTGTGCTCCAAGCTCCTCTCTGCTTGGGCCTGTTTCAAGTACCCAGGTTATCAGAGAGCTGCCATTATAAATGTAAACTGCAAATGGAAGATCAAACTACTGCCCCGTCCTGCACAGTATCACTGCCATGGCTCAGCCAAGGAGGAGCTGCCTGATCATTTCCAGCTCTGAAACTGCTGGGGAAGAGCTGGGGAGTGACCAGGATAAAGTGCAGCATTCACAACAGTCTCAAACCCCTTCTTCAGGAGGGCTAAGGTCATGCTTTCCTCCTACACGCAGCTTTGTTGTATTAAGTATAATTCTCTTTACTTTATGAAAACAGGTTAAGAAGAAGAACTGGAGATATTTGGATTAATGTACAAGAACAGGGGGATTAAGAGGCCCTGTCAATTAAGGTGATCCCTTTAAGGCTCTGCCCTTTCACCCCTGGAGCTTGGCTTTAATTCCTGCTCAGACTGATGTGACTAAACCCCTTCTAATCTGACAGCTGATACAGGTCAGAAGTTAAATGTGTCCAGGCAGGAATAGACACCATTCTCATGGTCTCCATTCCCAAGAGTCACACTGACATGGCAGCCCCAGGCACCCTGCACAGCAGTGAGAGGGGGTCTGCAGTGACAGGTTTTTTTGGGCACCTTCTGGTACTAACTCACTTCACTGGGGTTCTTGTAAATCTTATCCTTCCTGGTTTTGTCCCTACCACCCTCCATGACACTCTGGCCCTGTGAGTGTGCTGCAGGGCATGTAACACCTTGTTCCTCCCCACTGCAGGGATCATCCTGGCCCCCTGGGTGAGGTTTCAGCTTTTTCTCTGTGTGGCTGTGTGGAGCAGCTGGTGCCATCTGAAGGCAGTGACCCTGGTCCAGCTGCAGCACGTATTAGTGGATGGAGAGGGATCAGGCCGTGCCACACAAACAGCCTGGGGCATCATCCCACCCAGCCCTTCAGAGTCAGAAATGTAGCTGCCATGGCTCCTGTGACAGAGGAGATGTGTGGATTGCTGCAAAGATCATCCACGCACCTCATTTAGACACCTCTGTTGGAGGGGGTTGTGTTCACGAGTGTCTGTCTCACATACTGAAGGAGAAGGTCTGACAAGACTGCCTTAGTCCCCTTAACCAGCCATTGGCACCCTGAGGCCAGTGAGATGGATCTGCTTCTCATTATAGAAGCTTGTAAAACCTAAACCAAACCAGAACATGTTATCAGTTGTTATCTAAAAGTAAATGTCATGTCCTAAGGAGGATGCTGAAGATGGTTTATGAGTTGTGAGATCTTCCAGCTTCAACAGTATCTTCTATCCAAATCCATGCCGCAGCAGTACTGAGGTCAGTGCTGGCCATCCAGGGCTGAGCAGAACACTTTAAATTAATAACTCTTATTTCTTAGCAGTGTGAACACAAATTGTGTTTCTCTAAGGCTGTGGTTTTCCCTGCAGACAATCTCTCTGGGCTGGGCTTGGGCCCTTGCTGGGGTCTCTTTTCTCTCTAACATCTTGCACCTGCTCTGGTTCAGAAGAGGACTATGAATCCCAGCAAGACTGAGCAAGCAGCTCTCTCAGACTCGACACCACAGATATAATTCACATTGTTTATGCTGAGAAAGCAGAAGAGTCTTCTCCCATCTCACACAGTTAAAAGATATTTCTGGGTCAAAGCCATGCAATGGTTTCTTTCCCCTTCTTCTGTGGCTGAGCAGAGCAGCAGTGAGGCTGGGGAGAGTGGGGACCTATAGGTACACAAGCATGGGGGAGTGGCAGCTCAGGCCCCACACCCCTAGGAAGTCATCTTCTACTGCTCTGTTTCTACCTTTCTATTTTTCCTGCTTTTTCTCTTCTTCTTCCTCTTTTCTGATTCATGGGGTCTGACAGCCTTTGCAGTTAGCAACCAGACATTTGTCTCTTCATCTCCAGAGCCACAATACTGTTGTCCGCCTTCAACAAACCTGCCGCCGGGGCTATTATTGCTGTAGCTGCAGGGTCCAAAGCCTCACTCACAGCCCTGTCTTGCAGGACTCATTTCAGCAATGCCTCAAGATGCTTTTCTTGAGCATCCTCTGCAAAAGCTGGAGCAGCCTGCATGCCCGGTCTGGCTCAGGACAGCACAGGTTTTCCCCAAACATCACAGTGCCAGAGAGATCTCCAAGCACATCCTTGGGGATTCCCAGGGTAGAAAACCTACCATGTGTAGGAGGGTACAACCACAAAAAGGAAGCTTAGTTCAGCGCTTTGATGTTTTAAGAAAAGGAAGACAGACACCATTTCTGAGCGATCCAGACGTGGAGAGGGCAGTTGCTGTAGTCAGGGTGGGTTTACCATACTCTACCTCCATGGTCAGCAGCTCCTCTCAGCACATGGTCTAGATTAAGCCCCATTCTCTTTTTTAAGCCATTAAACCATCACAAGCGTGCTGGTCCCCCAGCGGGCTCATCTTGGAAAATCTTGCAACAGCTCCGATTTCTGCCAAATCATTTGGATCTTAGCTTTCAACTTGTCTTTCACCCTGGGGGTTTGGCTTCCCCATTGGTGGAAGGATAAAGGTCTTGTACAGAGGCCTCGGGAGAGGTGTGTGGAGGCTCACTGATGCCGATTTGAACCAAAGACAGAGTTCGTGTGGGGGTGTGTGTATGTAAAACTCAGCACTCGAGTTCACCTCGGGGGCCACCCACAGACTCCAAAATGAATTATCTTCTCATAATTTTTTCCCCAAAATAAGATTAATTTGTGGGGAGGGGGTGGCGGACACAGAGGCTTCAGGGCTGGTGAACTTTGCTGCTCGGACAGATGTTCAGTTTGTACTAAATCTGGTCCAAGACCACATTTGAATGCTTTCACAGAGCTGAGCTGATGCTCTGGGAATGACCTGCTCTCTTAGCTCATCCATGCCATATGGAGAAAGTGGCATTCTCAGGAGTGGGATACAAATTCCTGACTCTGCCATTAGTTTTATTTTCTTGGATTAAGGCAACCTTCGTCACTTAGTAGTCCTGCAGTAGACTGAGTGCCTCTCCTGCCAGGGTTGCATGGTGTGGCTGTGACTAGCTCACCAAGGGACATGAGACGTGTCTGGTGGCTGGCAGCCACCTTGGCAAATAGCCTATGGGAGCCAGCCAGTGCTGGGCTCGGTTAAAGTAAAGACACACCACAGGGTGACAGTTTTGGCACAACCAAGGAGGTCAGGGAGCTGAGACATGCGAATGAAAGCTGTAACAGCACATGCACAGCCATCCTTGCTCTGGACAGGGGAAGCACTGAGGTGTACAACATGGCCAGGAGCTCTGTGTCCAGGTAACTGTACCCTACCTTGAGCCTTTTCTCATGGTCATCCATCAGTCCTGCATCTTCGCTGCAAGGCTTATTTTAGTGCCATAAGCTCATTAGCACATGTACCATATTTTACAAATGGATCCTTTAAAAGTCTAACTCCATCGTCCAGCAAGCTGCGGGTGCAGCCTCGGGAAGGGAAGGGAAGGGAAGGGAAGGGAAGGGAAGGGAAGGGTGCATGGGAGAAAGGCTCCTGCCACTTGAGTGGAACCTACACTAGCCCAGGCCTTGCTCCAAAAGCCCAGTCCCTTAAATTCACGCAGACAGCCTGAGCACAGGCAGGCCCCATGACTCCACAGCCTGAGTTCCCAAGAGGCTGACCAGAGATTAAATCAGTAAGTAAAAACATTATATTTTTTTAAGTGTCAGCCAGGAAAAAGAAAACAAAGATTCATGGCCTAACATTTTGCATGCAAGGATTAGTTTCCTTCCTTCAAAAGCCTGCTGTCGCAGGGCCCTCTTGATTTCTGCAGAGAGGGAGGCAGTGGATGAGCAGCTCTGCCAGCTGCAGGTTCACCCTCTTGAGTGTGTCCATAGCAAACAGTGTCCCTCACAAGTCACAGAGCACTACTGCAGCCTGTCCCTACAGAAGAGGTAAGAATGCAGAGAGCATGTTATGGAAAGAGGGGGAAATACTCTTGAATGCTTTGAGTCCCTGATGTTGCTAAGACATTGTCAGGATCTGCGAGAAATTCATCAGCGAGCTGCTTCTCCAGAGAAACTCACTATCACATGGGTGTCTCATCTGGTCCTTTATCCTCACACTGGATCATGCCTTCCCAACCTTCAGCATGGTGCAAACAGGGTGCCCAGACCTGGCTGTTGATATGGCGTGGCATAAAGAAGATTAAATCGTATGCCTTACCCAGTGCATTTCCCTGTAAAGGAATATTCCTGAAGTGTTTTGAGATTCTTGGATAAAAGGATCTGTTAATAATAATACTTTATTACTGCAAAGCTACTGCAAAAGGTTTGTCAGCTTTTCCTTTGTGATTATATACATTGGGGTTTACCGCAGAGTTACAGAACACCTCCCCAGGCTGTAACTTGGCAAACCATGTCTCAGTCCTGAGCCACTTGATTTTTATTCATTTTCTGAAAGCTTGTGTTGGCTGAATTTAAGCCTGAAAAGTTAAGGAACAGAGAAAAAATAATAATACCTGAACTGTAAAATCTGCACTCTGGTGTTTTACAATGAAATTACTGTCTGGATTAGACTGACCATTGTTCTAGCAACACTCCACATCACCACTGAATGGGACAAAAAATAAACGAAAGGATAGAAGAGATATTTTCTTTTATATGAAGGCATGGAAAATCACGGTAGCTTAGCATCCCTTCTCAGCTACAGCTTTACCCCCAGAGCAAGCATGATTCATGTGGACAGGAGCACAAATAAATCTTCCTGTTAGACGAACTCGTGTCTGCAGTGTCCTCACACAGCTGGTCTTTGCCAGCCAGTCAGCTTGAAAATGCAGTAGCTGTTCAGTGAGGTGAGGAATGATCACTTTTTAATTCTAAGAAATTAATTTATAAAAATAGTTTTAAAGAAAAAAACGGGGCTTTCGCTTTCTGGCTCTGCACAGTCACTGTGATGGAGATGTTTCCTGTGTGTCCCTGGGGGCTTTGCTCTTTAGTGCTCCCCATGGCCTGGGGCATTGGTGCAGCTAAATGCATTACTCACAGGCTCTTTTCCTAAGCATCTTGGCTTGGATGGCCACTTTCTGCAAGGATGGGATGGTACGAGGACAAGGACTCTCATACAACTGCATCCACTGCACTGACCACAGCTGTTCATTATCGCACTTCTCTAGGGAAGCACATCAGACTGGTCCAGCCACCCAGGTCACCTTCCAGCAGCTCTGGCATGACTTTGGGGCAACTCTAGGCAGGGGATGGAAGATGCTCCTCCCAGGCCCTATGGCAACTAGAAGCAATTAAATAGAATTAAACGGTAACCAAACAGGAATTGGGTAATTGTTTCTATTGCTTTTACCACCGGGGGTGGAATCTGATTGTGCATCTGTCCTGACCAGTACTGAGCTGGACATCCAGATGAAATAAAGCAACTTTTTATAATCAGCTTCTAAGAAAAAGTAGCAGGGTGGGGATGGAGAATCAGGGCCTGTGTGTAACACTTTAGGTAACTGGCTGATCAGTGCCTAGACTTCTCTTGCAGAGTGATTCAGTTTGGCTCAGCAGCAGTGCCCTCATTCTCAGCCATACACAGACAGAGCAGCTGAGAACAGCTCCTCTCCCCACATTCAACTGCTCACACAAGCCACTAAAGGCCCATGATTATCCTTCCCTAACCTGGTCCTCAGATTTGCTGTCCACACTTTACAAAACCATCCTCATACTTAATTTTGCGAACCCTCACCAGGATGGTTTGCATCCCTTTCTGAAATCAAATTTCCACTGCAGTACATTTAGGCATCTGGATCTTGATGGTGGAGAAAAAAACAGAATTCACATGAGATCTTTTCAAACAATGTAAAAATGGATCATTTTTGTTAACTAGAAGAAGCAGAAGGACCATCAGTCAAACAGTGAGATACAGCCAAAGGCATTGGCCTCAGAGGAACGCTGCGTCTTTTTTTTTCTATATGAAGGAAATGCAGGGTAAGCACAATAAAGTGTGATAAACAAATTTATGGTATCACTGAAGCCCCAGTGCAGAATTTCACTACAACAAGCCAGTCTGCACTCATGCTCAAAGATGTCAAGTATTGTAATACTTGATGACTCTACCTTATGGAATGCTTGTCCAAGTTTCATCTCTGAAAGCAGAAAATTGTTTAGATTATTGTAGGGTTCAAAATGCTGCAAAATTCTTGACTCCATTCTGGAGAGCCAGAGGTCAAAATTACACTAAAGCAGAAAGCACAAGAGACAAAGTTGCTGCTTCAGCAACCATCATTCAGGACGATATCAAAATAGAGGTGAAGGAAAGCCTAATTTAATTGTAATGTATTGCAGAACACAATAATTTTCCATTATGAACACTCACTACTTTCTTGCAAAGCAAGCTGCTCTTGGACTGTAATATTGAAAGGAAAGGCTTGACTATTTATTTTTAAATTCCATGATAAAGTTGTTGGCATGCTTGGAATAATCCCACAGAAAATGGAGCAAATATAATGAAAATAGCAAAACTAATCACTGAGGAATCAAGGAAAGCAAAGAAGAGACAGAAATGAGAGAGAAAACTGAAAATTCAGTCTTTGGGAAAGGTGTCCAAGAAGGTGACATGGTCAACATCGAGGCACTGAGCTGACAATGTCTGCTGAAGCCAGGAATTCAAAATTGCTTCACCAGTAAACTGCAACATCCAGCAGACATACTGCCAGAAGAAGAACCTCTGGCACAACAGGTGAAGCACCTTAGTTCTGTTAAGGACTAAAATAACAAAAAAAACCCCTGAGACTGATTCTAACTATAAAATTATGAAATTTAAAGAAATACACTCATTCTACTAGAATGTTTGCAGCTGCGATGCTGCAGTGACTCTTGGAGTGCAGTGATTTCCTCCTGAACATGGATCACAAATCTTGGTGTTTCAACTGAAGAAAATGATGCCTTTAAATGTGTTGGACTTACACCAAAGCACCAAAGCTGCTAAAATGGCAATAAAAATTCCTCAGTATAAACAAACTGAGCATGCATGGTGCTTGATTAAAAACATCACCTTGACACGTCAAACATCTTTTCTCTTTTTCCTGAATCCATTTCATGAATGCAGTCATGAAAAAGCAGTGGAAAAAAAAAGCTGAGAAAAACAAGGTAACACACACTCTGTCTTACATGTATATCCAGGCCGCGCTCTTCAGCAATAAGGCAAAATTTCATGTAATCAAACCAACTATGTTATTGGACACGCTTCAGTCAGAAATTGAAAATAATCATGTTTTATACGTATGTAAAATCAAAGTTGGACACATTTCTATGAAAGATCTGATGAGAATTTGGAACTTCTTAAAGCTCATGAAATCTCCCAAGAAAAGAAGAGCAATCTGGACTTAGAAACACTCCAGAAAAGATTAAGCTAAGTCTTGGTTCATTTAGCAGATGAGCCACATTTCAGTTAGAAAGAAAACACATTAAACGACTGGGAATGTCATAAAAATGTTATGCTTCAGCTGTATTAACTGGCAGAAATTGTATTTGCAGTTCCAGTAAGCTATGTGAGTGCTGAAAGAATATTTTCAGGATTCAAATTTATTCCTTCACCACAGAGGTCCAATATTACAGAGCAAATATCAGAAAATGTTACTTCAGTATTTTCAAACACATTATTCAGGAGAAACATGTTTGCTTGACAACATTAGACCATTAGAGTATATTCTGTAAAATTACTATGCAAGAATGAGTGAGCAAAAAAGAGATTAAAATTTAAACTTCAACCTTTTATCTACACTTTTATTAGGATTAAAACCAACCTGAAGGTATAACCAAATCCTAAGGGTTTTTTTATTTATTTTTCTTATCATGAACCAAAGCCAGGAAAAGAAAACAAAGGCAAGGTAGAACAAAATAAAGCCTTGCTTGACTTCTAGATCTAAGTCCCCCCCAGGATCCTCAAATCCTGAAGACCTGCACACCAAGACCATAGAAGTGTTGCTGCAGCTGTGCTCACAATTGCCCACATCGGGAGGTTCATGCACACCAGGACAGCTGCAGGTCACAACATGGCTTTCATGGAGGAAGCTGCTCACAAGCAATGCAAAGCGGCTTGAAAGGTCCTCTCTCACACTCTCCATCTGCAAAAATAAACTCCACGGTTCATTTGATTAATTATTTTAGTACTCAGCACAATTATATGACACTAGAAAGCATCCAGAGAAGGAATAATAAACTAATAAGGATGTTTTTTAACTGGAAACCACTTCACAGTAATTAATCCATGGTCTGTGTTTGACCATGTCTCTGCATAGGTTGAAACTTGAAAGAGTGTATCAAAGCACACAGTTCCTTAGCACACAGACCCCACTAAGTTCATTTCCTATCCAAATGCAGTGTTCAGTGTAAAAGTTAATTCCTCCCCTACAGAGGTTATGGGCTACAGCGATATTCCCTCCTTTAATGAGGGAGAACACTGCTGTGCTGGGAATATTTCCATGACCAAATTAAATTCCTGAAGTATGCCCAGCATAGCCAAGAGCCCAGTGCTGCAGCCTTTCCTTACCTCTCTTTATGGCCTGACCTCACCATAGTAGATTCGAGCCCGTAGCTGAGAACAAACGATGGGGCCAAATCTGCCCTCAGACACACTCAAGCAAGTCCATCTTCTCAAGGAGGCTGCTCAGGTACTACTGAAGGTGTTTCTGGACCATACTCTTTGTAGTCCACCAGAATAGACTGAAAGTCATGTATATTAAGAGAGCCTTTCAGTTTAGCATGTCTGGTCTTTTCCCTTTTTTTTTTAAACCTTGTGTTTTTCCAAGTCCTCAAAAAAGCCTTTTCAGACTAACACCAGAAAAAAAAATTACAGAGGAAGACAGAAAATCTCAGACATCCGTCTTTGGTTTGAACAAGTCTGACTATCCCTTCACACTCACAACAAAATACTAAAAACTGATGTTAAAAGAAGGTAAGATTTTCTTAGCTGAGAGAAGGAATTATAGTATATTTAGGAGAAGCAAGGGGTTCTATAAATAGATTAAATGATGCACACTTTGTTTGAGAGAGCTTTCAACACAGTACACAAATTAAACATTTCCAGAAATTCTGTTGGGCCTACATAACAGGGTGGTATTGTGGACACTCAAAATGACCTTTCATTTAAAAAAAAATTTAGAAGTCTGTATATATAATGGAAAATGTGCCTTGATAAACATAAGGTACTTTGTTGACCATGGTTGAAAACTGACTGTTGAAGTGATCTCCATGGACACAAGATGAAGCCTTGTTTTATTTATTTTTTTATTTTGCTTCTTGAGCAAGGTCACGGGTTCGCAGACATCGCACGGGGAAAATGGAAACTTGTACCTCACCGCAGAAGTAAGCAGAGCCCTGTATAGCTCTCTGGCACACTCGCTGTCCAGCTCAGTTAGCTTTCTGTGATGCAGAGGAAGAAGTATTCTCATCTCAAGACCTTGGACATAGTGTTAAGTGTGGTTGGACCCACCCTAATGAGAGAATGCAGAAGAGACGCCGCTCACCCATCCTGTCTTCTTCAAAACTTGTGGCATTCCTCTTAGGTACTCTAAAGAGATGTTTGGGGGTTTTGTGTGTCCCAGCTTGGTAGCAGAGAAAGATTTATGTATATACAAAATCCCCACTTCAGTGGACTGTTCTGGACCTTCTCTTCTTGGCAGAACAGCTCAGAAGTCATGACCAATTAAGGACACCTTGCCTGACACCCCCAGTGCCGCTCCACCCCCATGCTTTGAGACCCTTTATCGCAGGTGTTACATTTAGTCCTTGGCCTACAGTAAAGTACAGCTTCATTTTACTTCTCACAGCTTAGGGCTGCTTCCTGATGGTTTCTGTACTCTTACACCTTGCGAAACTTACTACTTTTCAACTCGTATCTCTTTCCTCATGTCTACAGCAGCCCTTCATCTTCTCCTCTGTTACCCCCAATGCACTTATACACTTTTGAGGAAGGAATTGCAAGCACAGCTCACTCATCTTGTTCTGCTATAACTCACGTGATGGCTTCTCCCAAAACTTAGAAGTCCTCTTGGTCTTCAGTGCAACACAGTGCAGGGCATTGCACAAGGAACATAGGTGCTTTTTGAGTAGTTTGCCTCTCTCTGTCTCCATACTGCTGTCTTTGAATGACCACCTTTATAAAACACATTGATGCCTGCCAGTGAAAAACACTGCAGGTAAGGGAGGAAGAATCATGACTTACGTGCGGTTCTGGAAGGAGCAAGGTGCTTTCTGAAGTGTGTTTAAGTTCCCACTTCTCCTTTCCCTTTGTGGCAGTAATAATGTCTACTCAACAGGATCCACAGTCCAACTCACTATTTTATTATTAAATTACAGACCTAGAAATGCTCAAAATAAAACCTGATTAGATCAAACACTACTTGCTTAGCACATCACCATGGCAACCCCCCTTTCTCCATCTGCTTATTTAAGATAATGATGGCCTCTGCAATGAACTTCAAAATAGATACATAGATAGAGCCAAGTCAAAACAAATTACAGAAAATTAGTATCTTAACTGGCAACATGCAAGTCCATCATCCTCTGCCCCAGGATATCACTGTTGTCTAGGCTGAAGATGAGAAAAAGTATGACCACCAGAACTAGCACATAAGAAGAATTTAAGTACATCTGTAAATGCAGTCAACAAAATCCTCAGCCTCTTGCCGCGTTACCCTAAAATTCATAGATACTTCAGATTTTTACTTTAAAATCCTCCAGACACACAGAGTTTTCACACACCAGTGGCTTCCAGTGTAGTCTGACTGGGCAGCACAGTTCTGGTGGTGATACTACATAAATGCTCCCCAGAAGAATCTCTATTGGAAAATACAAAAGCTAAATCATCTAAGCTCATTGTAGTCATTCACATAATGTCTACTTAGCTCCATGAATCACTCCGAGCTGATTGCAAAAACACCTCATTGTCACATGAAAACAGATAGGCTCCTCGAAGCCAACCTGGCAGAAACCTCTCAAAGGTGCCACACTCTTCTGTGAACAAGTGAAGTGAGTAGTTCTGACCTGTCTGACAAAACGCGAGTATGCTGGAGGACAGCCTTCCTCCTCTTTCAGCTCAGTGGGAAGCAAGACTGTCATCCTTTTTCAGATGAACCTCAACATGAAAATCTCATTGTATCTCCCTTTTTTAATGACTTTTAATGTTCACATCCCAGCCCTACCCAGGGATTCAGGTGCTAGGAAGGAGTCAGAGACAGCCCTGTGACTAAGAGGGACATACCTGTGCAAAAAGGTGTCAGGTAGACCAAAGCCTTGAAAATGAGAACAAGCAGCATTCCTTTGTGCTCTGAAGCAAACGAGAGAAGTCCTAGATCCCAAGACACATAACCTGGTAGGTTCTATGCCCTGAAACACAGCTCCAACAGGCTGTGCTCCTTTGTCTTCACAGACTTTTTCCCAAAGCCCACATTTCTGTCTGTTTGTACGGATGCACACAGTTCCGGGCAAGGCTGTTCTTGGGACGTATGCCCACACAGGCAGGCAAACAAGGATCTCTGCAATCAAAGAAAAGCATTCACAATTCGTCCGTCTTTATTTTACTGTTTATAAATACCCAGTTAGGAATTAGGGAAAACCACTGTGTGGTTTAAGTAGCCAGTCTTTGACCACAAAAGATGAATAGTGAATAGCTGAAGTGAATGATTCCCAGAAAACTCATAGTCTGTGAACGGTTTGTCTGTGCTATTCAGCAAATGCTTATGAATAATGAACAAGCAAACAGAAGTCAGAACATGACCGGAGGATGGATTAAACTCATCAGAGCATTTATTCACAATTAAATATTTATTGTACACTATATAAATAGATATATATGTTGGGGGGTTATTTATATATCTCACACTCTCGTGCAAGCATAAACAAGCCAGCACACTGACAGCGTCATGTATCATCTATCAGATGGCAATGAGCAATGCTAATGGGAGAGCAGGAAATGACTCTCTGTGGGTGCTGTAGTGCAACACCCAATGTCAACTACATCTTACCTTCTTGTTTTGTCTGTCCCGTGTGCTGCAATAATGCTACAAGTACGACGAGCACTCATACTGAAAATGTGGCAGCTATGCATCAGCAAGGCACCTGGGTCTGAAAGAAGGTCAAGTCCTGACAAACTTCTTCATGGTGTTCCTGATGATGCTGATGATATTGGGATGATATTGATCCCGAGGCGAAACCTAAGACAGAGTCCTTTTATGAGCACTGCCACTGAAATATCCTGGCTAAGAGACTGTCAGAGATGTTACCTACAAGGAGTCCTGTCTCTTGACTTACATACATTCTCCGCTTGCTGCAGGGATTTATCAGCCCCTCACTGGTAATCTGGAAGGGACAATCACCAGCATAAAAAATTCTTATGCCACACATATTACAAGACATGGTACAATTATGCTTGCAAACCCCTTTGTGACAGTCCTGAATGGGAAGTAGGCTGAACCATAAATAATCCAGAAGTATTTTTTATTTCTATTAAAACATGTTTACTAGATCACTAAGCCCTGTCAAACTCTACCATAGAACTGGGCAAAAAACAGATATTATTTTTTTCCCAACTGCCAACGGAAAATAAGTATTTGGGGCTGATTTGATTTTTTTCATTTCTAAATATAGCCTAATTTCAAAATGAAAATATATTTTAAAACAAAATGTCTAGATGCTTTCCGGGCCTTCTCCCCACTTTTTGTCAAAATGATTTATCAAACTTGACTCAAATTGATTCAATTGCTCTAAAACTGCTGTGAATTTATATATTAACTAAAAATATTTTCTGCTGAGCTCCATCCAAAATATGTATAACACTTGCAAGAACTGGTGGGGGAAACTGTGACTGGGATACAGAAATATTTAAATATCCAATGCAAATAAAGCTCAAATGTAATAGCCTCCCTACTGCAGAAATGTATTGGCACATTTCCTCCTGGAGCCAGTGAGGTGATTAACTGGCCACGTGTGCTAATTATTTGAGGTTGATGTTTACATCAACACCGTACAAACTCGTGCCATTTTGCTCGCAAAAAACCCCACTCTACCAAAGCCTGGAGACTGGATCTTCTGTGCTTGGGAAAACCTGAAATAAGGCACAGAAAAATGAGCCTCTGGGATTTCCAAGCAGAGGTTTGGGCAGACCCGAAGAACCCAACAGCCTGGCCAGGGAAAGCCCTTGCTGTGCTGGCCACAGTAGCTCCCAGAGGGCTTCCCCAGAGCAGGAGTCACTTGCACAGGGACTCCCATTGTTTCTGTACTGCTGGAAGCATCTCTAACAACAGCCTCCCCTGGGCCTCAGATGGGGATGCATGGAGCTGACTGCATGTTACCTACAGGTGTCTTTGCATTTGGAGGAGCGTTTGTGTAGTGCTGGTAGATAAGCATTATGCCAAATCCAGCTAAATGTTCTTTTCTGACTCTGCTGTCTGTTGTTCTGCAACTGGTTCTTGCATGAGCGGGTTATACTAGTTGTTTACAAACAGCGGGTGAGATCTCCTCTCAGTTGGCAAGAAATGGAAGTAGTTCCCCAGAAGTTAATGTAAAAGTTCCATGTCAGGATTTCTGGAGGAATACACAAGGAGAAAGGCATCTAGTTGCCTGTGTAATGATAATACGCAGCTGTAACAAAAAAGGAAAGGGTTTCACAGGAAAAAACTCCCCACAGACACAGAACACAGGCTTTCCCCAAACCTCTTTGAAATCCAGAGGCCAAATTCCAATCCAAGTCTGAGTGAATAAGGTACAAGTCTACTAAGGTGTGTAAAGCTTCAGCAGTGTACACTTGGTGTTAGAGTATCTTTGGCGAGATCCCTGGGCTGCTAAGCAAGCAAGGACATAAATGTCTTCAGACAGCACCTGAATTTGCATCCTTCCTTTGGATGAAAGCAAACAGGTTTGTTCTTCATCCATGTTTGGAGTAAGCGGAGCAGGATCAGGACTGAGCTTTTGCTGAAAGGTACCTGTTGACATGTTTCTCTTACATATACTGACAGCAAAAATTAAGTTAAAGCTTAGCTTGAAGGTTGTTTGAATTGACCATGATCTACAAACCCAGTTTCAGTTAGAGGAGTGCTCAGGGGCTTTCGCCAGCCCTGTTGTTCACTGCGTCTTTCCATATATTCCTGTCAACTGTGGCTGAGTCTTATCAGTTCTCTGTTTACTACTTGCATGTTTCAAAACAAGGCGGGAAACAACAGCCAAGGAAATCCTGGCACATTTTCTGTGTGTGACAGCCCTGCTCTGAGTAATAGAAAACTAACAGCGGACGGGTTTTTTCATATCTGCTTACAGATGGTTTGTCCCGTGCATTTCAGGCAGCAAAATTAGATCAGTAGCTGCTTTGTCAAAGGCTTTTCTTTCTTACAAAATGTTCAGTTTCTTTCAGAGCCTGTCCAGTCAAGTTCCTGTGAAGGGCTGATGGCAAACGGAGATCTTCTGGTGCTCTTCAGCAGCCCGGTGCCGGCGGGGACGGGACTGATTGCTTGTTTGTGTGTATCAGTGCATCGGGTCGTGAAACAATGCTGGTAAGGAATGAAGGGAAGAGAGCGCAGTGGTCAAGTGTGAGCTTTATAAACTTCGTTTAAACCTGCACTGGGGGAAAGCGTCCTCCCAGGTGACGTGGAGGAAGGCCTGTCTACCCACTAGATGGTGCTCAAAAATAGCGTACCGGCTGGAGCGGTTCGGCCCCTGTGTCCGGAGCCGGCGACCGCCTCCTGATGTGATGCTTGGGTCATGCACGACTCTACAAATGTGCTAAGCCTGTGGTTCAGAAATCAGCCGGAAGCCGCTACGTTTTCTACCGTAATTTGAGCTCGCTTTGGTCTCCTTGTTGTGGGGATGTGCCCTACAAGAGAAGGGTAAGTTCAGGTGTAGTTTGGTACCTCCTGTTTTTCGCAAACTGAGCAACCTTGTAAGCAGCAGATGCTTGTTCTGGCTGGCACAGTGCGTGGCATGGGTGCATGCTTCAGGGTCCTCTGCTGTGCCACAGGCCGACCCCCTGACCATGGCCCAGGGCTCTGCAGACACTGGCTAACACAGCGGCACATGCACAGGGCTCAGCAGCGATGGTCAAGGAGAGCTCGTCTGGCACTGTAACACTTTCTCTCATGATTTAAGAAAACCATTTCAGTTTCATTCTCGTTTTGAAAGTTTGACCTTTGTGAAGGCATGTGCACTTACAGCAAAGCAATTCTCACATTTTAGTTAAGACAGGGCACTGCTTTCTCATGGGTACACAAGGAGGTACCACAGCAACTCCCACTTCCAAATGTTTCTTAGAAAATCCCGGCTTTCATTTTTTTTCCCTGCACTATTTTCAATTAATTCCAGAAATAAAACACGCTTGCTAGTGGACACAGCAAGCTGGATTCAGAATCAGATCGTGATTTCACAATTACTCTATCTGATGAAAGAGAGTTTCCCTGATCTTACACGATTGATGGCAAGATCAATTTCTGGTCCTGTTTGCCAGTGGTTTTCACGTTACGCGAAGAATTTTCAAAAGTAGAATGCAATGCTCTTATATAGCCACAGGAACATGACAGGCGTGGGATCTAAGACAAGGTATAAGTGAGGAATCTGGCCCCTCGAGCTACAATCTTGCATAGTCTGGAAAAGCTTTCTGGGTATAAAGCAGGGCCACAGGTCAGGCTGATTTCTACAGCGGTCACACAAAGGCCAGCTGAGGTCAGGTCATCTGCAATAAGCAGATATTTCCATACTGGAGCACTAGATAATGTGGTCCTGGCACATCCCTGTTCCAAACACATGGCCAATATTTGCTATTACAAATCATTTATTAAAGCTTGGCCAATCATAATAGCAAATTTATACGCATGTGAAGATCTCTACATTTTGCCAAAAATAGCTCATGCATGAAAATATTACATAAACTTTCTGAACATATATCAAAATAAATATTACAAATTACAGGAAATATGCTAAAATGACTCCCATTAAAATTTCAGGATTTGTTTAGGATTACTCTGATGGTTATAAAAGTGTCTCCTCTCATATCCTTCTGTCAAAGGAACAGCTTTGCCTTGGTCATTTTCTCCCCTTAAAAACATGCCAGATTATTCTTGTATCCATCAGAACTCCTAAAGGCACAGCGCAAAGTCTAGACACCTGCACTCATCCAGACTGAGTACACCGCTGAGCTGGATCCCCCCAGGTCAGAAAAATCTTCTGTGCCAATTTTCCAGTGCTGACTGATGCTGGCCCTCCATGCTGCGCAGAGCTGAGCCTTCGAGCCACCATCTGCAGTGGTCACCGCGTGTCTGTGAGTCGTGCCAGCACTTTAAAGGCAGGTGTCGACACCCTGCACAGAGCACGACGACAGCAGGGCTTGAACTTCCACTGCACGTGTCAAAGAGGGATGAAGTCACATATTTGCTTCACTTGATGCCTGTCAAACTGGCCCTGCTACAGCTCTGGCTATACTCACTTCACAGCACGATAATGATTGCGGTATCATGACAGTCCTTCAATCTGCCTCTTATTCTGTGGCATGGGCATGGCAGGGCTTCACCTCACAAGCGAAGACACCTACATTCAGCCATGAGCTGAATTGCACCCAGAAAGCCCGACACAATCTTCTCTGTGTTAGTGCCAGAGTGTCCTTTGACTTCAAGGGATTTTGCCCCAGGACTGATGAAAATTCTGTGATGCTCACGAGGTGAAACCTTGTGCACTACATATGGCCATAGCTCACTTCAAGTCAATGAAAAAGTGCTTGAAAGCATTTGATGAGTCCTAAGTCTAGCTTGACAAGAATAATTTGTTCATCTCTGGTCAATCTTTCACAAGACATGATGCAGAGATAGTGGGACTTGAAAGACAGGAAATGAAAATGATGACAGAGGTAAAGAAAGAGCAATGGGAAATACTGGGACTGTGTAACAGAAAAGTTATATGTTTAAGGTTAATGTTAAAAAGAACAAAAGAAAGGAGTTTTTATATCACGTTATCTCTGGCACTTACTACCTCATAATTTCATTGAAGCCAGGCATATATCAGGTTTCCAAGAGGGCTTAGATATGGATAAACTAGATCCATATGAAGACATACAGTGTTAGAATGGGAAAAGGAAAAAACCCCTAAAATTCCCACTTTTGTTTTTTAATGATAAAGTCTTATGAGTCAGTCAAATTATTCCACAGCTGCATATAACAGGACTTGTACTTCCCATAAAGCACCAATTATTTGGCACGAAACCACTTTGAAGCTGCCACCTTGACCATTTCCTTGGAGAGAAAGAGAGCAGAAGAAAGAAATGAAGAGACCTGCCCTAAAGTGATGCAGAACAGGTCAAGCAGACTTTAGGGGGGCCATCCCAGTGAGCTCCTTTGGCATACAGCCTTGAGGAACCCCAGCTCGCCACATCCCATTGGCCTCAGGCTCGCCTGGGTGGGAGGCTATCACGGGAAAGTTCAGTGTGCCCAAAATAACTCAGCAAGGAGCCAGCATATGAAGTTTAAATAACTCACTCAAGGTCACACGTCAAAACCTTGGGGCCAGGAGATCCCTATCTCCTGGTGTGTCCTTTAGCCAATGCTGCCCATCTCCTGCCATGAAATGCAGCTAATAAAAATGAGGGTGGGTCTGTGCAGGGCTCTTTTCCCATAAATGCTATCAGATATGTCACTTATCTCCCTTGGCCCGTCTCAGACAGCACATTAAATACTCCTCCGTTTCGCCAGCCGTGTATTTTGGGTGCCTCCCCTCCCTGCCCAGACCGTGGAAGAAATCCAGCCGGAGCCAAACCATCCTCGCCACGGCAGCGCGTCACTGGACGGCAGCATCCCCCGCACCGCCCTCCGGAGCCGGGCGGCTCGTTAGCCGGGGCGAAGGCAGGGAGGTGCTGGCGGAGCCTTTCCCAAAGGCAGGGGATGCGCTGCCACCTGCCGACCGCCGCTGCGGGGACCGCAGGGTTGCTCGGGAGGGGGCCGGGCGTGGTAGGCACGCCTGGCTGGGGGGCTGCTGGGCTTCGGTGCGCTGGGACCAGCTGGGCAGGGTGGGTGGGCGAATACCTCTGCGGCTGGGTAGCCGTGGCCGTGACTCAGCGCTCCGGTCGCTCCAGACGGTGTGAAACATCCCTGGGACAAGGGAACAAAACCTGCCAATTCCTCCATAAAGTCCGGTTCCACTTTAACTCTGAGCTTCCCGTGACATGAAGGGCCTGCGGGGTTGCTCTGGCCGTCACAGCACGGCACCATTGCCGGGGTTGCATGCTAGCCCCGCACCCAACTCCACCTGGGGAGAGAAGACCCCCTCGGCTAAACCTGGGAGTCAGAGGGGAAAGGCTCTCCTGCCCTCCAAACCCATTGCTTGGGAAAGTGACAGGAAAGAGGAGGGAGATGGTGCCCAGGGGAGAGTGGAGCGATGTTCAGAACCCCACAAGCAGAATGTGAAGAGGGAGAACAACCCCTAAGATGGGGGAAATGCAGTGGCCTTGGCAAAACGCTGTTGGGAGCAGGAATAAAACAGCCTGGCCAGCGCTGAGGTGCTGCAAAATCGGGAGTCAGACTTGCCCCTCCCTCCAGCACCTGAAACTAGCTTAGGCACCACAAAGTTTCCTAATACAAGTATGGGGATGATGGGGCTGTTTTCTGGCCTCTGACAACTTAAGGCACACAGCATTCATAGCAGCAGACATATCTTGCATCTGTTGGGAACAGACTATTTTTAAGGAAAGGCAAAATTTTCATAAGTATTTGCTGACTCCATGAGTTGGATAGTGTAAAAAACCAAGCTATTGCAGACCTGGGGTAATCTGCAAGCTTTAGTGTTGGTTTGAGGGCCTCTCTGTCTGTCACTACCAGCTGATTCCAGAAGCGGCTCTTAAGTCCATGTAAGGGTTTACACACTTTACCTCCCCAAAATATTCAGACTGACATTTCCTGGGGTGCAACATAAATAGAGAAGTACTGTTACTTAAAGAGGAAGGAAAGTTGTTTAAAGTGTTTTAGTGGAGAGCTTAAGTGTCTTAAATTACAATAACAATTTCCCTGTCCGAGGACTTTCACATGACAGAAAGTTTTTTTGCTGTTACATATTAGATCAGCAGACACTAAGTTTTATTTTAGCTGCAAAAGAAATTAATTTGAGTTAGAGATTTGCAAGAGTTTTTAAATGAAGCATTAGCAGTATTTAGTTTTGTAAATGCCTACAAATAAACATGACGCACAAGCAACCTCTCAAAACCAATTCCCAAACCCAGACTGTCCGGATGGCAGCTCACCTATGCAGAAAATGTCAATACCCTGTTCCCAAAAGATCCATCATGAAAACCACTGAAGAACCTTCCATCCTCCCAGCTCCAGCTCATCTCCACCTCAATGGCAAACAAAAATCTTAATGGGAAACGTATGTTTTTTCACTTGGTCCTAAATAGAAATAAAACAGTTCTGGTGAAATTATGAAGAAACCTGCCCACTTTCCCCCAAGCCCCAGGAAATGTCAGTCTGAAAGATTCAGCAAGGTAAAGTTTGTAAAAATTCACATGGATTTAAGAGCCACTTCTAGAACCAGCTGGTAATGACAGACTGAGAGGCCCTCAAACTAACATAGTTATAAGAAGTATTAATAGTGAAAAAAATCGGAAAACTGCAGGTGAGCGAGGAGTCTTTTTGTTAGAAACCACTGTGAGCAAAGCTTTGCTAAGGTGCCAGTGGTAGGCAAGTGGTTTGTATATGACTTTTATTGAGATACAAGTTCTGGCCTTGTAGAAGACAGGACCAGCAGTTTATACTTCAAGGAAATGACTTTGTATACTGCTGGTTATTTTTATAAGTCTTCTTGTTGCTATTGAAAGATGAAAGCACTTATCTTTACATATTTTCCTCTATCTCTATCAACTAGTTGTAAAACTCTATTTGATTTTCCAGATCCCTTTCAGTCAACTGTTATTTAATAAGGACTGTACTGTATGTGGAGCAGCCAAAGAGCAGTTTTTAATTTGCAGGCTGAAGGAAGCTGTATTATAGCCAGACAGGGAGGAACTTCCTGGCCATTTTTTATAAACTAATAAAGTTTTTTTTTAGAGAAGCCAGCTAATCTTCCCCCTTACTGCATGATTTCTCTTCACCTGGAACAGGAATCCTTTGCCAACAAAAGCAGAAAACAGCTTTGCTCAGCCCTCGTGATCCTGTCAGCAGATGAAGGAGGGAGATAGCAGGGTATGTTGTGCATGTATCTAATTCCTTGCACCATTGCAAAGGAAGTGATATGAGCTTCTGGGAAATCCATAGTTCCTCTTTCATATGTCAACAGGTTAACAGCATTTTGTAGACTGTATCTGGCTGTGCAGGCAAGGTGATGTTTACATGGACAGACAGTGATAATAATGACTGCATGGGATAAGTTCTGATTCCTTCTGGGCATTTATCTTTCCCTTCGAGCCATAAGCATAGGTATTGACTTAATTTGTCCTTACTGGCATGCTGTCATTACAGAACACCAATTCATTCAGCAAATTCCATTCACAGGAGTTTGCACGTCTTCATGTTTGCTCAGAACCCACTGTACACTGCTTTTCCTTCATAGCGAGTTTCACGTTTGAGAACAAGTGCTCTGTGTAAAATCCTCTCCCTGCTATATGCCGGAGAAGCTTTTCAAAACTCGGAAGTCCCAGGTGATGCAATATTTTCCCTCTGGTTCTCTGCCTGCAAAGAATTGCTTGGTTGCAGCAGTTTTGGTGGGGGTCCTCTAGGAAGGGTCTTTGGGTGCTGCCCACCCTCCTGGTCCCCACACATGGAGCGGGTGGCTCACGCTGCACAACACGGCCCTGCTGCAAGATGGGTGTGGAGCGTGGACCACAGTGGGAGCTACTAGCAAGAGAAGTCAGACCGACTGCCCACACTCTTTTTTTGGCCTTTTCGTCCTCTCTTAGGACATGTGCTCCAAAAGCCAGGTATATCACAGCACAAGAAAGTTCTGCAACCTTGTGAGATGCCTGTATGTCTCAAGGCTTCTGCAAGTAGAAGGAATAATTAGATTATTTCTCAGTGCCAGGAGAGAGGAGCCAAGGACAAGCCCAGTGGTCTCCTTACCAACAGGAACTGAATCAGTACTCCAGAAGGACTAGGAATTTTTTTGCCTGATCACAAATTCTCCAGAAGTAGCTAATTGGAAAGGAAAGGATGTTTTCTCATCATTTAAGATTATTTGGCAAATGTTGGAGGAGAGATCCTGAGTAATTTTTGTTCTGTAGGGTTTTTTCCCATGTATTTCAGAATGAATGTCCAAGCTTTTGATCTCTTTGGGCAAAACAGTGACAGTCAACATTTGTGTTTTGAGAGGTTTCAGAAAGAGATTTAGGTGATATATAAGTTGTGGGGTTTGGGTGTGAAGCTACTTTCTTACAACCCTTCTGCACTTCTGGTTTGAAATGCACTGGAAATCCCCTGCACCTACTGGGCATTTTTTTGGCTGTGGACTTGTTTTCTAAAGTACTACTTGAAAGTGATACACAAGCTAAAACCAATCCAAAATCCTTGCTTTAAAATTGTGACCAAGATGAAAACATAAATAAATAAAACCAGTTCAACTCTGGTAATGTTGAATAAACTTTTAAAAAATTATTATTTCTCCTTGTTTTCAAAGGTTACTTCCCACAGTTTATTTATTTTTATCCCAGCTTTTCTGGTTTTGTCCTTTGCCTACTGCCACAAGTGACCTCACGGGAAAGTCCAAGAAAACCTCAACATGAAGTCTGCGAATTCTCCCAAGGCAAGAAAAAACCCCACTATTTCCCATTTGGTTATAGAATGTGATTCCATAAACGTTCTTTCCAGTGCTGATACTATTAGGAAGGAGCAATAGCTCCAGCTCTGGAGTAAGGTGCCAGTAAACATCCCCCAACCCTGTCATTAAACAAAATGTTGATTGTATTTTACATTTTCCCTCTCCCAGAGTTTAATGTGCATCATTCATTGCATTGCTTTACCAACCTTGTCCTTTCTTAGAAAAACACATAATTTGCTTTTAAAAAGTCATTAATCAAACCTAGCAAATGTAAATCCACTTCTCTATGGATGGTTTTATGGGTGCAAGCTGATTAGGTCTGTCTCTGTGCACCAGAAACTGTGAGGGAGTCAGGGGTCAAGGAAATAACCTTGGTAAAATCACCAAATCCTGTGAAATGTGAGAAAGTTGCTCAGAGCAAAGTGTATTACAAGACCTGCAGACTGCAGAGGAGAAACCATACAAGTTGGGGTGGGGAGTAATGTTGGAGAAGGTATCTCCCTCTCCCCCCCCACCTCCCAAGGTGAGGTGGGCAGGGGAGAGGGCAGAGACATGGGCCGACAGCCTGGACACAGTCTGGAGAGCTAGAAAGAGGGCAAAACCGGGGAAGTCCAATGCACAGCCGGGCTGTCCAATGCACAGCAGCAAGGCCAAATATTTCTGCAGCCAGACAGGAGCCCACCAGTGTGAAGCCTCTGCCGGCCTGAGAGACCCCAAGTACCACAAAATTGCTGCAGCCAGTCTGATCTCAACCAGCAAGAGTAAACACCTGCTTCCTCCTGTGGCACCCAGAGAGGGAACCAACTGGGGGTGAGTCATGCCTGGTGAAATTCCGGGTGGTGTTGCTATAGGGGAAAAGTCATCGGGATGAAACCAAAGCCCAAGAACAGAAGGGAGAAGTAGAAATGCTGAGTATCAGCAGAGATGCAGAGAGAAGAAAATGCCAGTGGTGTTAGCACAGCAGCGCGGTCAATCAGCAGTGAGGATGTGCCTGGCATGGGTGGGCCCAGTGTGCCTGGAAACCTCTCTCGGTGCCACTCAGCCAGCAGCATGAGCCAGTGCCCACAGCTGCACTTGGGTACCCATGGG
Source organism: Zapornia atra (assembly GCA_013400835.1). NCBI lineage: Eukaryota > Metazoa > Chordata > Aves > Gruiformes > Rallidae > Zapornia > Zapornia atra. The sequence continues at coordinate 47,032 of VZTU01030362.1, forward strand.
GAAGTAGAAGAAGGAAAAGGCTGGAATGGAGGAAGAGTGGAACTAAAAGAAAATGTAACTGGGCTCTAAAGTGGAAGGAAAGCAAGCCACAGCTATCAGGGCATTGAGATTGCAGGGTTGGGATTGGAGGTTCAGCAGCAGTGCAGCAGAAAACTCACCAGCTCCCCATCCCTGCCTGCTCACTTCCAAACATAATTTTTTTTGTGAGGTTGTTTTTTTGTCAGATCTAGACTGGGAGAGAACATACCCTGCCTGGAGCAGGGCAAAGAGCATTTTGGTCCAGCTTTGCAGCAGGGATGCGCTTGCATGACCCCCCATCCGTGAACTGCACCAGCTTGAGGTGGCAACCTGCAGCTGCTCTAGGGCTGTGTGGAGGGACAGAGTTACAGTGCCGTGCTGCTGTTCAACTTTTGTGTGCACATATTTTATTTTTCATCTGGTGAATCTAGAGCCTCCTGCTCCTACTGCACAGGTATCTTCGTTCACCTCTAGACAGTTATCCTTTTAAGAAAATCCAGCTGCAGTGAATTCAATTTATACCACTGGTGAACTGAAAGTGCTTGCCATTTTCTAATGAGCAGCTTAATGAGTTTATTTTTGCATAGAGGACATCTACATGCTCTATGGTTCATGTTTCTTCTCTGACTCACCTTCATTCTTGCACCTGATGACTTTAGAGGTTTGTCCTATACTTTGCGGCAGTAAAGCTGGACTGTCCATAAAATGCTTGTAACACCAAACTACCAGGACATTTATTTTCCTAATTTAACCCATGAAACACAAGGGAGATGACACTGTGCTTGGGGATTTAAACTGACCTTTGCTTAAATCCTGTCCCATGGTCTCTGGGCACTGGCTCATTTTCCCTTGCTGCTGAGTCCATGGGGCAGAGCCAAGAGTGACTAGGTGTCAGGCACGGTTTGCGGGGCCGCAGCACCATACACACCGGTGCCACGTAACCCCGTGCCTTCCCAGGCATCTGTGCAAGCCCAAACACATTTTGCAACCCGACCGGCCAGCGCACAGAGGGGAAAGCCGTTGCAATGGGCCTTCTTTCGGCTGGTCTTTTTCCCTTACCGCTCTCCAGGGGATGGGACTCGCCTGTCCCGGCCGTGCAGCTCCCGAGTGACATCACTAGATGGCGATAGAAGTTTGCAAACCGAGTCGGAGTCGCCTTAGGACCTGCACAAGGCCAAGGGATGTGGTTCAGGCTTCAGCCCTCGACACGAGGAGGAGTGAGGGTGATTGTGGCAGCACCGCTCCTGCAGCCCACTCGATCTGCAAAGAAAGAACTGCGGGAAAGAACTTAAATATTGCGCTAGCACTGTCCTGTACATGCTGCAGTGACAGTCTCACTTCCCCTGCCTACACATAACCCCCCGGGCAGACACTATAGCTTGGGCTGCCGGTGGGCCTCTTCAGCTCCAGCCATCACCCACTTTCCCTCCTACAGAGGTGGTAACACATTTCATACTATATTTACATTTGTTTAAAGGCAAGAATCCAGCATGCTGGGCTGGAGATACAGAGGCAGGTTGTGAAGCTGGAGGGCTTCTGACTGCCAACGGGGCAACGCAAATAAACACGTCCCACTGCACACGCTGCAGTTCTGGAGCATGGCTGAGTAACCTGAGCTTGGTCAACCAACTACAATAATAAAACTGAGGTGCCCAGAGCAGCGTTTGACATGTCATTCAAGAACAAAAGTAGTTGGGCTCACTCCCAGGCTGCAACATGCTGCCTGCCTACCAGTCAGCCATGCCCACAGCACTGCTTTGGCACATCTCCATCCTGCACTCAGGTTTGGGTTTAATTTAGTGCTACATGGAAAAAAAAAGAGGGGGTGTGGGGGAGGAGTAGTCAAGAGTGGAGAGGTCAAGAAATACTAAATTTAGCTTTATATAGAATAAAAGTCTTCTGCAAGGAAGTCACTTGCCATTCAGGGTGTTAAGGTACTCCCTGGGGAAGCTGTGGGAGGCATATCTCCTTATTATATGCTGCAAACATGATCAACTTGTCTTTCTGTATAAATGACCCCTGTGATTCATTGCTGTCAGGCAACCTGCTCAGAGTTTCAGTTCCAGCTGAATTTTAAAAAGGGGTTGAACAAATTGCTAGTGTTTTCTGGCCCATAATGCAAAATTGTAAAGTCACAAAAGGGTTAATTACCAAAACTACTTCAGACTATTACTGAAGTTTCCAAGGCCAAGAATGTCTGCTCCTCACATGCTTCTGTTTGCCCTTTACTCTGCTGCTGCTCACTGTGTTCTGCCAGTGGAGCAGAGATGATGTCCCGAAAGTGATGACATCCTTCTGCCTCATAGCAGGGACAGCAAGGCCTGTTGTGACATTGAAACTTGTCCTCTGCTCCTCTAAGCCCCATAGTACATCATCTTCAATATCATCTCCACAGGCTTGCAGGGACACATTTTGATGGCCTTTATGTGGCCCCATGCCCCAGATTTCCACAGTGACTCAGGAAACAACAGACCTTGCTAAGGGCAGGTTGTATTCTCCTGGGAATCATGGACAAATAATGGATACAGGCAAGGTCTGGTGGTCTCTCTGCAGTGTGAAATTGAGTCCTCCTAGTGCCAGGGTGAAACTGAGAGCAAAAGCACTTTGCCTTGTGGCACCTGCAGTCCCCACATCACACAGTGAGGGTCTGGTTGAAATTGAACCCTGTGAGATAGACAGAAAGAAAACCCCGTGGTATAGATGGCAGGGTTGTTTGGGTTTTTTATAGCTGCTAACTCTCAGCCAGAGGGCAGAGGGTCTATCTCCATAGCCTTCCAAGCTTTCACCTTCTCAGTGGCCTTGTGAGCAGGAAAGTGTAGATGGGCACTGAGGCATCAGGAGCAGGAGCGACCCACCAATGTCCTGGGACCCTGCAGCAGAGGACGCAGTTGCACCCAGGGAAATGCATCCGTGAGCATCTGTCACACTGGAGCAGACAACTTGGTGTGTGCTGTTATTACCAGCTTGGTACAACACAGCTTTCGGTAAGGCTGGTGCTCACAGGTTGCTCTGGTTTTCCCCAGAGGTGGAAACCCAGACCGCATACCCTCACCCCACCCTCTGTCACTGATCATAAGACAGGTGTTTCAGAAAACATGCTGTCAGGCTCTTTAAGAGAATTTTAAGGGTTTTTTTCATTTCACTTTGCAATTCAAGTGTGCTAGCATTCACCAAACACCTGACATGGTTAAGTGTTGGAAATCCAGGAACATCACAGAAGCCATTTAAAGCACTTTTTTGTGTTTCTAAGGTGGTGTTATGGAAAGGGGGTGAAGCCGTGGTGTTTTCTTTCTGACACCAATTAGGCTGGTAACGGGAGCAATATGGCAGGAGCAAGCTGGGACAGGAGCAGAAAAGAGGCATGCCTGGGCAGCACGAAGGCTGGGTGAGGGACAGGAAGCATTTGGGGGGGTGCGGGGGGGAAGGGGCGCGCAAAGCCCCTGAGACACATCTAGGGTGGCTGAAAGAGCAGAGGGCTTCCTCAAAAGGCAGGGTCTGGAGCACCAAAAATTCACCTACCCACTGGGCGGGGTTCCTGCCCTGGCCAAGGAAATTGCCCATGGTTCAGGAGGGCTGTCTGAGGGAAGGTCCCTGGGAATCCCTCACTGATGGAACTGTGTACCTGGAAAAAAGGGAAAAGGAAATTCCCACAAGCTCCAGAGCTGTATTTTGGCCATTCGTAGTCAATGTCAGCAATTCATATTTAATCTTTGCTTCTGAAGAAGCAGCCCAGGCCAGGCTGGGGGCAGATAGCAGGGCCCTCAACTCCATACCCTGGCAGAAACAAGTGCAGTTGCAGCAGTCTTCTCCCTTCAGATTCCACCGAAAGCTCAGACCAATGTGGGAAGTTTTAGCTTTTATTTTTCCAGTGGTAATTCGAAGGAGTCAATGTAATTCTCTTTCTCCTGTCATCACTGGTTTTGTGTGTGCTGGAGCTTCTGGTTTCCAGTTACCACCAAAAGCAGAAATGAAAAGCGGCATGTAAAGCCATTCTCAGGGTATTTTGGGTTCAAGCAAAGTCAGAAGGTTTTGGAAACAAAACAGGGGCATTATGAGGTAATTTGGTTTGTGCTTAGCTAAAGGAAAACCAAATTTTGACACTTGCCTATCCCTGTGAGCCAGCCACATACTTTCTCCTCCCTCTGAAATACCCACTTAGTATCAGCATCCACAGCTCAGTTCCAGTTTTGCCTAGCATAAAATGTTTATGAGTAATAATTTTTTGCTGTTCAGTCAGAATTCCTGTCTGAAGGTCTCAAAATAACCACAAAATTTTAATTTTGCCAAAGTAAGAACTGAGAAACAACAGATTTTCTGAACACAAGACCTTCCTTACCTTACTTGCCCCAACTTATGTTTTATTTCTGTGACAGAGCCCAGCTATCCGGTTTCCTTAAGTCAGTAACATTTCTTCCCATTTTTCTTCCACAGGTAGTAACTGTCCCTTTTTTGTAGTCACGTTTTTGTACAGTTTTGGCATTAGCCACCCAGGGAGGCAGCAGCAGAGCTGAGAACAATGCTGGAGCCCCTTAACCCAAGGCACAGCCATGCTTCGGCAGCTCACCTGCCTTTCCCAGCTGTCTTGCCATAGACCAAGGATTCATGGGGAGGACCAGGTCATACTATGGCCACTGATTTCTTCAGTCACGCAAATTATCGTGAGAAGTGTTGGAATAAAAGCCAGGAGAAAGGCTGATTTTTGTAGTTGCTTTTAATCAGTACTGTGTGTACATGTGATAGAGATGGCTTGGACCCAGAAACCACAGAGGAACAAAGAGGTCGTCAGCATGAAGAGATGAGGTTCAGATCAGTTTATCTACCTGTACGCTTGTTATGAGGCAGGATGAAGAGCTTCTCTGCAGAGCAGACGTTTGCCAAGAGCAATGACACTGAGTAGAAGGTTTGAAACCGCAAAGATAGTCTGGGAGCAGTGAAAGCCTGTGGGTTTTTCTTTGTTTGACCAAATGACTGTGAGCGTTTCATACTGAAATAGGTCAGCACAGCTACAGCAGGCGATGAAAGACGCTTAAAGTGAAGAAGTTTTAGGTGATGCCCAGTGGAGTTTTCTGGCCACAGAAAAGGAGTGCAAAGTCCTGGCTGCACAGTGAAAACAAACAGATGTTTCAAGACTTTGTGCTATAAAGACAATTTTGGGGATGTGAGACTTCAGGGTAAAATTCACAGCATGAAATCTGTGTAGCTGAAAGACTGAGCTTTGGGGGCTGGGTCTGGTCCAGATGATCCTAGTTGATACTTCAAGAAGAAAGAAGGAAAGAAGGAAAGAGAGAAAGAAAGAGAGAAAGGAAGAGAGGAAGTAAGAGGAAGAAAGAAAGAAAGAACAATGAAAAGAGTGAAGGAGAGAAAGAAAGAGAAAAAGATAGAAAGAGAAAGAGAGAAAGAGCGAAAGAAAGAAAGAGGGAAAGAAAGAAAGAGCGAAAGAAAGAAAGAGCGAAAGAAAGAAAGAGCGAAAGAAAGAAAGAGCGAAAGAAAGAAAGAAAGAAAGAAAGAGCGAAAGAAAGAAAGAGCGAAAGAAAGAAAGAGCGAAAGAAAGAAAGAAAGAAAGAAAGAAAGAAAGAAAGAGAGAAAGAAAGAAAGAAAGAAAGAGAAAGAAAGAAAGGAACTTACTTTTGAAACTTCTGTCTGGGCAGGGAATTGTTCTTGTAGCTTGTGACCTATTGCTGTAGCAACTTCCCGTTCAGCTCCAAGATTCAGCAGTTGAAAAATCCTTGCTAGCTGTACCTAATCTTACTAGAGAGGAAGAGGAAAGTAAGATAGAGTAGGAGATACAAGAAGCTTAGAGGGCAGGAGAATGTGCATCAAGGAGAAAGGAAGCAGTCGTGCTGATAAGGACAATTATTAAGGAAACATTACAGTAAGTGAGAGAACTGTTCCTGTTTCCACTCAGAAAAATTACAATGTCAGACAGAAAGACAGAACAAAAAAAAAAGGGAAATCAAGAAGATTGCATGGAAAAGCAGCGCCCCAGGTAGTAAAATGGAGGAGTATGTTTATATACCAACAACATTAACTAAGCTAGTACAGAGATAACAGCAGCGGGAATGTCACTCAGGGGCCGTAGCGTTGATAGCAAGCAGGGAAGAGAATAGCACCAGAGGAGGGGGTGGAAAGTTTTCCTCATTTTAGGAATGAGAAAGAAAACAAGTCTGATCTGTGTAAAAATTGATTTGTTGAACTAATCAGAAAGAAGTGGTGGCAGGGCAGGTTTAGGATTCTGTTTTAAATTCCTCAAGGTCAGATTCGCACTGTGATAGCACCTTCCAGAGGAGAGGGGGGTAACAATCACAAGTTCAGAGGCCAACAGGTTTTTTCATCATGAACTTGATGCACCAAGGTGCAGGGCCAGCATGTGATGTCCCTGCCTGCTGCAGAACCAGATGTGTGCCTGCTCCACAACCGCAGCACATGTGCCCATGTCTTTCAGCTGTATGGACGGGCAGCTGTTGTATGCCCAAGAGGTCTCTGTTTGGTTGCATGACAGATGCCCACAGGCCACATAGGAGGGAAAAAACTCCAAGCCCTTGGTAACCAGAGCAGTAGGGGATAGGCTGTGGGCTGGCAGGGCAATTCCCTGTCCTAGTGTAAATGTTGACATGCATCTGGCCCATATATTATCTGAACCTCCACCAAGCAGAAGATGCAGAAGCATCACCCTCAAAAAGAAAGAAGAAGCCGTGGAAACGTTAAGTCCCTAATGGGATGAGTTAGTAACTTAGTAGGGGGTTGAGGTGTGAGTTGGAGCCTACAGAGGCTGGGAAAATGGACTGAGCAGCTGAGATTGTACCTTGGACATCTCAGTGCGAGGGGAAAGTGAGAGCTGCCATGACGCAAGACAAATCAGTCAAAAGACATCAAAACAAACAGCAAAGCGTGGGTTAAATGATGTGGAGAAAGAACTCACTGCAGGAACTCTTCCTCTTTTGTGCAAGGGCTGTTACATGATGCAGCAGCACCCAGGTGCATTGTGTAAACCAACACAATTGTACAGACAGTATTTTTTACTACATCCTCTTAGTTTATCCTTAGTTCTAGTTTTCCTCTAGTTTCTAGGGAAGTCTGGGCATAAGTTAAAAATAGAGATCCTTTAGACGTGATCAAGATTTGACATCAGCTGATCAGGTGCTGGACTTAAGTTCTTATGTCCTTTTTGGGATTGGGCTCTAGACACTTTCCTCCTTTAAGCTCTCAGGAAATCCCCAGGCTAGAAGGACTGAAAGGAAAACTAGTCTAGATGTCTCAAAGTAGAGAAAGGCACCTGAAAATGTAACAGAAAAAGAACTTTCCTCTGCATTCAGGTAAAGTCTGTAAGTGGTTTTTAACGTAAACTTTCCCCACTGCCAGAGCATATCTGCACTGATCTTGTGCATAAAGCCTGAGACGGACTTTTAAAAAAAAAAAACAACTGTCCAACGGGGTCCAAAATGAAAGCAGCCCCCACCAAGGGGGTCACCTCCCTTTCCTGGTTGGAAGCAGTGAATCATGGGGAAGCTGGACAGGGGAACAGCAACGCCTGGGTGCCCATGGGTGCTCCTGGGGTGCCTCACCTGGCAGCAAGTACACACACAGCAGCAGGTACTTCCCAGGTACTGGGAAGACACCAAAAACCGTTGGGCCACTAAGTGGCAGCCTGGGAAGGAAGGAGGCAAAGCCTGGGGTTCATTGGTCTATGCAGAAACAGGATGAGTGGAGCAGGTCTGGGATTGCAAAGACGTGAAGACACTGGATGAAGTTGATGAAGGAGCAGGCAGGGATGTGGCTACTAGGGTGGCTACAACCACCCTGGAAGCAACCAGAGACAGTAGCCAGATCCTGTATCCTTCCAACATAGCACTTGCCACTACCACCAGCAGCAATGACACTTGCACCACCACCTGCTGCAGGTGCCCCAGGCGAGGGGAGCTCACAGTGCCCACCACCACCCGGCCCTGTTCAGCTGTCCTGCTGCACTCTGACTGCAGCAGAAATCCACGTAGCTCAGGTCCATCAGGCCAGTTGTTGCAGCTGGTATCACTCAGCCATGACATTCGGGTCTTCTCGTATTTCTGAAGTGCTTCACCCACTGTGCATGGTCCCTTCTGCAGGGCAGGGCGCAGGAGCTGGGGGAGTTTCTGCGAGAAGTCCCTTAGCTTGTGCAATGCAAAAAGTCAGACCAGATGATAACTACTCTTTTAAGGTTTCTGAACCATTTCCTGCCTCGCTCACACGTTTTCTCTGCTCATTTTCCCCCTCTGCCTGAGCTGGGCTGCAGCAAAATCTGATCTCTGGGTCATCTCCTCCTCCGTCCCAACAGGGACTCCACAAAAACTCACTGCGGAAAGCACCTCAAAGGCTGGGGAACCACGGCAGAGGAAAACAAAAGACAGAGAGCATACTGTTGCTGAAATGCCCGGCCCAAACCAGGGGGAGCCATGTCCCCTCCAACGGTCCCAAGGATCATGGCTTTCCTCTCCAGGAATGCCTCACACCAGCCGTATGGACATGCTGCTCTCAGGACACAGGCTTTTCCTTCCCACGCCCTGTGAAAGGTGAGACAAGCTTCAGGCACAGATGAATATTATACCGTGCTTGGCTTTCAACAGCAAGGAAATAAGCTGAGGACTCCAGTGCACATGGCTGGGAAACCATTTACTAACCGGGACAAATGCAGGAAGATATTCTGTCCCTGGCAGCATGCCCGCACAGTCACAAACGTGACACCGGGAGTCAGCTACACGCCTGGAGTGAGTCCGTGGGAGTTGTGGAAGCTGTGAATAATCCTGCATGCACCACCCTGGGATGGAAAGCTATGTGAAGCTCATCACTAGCAGCAACACAGCTCCCTGAATATATGTGACTGCTTGGTAGGACAGACAACAGGACTGGGGCTGGGGCTGGCACGGGCTTGCTGAGTGCAGGCAGCATTCCCCTTTCGCTCGAAACTGCAGAGGACTTGGGTAGACACCAAGCTTCAAGTGTCCTAGGGTACTTGAGGGCAGGGGTGCACAAAGCAGCCTGTTCCTTTACAGAGAGGAGGGATTTAGCTCAGAAACACCAGCCTGCTCAGCAAGGTGCAAAGAGCAAGCAGCTAACGTCCTGCCTAAAAGGCAGGCAAGTGCAGATGAAGGTCAGGAAGAGACTTCAAAGAAAAGAGAAACCTGGGTGCATGTTATGGATAAATGCATTAGGCAAATTAACAGGGTTGGATTGTGTCCAAAATCTCTGGTCAGCTTCTGCCTCCCCACTGCCCTTTTAGTGCACACATCACCCTATGGCTTTGACTCAGGATTTGTCAGTGGAATGGCTTTGGATCTACTGTCTTGTGTCCTGAGAGGAGATGAGTTGGAGGCACTGAGATCACAGGAATGTGGAAATAATCTTAAATCTTTCCACTCTGTATAACAGCAACACGCCGGTGCTCCCATGAGATGCCCTGGGTGCCATGGCTGCTCAGCGCCGGCTGGTGGGTAGCACAGGACCCATTCCACAGCAGTCAGCTTCCCAAAGCGCTTGCCACCTGAGCCAGCCCAGCACTGCCAGAGCACCGGCTCAGGGCAAGCACAGTGTACAGTCCACCTCTGCTCTTCAGCAGGTTTTGGTGACAGGGCAGCTATGCCAAGTCTCGTCCTCTGCTAAAGGCTTGTACCCTTACAGGCTCTCAGTTTGGCTTCTCTCTCAGAAAAACATTCGCTGGCAGGGGCTGGCAGGAGAGGGGAGAGTAACCCCCATAATCACAGTGCTGGTGTTGAGGTGGACTTTTCTGCTCAGGAAGGCACTGAGGGCCTGACAGTCCCTCTCCCAGTGACCTTAAGAGGAAAGGGGGCAGAAGATGATTGAGCATGGATGGACAGTACCTCACAGACAGCAGGCATGTCCCTGTCCCCCCACAGCTTGTCAAAAATTGCCTAGTTGGGGAAAAAAAGACTTCCTTCCGTAGTTTCTTCCAGACATAAGGGATAGGCTGGGAGTGCTACAGGGACAGGGAGCAAAAGACACTGTGTCATGGGGAGGTGGAAATTAAAAGAGCAATTACTGAGACCTTGCAAGATCGGGAAGGGAGAGGAGGTAAGCAAGCAGAGGAGGAGGAAGGGCCCCATTGCTCTGGTACACCAGCTGAAGGTGAGGGCACAAGCAGATGCCAAAGGGAGGCAAAGTTTGCCTTTTTGTGCTTATATTTTGGGTGTCAGCCTCTGCACTCCATCTAGAACGTGGGTCAGCAGGCAATAGGATACCAGGGTGGCTCAGCTTTCTCCTGCCTCCCATCCCCCTCAAGGTTCAGGCCCGCATGCAGCAGGTGGTACCTCTAGGCCAAACCCTGCTCCACACAGGGTGGACTACAAAGTTATTTGGGTTGCCCCATTCAAGCTTTGACAGCGTGTCCCTGTATCTGTAAAAATACCAGTTTACAAACATAAGGCAACTGACCATATAAATTAGACTTGAAACTGTGCATGCAGTCTCATGAGCTCGGTTGGTTGCTTGTATTTTGAAAACCCTGATCTGAAACTGTTATGTTGTGGGTGCATGACTTCAGCCTAATGCTCAGAGCCTCACGAGACAGGAGAGGTAAGCACTGGCAGGGAGTGTTACAAGGGTGAGTCATCCGCCACCGGCTGACATGCAAGAGCTGGACATGTTTGCCTGGTGTGTAACCTCTGCCTCGTTTCATAATCTTTCAGGGGCAGAGGTGACGGTGCCTGAGACAACAGTTGCAAATGCAACAATGACAGTATCATTTTGGAGGAAACGATCCACCTTCATGGCTTCTGGTAAGAACTGCTCCTGAGAGAAGTTTGACTATGCTGAGATGACTTTCCACCAGCCACTTCACTGAAACCACTTCCTGAATATAGAGAAGATCTTTTCTGATTGAAAAGACACAATGAAGTGCTGTCATCCTCACTATTGGAAAATCTTATAGAACAGCATCTACTGAAATATGAAAGCTCGGCATGCAAAATGGGAAAGTCTAAGAGAAGGCAAATTCCAGCTTAAAACAGCTGGAGTTAGCTGAAGTTTGCAAGGAGTACTGCGTTTCCTTGCCAAAATCCAGAACGGTCCTCTTTTCCCCAGACAGCTGAGGGGTGACTCTATTGCTGACCATCTCCAGCAGGCCTTCTCACAATGCTGGTTTCATCTTTCATGTGACCTAACAAGATGTCTGGAGGTGTGTATACAAGTGGGTTCTGCCCACAGACCCACGGAGGGGTTTGCTATGGGGTCCCTCCAGTCCTCCGCTGTTCCAGAACATGAGGTGTGCAGGGATGCTGGGCATGTGTGTTAACTCTGGCTTCAGGTGTCTGAATGTACAATGCTGCCCAAGCACCTCCCTGGCAAATCAGCGCTGGAAGTCACCCCTCCTCCCCCCTCTCCCCCCTCCCCGTCATCATGGAAAAAGGAGTCCTTCTGGCTCCGTTTACAAATTTCATGGGGCACAAGAGGAAATACCACGCCTCTCTTTAAGATATGCACGCTCAGAGACACACCTCGAGGCCTCCTCCTTCCAGGTCATTTCTGACTTCTTATCAGATCTGCCCTTATTCGGTGTGCTGTGGGGCAGGCTAAGAGAAGATGCCACAGTTAATACTGGAGTCTTGCTGCAAGGCTGGAAAATAAAATTTAACTGGGGTAGTAGTTGCATAAAACAGCACAGAAAGGGAGACAGACCTTCTTGCACATTTCTAACATTATTTGGGTCATTTCCTTTCCCTGAAATGTTGCTCCTTTGGCAAGACAAGTTGTTGATGTGTTGCAGCCAAAGACATTTTCCTATTTCTATGGAAGAGCCAACTTAATTTCAAAGGGTACTTCCTTGCTTGCTTGAAAAGATCTTTTCTTACACAGAAACTGGCTCAGTTTTCCCTGAAAGTAATCTGGTACATACAGGAAAATGGCGTTTGGGTAACTCTGCCTGAGACACTGAAACCTGGTCTTCCTGTTCTTTCAAAACCACCTATACTCAAACCCACATGGATGTGTGTCCCTCTGCAGCAGGGAGCTGGTTAGATTTCATTACATGGGGTTTTCAGATAATTTCTCTAACACATCCCTCAGTAGGAGCTTTGCTGGCATCCCTGGAGCCCTGGTGTTGCTGCCTCTGTATCCCATGAGTGCAGCCATGGTTCCCAGAGTGCCTGGCCCTGGTGCCTGGCAGATGCTCCTGGAGGTCCAATTTGTCCCTGGGACACCAGCATGCTGGGAGATGGGAGCCCAGTGCCACTGGGCTGCTGTTGTCCTTTGTGACATGGCCACACTCCCAGCCATGCCCAGGGCAGCAGCTGAAACCCACCATCTCCAGGCAGTGTGGCAGGAGCTCCATGGGTGATGGAGCAAGCATCCCCAGATAGCTCCACTTACGCCACTAGTGACAGTCAGGTCATCTCTAAGTGGCTGGTGACCCAGCACAGAGGCAGAGCCATGGCGCCAGAGGACCAACAGGCTGACTGGCTCTGCAGGCTGTGCTGTGCAGTGACTCCTGGGGACCAGATGGCATTGCAGAGGGAGACCAGATGCTGTGGGATGGCAGGGAAGCTGGCATGGGTGATGGGGACACCAGGTTCAGCTTGGAGACTACTGTCATTTTGAACAAAGATAAGACACAACAGCACAGGGGCTGGAGGAGATCTTTGTAACCACTGGTGGATAAAGGCTTATGAAGCAGCATCTGAAGGGGTGGTGTAATACAGGCACAGACTCTGCTCAGGGTCAGCTCTGCCATGAGCTTACCTGTAACAGGACCGTATGCAGCACCTCCTGTTCACTTGCAGTTTAGATGGGTGAGAAAGGAGCTGACAAAGGGAGAAGACTTACACTGGGAATTCATACTCTAGGTTTGAAAACTTGCTCTTTGGGAAATCACGTTTCTCCTCTCCAGGGCAGTGAAAAAAGAAAAGTTGACCTTGGCTTACAATAAATGAGAGTTATAAAAGACAAGACTTCACACCTCCAGCAGCCTCAACAGGCCCCAGGCTGCCTGCTGGCTCTATGGAGCTCCTACTCTGATGGAAGTTTGGTGGACACCTTCATGCCAACCCCTCCTCTTGGCCTCTGCATACGCCTCATCAAGTCTCTCCCAGTCTGTCTCTCATTTCCACCCCTCACCCTTCTTCAGCTGCATTCCACTTCAGTGTGTGTCTTGCTGTCAGCACCAGGAGAGATTTTAAACTTTTCAAACATCACCATTTATTTGAATATTTTGTTTTGGCAAAGTTATGCCTTGTGTTGTAGCCTGAAAGTGGGACACTGCCCCACTGTGCATGGGCTCCATGGCAGCATTCTTCCCCTGAAATGGGCTACTACTAGAAGAAGGCCCACACATGAGGTCAGATTGATGGGTGACCATGATGCTGCTGTTGCACATAGCTTTGATGTGGATCAGCTCTGCACAGCCCTTTTCTCTTGCACATCTCACTCAGGAGCATCCCTGGCTCATCCCCAGATCTCCTGACTCTGACAGCCTCTCTCTGGAGAAACCCACCCTCTCCCAGGCACTGCTCAGACCAACCCCATGGCCGTGCCACCCCACTGCTTGTGGTGGCACGTGGTGCTGTCTTGTGTGGGAGGTATGGGGTGCAGTTGAGCAAAGGCTGGTGGCTGTCGTGGCAGTTCACCTCCTCCCCAGTGAGTCACAATGCCCCAGTATCAGTTGACAGGGCTATTTCTGGTGGCCAGCCTGGAGCAGCACGAGTGCGCCCATGGGACAATAATGAGCCACTCCCAAGGTCCAGCTGGATTTTTTGGGGCGTTGCTGAGTTTGACAAGCACGCACCATTTATAAATGACTTGTTTTCCCTTTGCCCAAATTATTAGCTTTGGATGGTGACAGTTTTAGAAGTGGATCTTGCTGGGCCTTTCCTATAAAGAAAGAAAAAAGGATGCTTGGGCTACAAACAGGGCCTTGGTGATTGTTTACTGGGAATTTGCAAAGTCCTTCTTCCCTGAGCACGGGATGCAAAACAAAGTCCCAGCCCCTGGGGCTGAGCCTCCCTTCAAAGCAACTTGAACAGCCCCAAGGGAAGCTGTTTCCAGCCATCCACACACAGCTCTGTGCAGCTCCCCACACCCCAGTCCTTCCCCACCAGCCTGCTTGGTGTTCCAGCCGCTGCAGGAGTCACACCTCCAGCCTCCCTTCCCTGGCTGCCTTTGTCTCTGCATTTAGCCAGAGGAGCCGTACACTGTTTCCCCCAGGTCCCAACAAAGGGACTAGTGGTTGGCCAGGGACCTCCTTCCCCACCCTCACCACCACTGCACATGGGCAGGGCCTGGCAAACTGTTCAGTACTTCTACTGCAGCTTCTCCAGTTGGCTTCCAGTTGGCTTCTCCCAGCCTCTTCTCTCCACTGACATTTTCGCAGGATTAGAAAATCATAGGCCTGAGTTCAGGAGTTAAGAAACCTGCAGACAGCAAGCAGAACCCTCTCTGGCAGAAGGGGATGGGGGCTGCACAGAAGCAGCAGCCACAAGGAAATGGGAAAAAGGGACTGATTGCTCTCTTTTCCCCGTGTTGTTTCAAAGGCATGACTTAAACCCAGCCCTCCATCACAAGCAGAGTGGGGAGCTTGGCACTTCTTCAAATGTTCCCCAAACCTGCTGTAGGCTTCTTACACCAGGAAGCCCTGCGCAAGAGCATGGTGGTGGGCTCAGTCTCAGGGTCACAGGCTGGTCTGAGGACAAGAAACCCACTAAGCCCAGGAGGAGAAAAGGCATGTCTGGCTCCCTAATTTCACTGGTTACTGCAAGCAGTGGGTTTCTCCACACTGGTATTTTCCCTTTCAGCTAGCACGAGTCTCAGTATTCCCCCAAGAGAAAATGAAACTACCCACCAGAAATTAACACAAACAGAGACAAACCATTTGCAAAACCCCACAGCTCCGTGCAGACCAGCCACCCCCAACCCTCGGAGGCTTGTGTGAGCAGGGGTTTCCCTGTCCCTTTTAACTCCCTCCCCCTCCCCTCCAGTCTTAATTGCTCCAAATACACAGCTGCTCAGGCAACCAGATTAGAGACGCAATCTTCCCCCTCCCAGTTATTTCTAACCCAGTTTCTCTCCCTGATCTCGTTCCCCAGGCAGTGGCACAAACAGATGAACCTAGACAACACAGGGATCAACCCATGGGATGCACTGGAGGGATGCGATATGCTTGGGACACAATGTATTACTCCAGAGAGAAATCCCTGCCTAGCTGCAGCCTGAGGCTCACCTGAAAAAGTCATCAGCTATGAGAAAGCTCACAGGGCTGGTAGCAATGCTTGGTGTTCAGTGCACTTGAACAGCTAGCTGTTGTCTGCGTACCAGCCCTCTGAGGTGATGTTTGTCATGAAGCCTCATACCATTTAGACCTATGGATATACCTGGTTCACCAGCCAAACCTTATCACCGGTGTCTGGCAACACATAAACTGTAATTACTTTGGATAACCTGTCACTTATTACCTGCATAGCATGAAGATACATAACAGCCACATACTAACCACAAATATAAAATAGCGAGCCAGTCCCCGTAAGCAGATTTCCATGTTAAATTATGTAACTGCATGGGGGAGAGAAGAAGGTGGCATTAAAGAAAAAAAAATAAAAGAAAAATCAGCAGAGCATTTCTCAAACAGTGGTAAAAGCCCCCTAGCAGCCTACAGTTCCCACATGGATCTCACTGCTGAAGTATCTAGGCACTCAGTAAGCATTTGTGTAAGATCTAGCCCCTGTTTGGTGGGGATACACAATTTTGGAGAAGCGAAACTGGGGAAGAGATGTTAAGCCCAGCTCCAGCTATGTGAAAAGTTGCTCCCTACTAATTCTGTGAAACTCATTAAAGATCAAAAGACATCAGCAAAAAACCAGAAAACTGAATCACAGAATCATGGAATTGTAGGGGTTGGAAGGGACCACGAGAGATCATCAAGTCCAACCCAGGTCTCTTGAGGAAAAGGTGAGCATCCAACCCATTAGGTCATGTTTCCTTTAGTCAGCTGCACTGGAAACCTGCTCCTCAAATACTGTGATCACCACAGCCAGGATAAAGATGAGGACTTCCCTACACAGCTCTCCTTAACACAGTTAGTCATCTTGAGATTTCACATGAAGTACTGGAGCAGGTGGGTTATTCCCAGCAGGATTTTTTTGCAACAATCAACACCAGGCCTGAAGTGCTGCATTTTGTACACAACTGCTTTGCAGCATCCATGCAGTTGAGGAGTGTTGGTGTCAGATTTTGTCAGAAATGCTCATCCTCTGTTACCAGAGTCCAAAATCCATCAACAATCACTTTCATCCAACTCCCCAGTACGAGGAACAATGCATGTAGAGTACCTGGGCCATGCAGGGGAGGTTGGCCCAAACACAGCCCCAGCCCCACATAATTTTCAAAGATGAAAGAACAGAGCAACCACGTCTCAAGGCACTGAGCTGGATTTATTCATTCAACAGTATCAGTATCAAACTAGAAATCATCTGTTTAAGATCATACATCAGATAGGAGCAGCATTAAATAACAGACGTACGAAAAAGAGACTGTGCTTCAGAAAAGATTCAGTGTACAACATACATAGTATGCCATTTTAACAAAAATGCTTATAAAGAGTCATCCTAAGCATCAAAGAGAGTTTTATAAAAGTTTACGTTCTCATCCCATGGGATGTACAGAACTATGCAGTTTACATAGTTTTACTATCATCCAAAACATCATGTTTCAAATGTATGAGGCACAGCAAGAATAACATAATTCCATTTCCATAGGAACATAAACACAGCTTGTCACTAATGACACGCTTTCCAAACCATAGCATTCACAGCAATTATACACATGTACAATTTTAAAGTATTAAAAAGCAAGAGTCTGGAACCTGCCCACTGTTACCAACAGGGAGTAACATTTGCTCTACCCTTTAAAACTACCCAAGGTATCCTTAGAGTAGCTGTACCATAGGAAGCAGTAGTCACTGCCACGCTTTGTCTGGGCTAGTTTGCCATGCTATTCTCAAAGCTAACAGATACCACCAGTGAAGGATTCCCTACACCCACAGAGAAGGGGAACAGCACTCCGCTTAGCTCTGACTGCCCAGGGAAGATGCAAAGTTAAAACACATCTGTAACCAAGTGATGCTTTGGCTCCAGAGACAGCCAATATAAATTAGCTCAGCTGAAGGGAAGCCCTGATTTCCATGAAGAATGCCCAGAGACTGGCCGAGTCTCAAAGACAGAACAAGACTGAACCAGTCTTTGACTGGTTAAATAAAGAACTCATTTTTGGAAGGTTTTCCTCTAAGGACAGGTCAGACTGAATCTTACAGCCCACATGCTCAACTTTTTTTTTTTTTTTTGATGGCAGTATTTGCAAGCATATATTATAAGTTTTATAAAAGTGCAAGGTCCAGCACAAGAAGATATCCTGGATTAAGACATTCCCAGCAGTGTTCTTTTTGCCATCTTCTTCATCAACCAGTGATGTAGAAATGTCGTTGCTTGGGATCAGCTTATCAGAGACCCTAAGGGTTTAGCTTAATCATCTGTGCAATTGAACACTATTCACATTTTACAGTCTACAATGGTGATATTTTTATGTACAAATTTGAAAATCAAGTCTTAAAATCAAGTTTTAAGAGGTAGAGGTCCATTTCTGACCTGCTGACACACAACATTACTAAGTCAGTCATATTCTAAGGCTGGTGGTCCCCTAACAATATTGAAATAACCAGCTAGAGCTCCAAGATCTATGTAGAGTGATCTTTGCCTCTTTAGCAGCTCCGACTCTTCCATGCTCCCGGTACACAATGAGGAATCTAAAAAGGAAAGAGACAAAACATGCTATTACTGTTATTTCTAAGGACAATGTAACATAAACCTCATATAAACTGAAAGAAACAAATTCAACCCACAAATCCAGGGCAAAGAGAGGGAAGTAGCTTGCTACTGAAAAGAGCAAGTGTGTTCAACTACATCAAAAAAACCTTCCATTAGCTGGGACAGCTAGGCAGACCTTCCTCATCCTCTGAGCCATAGTGCTAAGACAGCTTGGTTCAGGAAAAAACTGCTAGCTTCCTGCCAGTTGAGAATTCCCCTTCATTACAGGGGAATTTTCATCTAAATAGATGACATCCTCTTTGTGTTGCAGGATGAGGCAATACAGAACAAATATGGGACCAGTCTCAATTTTTTTTTTATTCTTCGAAACCAAGGTCTGAAGAAACCTTTGCAGTGGCAGAACTCCCCTGAACACTTGTGTAAAGGCTGTCCTGAAATGTCAAACACCTGAAGTTCCAGTTTAATGGTCAAATATATTTTAACTTTCAAAAGAATCAAATCAGATGGTCTAAGCTGGTCAAAGCATTTAAGTACCCACAAGGCAAAATCCAGAAGGAGCAATGGCACTCCAGATGCAAAGACTGTCATTGATTTAAACACTAAATGGATTCACTGCAATAATTTTGCATTACAGCACCCAAAACTCTGCATCGGTGTCTTTTGAAATACTTACTGCAATCAAATAAACCACTTGTCTGGAGTTAAGATTTTAAATGCTTTTTGTCAGGACTCTCCAGCACACTGTAGAAGTGGATTTAAAGCATGCTGAAGCCTGCTAGCTAGCATGTTGCTAGCACCAGATCTCCCTTGGTCTTGGTATTATCCGAGGACACATTCTAACTGGTTCATGCATTATCCCTCATAAAGCACTTATTAACACACAAGGGAACCCTGTTCTATCCTACAGTCCCTTCTGTTTTTAAAACAAAGGGGTTGTACTGCTGAAATTCAGCAATGTTACAGTTACGGTTTTGCGTGTGTCTTTAAGGGAGCACTGATTTGGGTGCTGCTTGTTGGAACTTTTTTAATTCTATTAAAAACAAAATAACTAGTATCAATAAAACATCTCTACCACTGTGGCAAATTAAGGCAATTTGGGGCAGCAGCCTATCCTGTGAAGAAGTGCCCAGAATGACTGCCAAAGCCTTTCTGTGATCCAGCTCTTCTGGAACTGCAGAATTCAAAGTTCCCCTGTTGCAGTCAATGGGCGTTTTAACTAACACTGAATAAGCTCTGGGTCTGATCTCATCTGATTGGGATTTTTACTGGTGTCTTTCCAGAAGCTTTTTGAGTGTGGTTTGTCTCTAAACGCTGGCATCAGGTTTTGGCACCAAGAAACATCAGTGGAGTGCAAGGTGCACACGCCTGATACCGTTACCTGTGATTTTTTCTGGCAACTGCAGCTCCTTCCTTGCATGCAGCCTTTTCCTTTCAAACAATGCTGAGTCCAGACTCTGGCACCGCGGTTGATCTTCTGGGGGTGGGTGCAAGGCTTCGTGTTTCAGTAAGTCTGCGGCAGACAGCCTGTGATTAGGATTCCTTTCTAGAGCTGCTTCTAGCAACTCTCTCATGGAAGTGCTGCAGTCTTCAGCTATGTCCTCTAAGGGTGGAGCTTGTTTGTGTATCTGTCAGAATAAAGACAGACCACCGAAACAGTTATTCCAAAAACAACGGAAAAGGAAGTCACAGATAAACGCATGAGTGGTCTGGGAATTCCCCACTTACTGGGCTGGTCTGAACTACAACAGAACATAGAACTGCAAAAAAACCACCTTCTGAAGAACCAGATTTTATTATAAATTTAGAAACTCAAAGCAAGCCTAAAGTCTGGTGCAATGCAAACACACCAAGCTTCTGTACCACACTGGAAGAACCAGAGAATCAAATTTGCCAGGCTCCAGTTTTTATCTGCAACTTTTAAGCAAAACAGACGCACAGAACGTAGCTGGGCATGCTTTGATCAAGTTCCACCCGGTTCTAACCCTGTCCTTGCAGTAAACCCAAGGCCTGTACATCATAACACAAACCATAGAGATGACTCCAGCTAAGCCTGTCTTCCCCTAAACCATCAAAACCCACTTCTTCCCTCCCCAAAAGCAAAAAGGATGATATTATCTTTCTGACAAACATTTTGATTGTTTTTTCATGACTGAAGCTTTCTCATCAATACAGGAAACACTTCAACTGAAACCAAGCTGAAGCTTTGCTAAGGACACTTACAATATAGAGGTAGGATGGATATGCAGAGCGAGGGTATCTGTTCACCCAGGGGGGGATGCCAGTTTGCATATGAATGATAGTAGCTCCCATGCTGTAGATGTCTGCTTTTGTTGTGTGGCCTCTGCAGAGGATAACTTCAGGGCTCATGTAAATCTGTGAGAGATAGTAAAAAAAAAAAAAAGGTTAGTCAATAGGGTAAAACCACGAGCAAACACAAATCATAACGTTCTGCAATCTGCAAAACCCCCTCTGTAGGGATACATCCCACTGGCATCTGCAGCCTAAAGCCAAGCACCATATGGGGAATAAGATTTTTCTGCTGGGCACATTATCACAATCACAGAGACTTTCTGGTCTGGCACTTGGACAAACTGATACTCCAGGTTTGCCCTGCGCAGACAGGCCAGTAGCTATGGGACCCAGGTTCCAGCTGGGTAGCAGGAACCTCAGTCCTCTGCAGCAAAAGGAGGTAAGTTTGTTTTGTGAGATGCTCCTGGGACTGTTCCATTCTACTTGAACAATGTGGGCATGCACTAGGCTAAAGAGAGGATGACCGTGCTGCTAGCTGTAGGGTAGGAGTCAACTCCTCAAATCCCTGCTACAGGGGGATACTACACAATCCGGACAGAACTGAGGATACACACCTTTCTGACTTCCTTACTCCTCTCTTCTACCTACCTTATCCAATAACCTGCACATTGAGGCATTATCCTAATATGCTGGATGGTGAGGAACAAGGCAAGGCATAAATTACAAGCCAGGTCTTTCAAGTCCTGCTGCGTGCCCTTGGTTCCAGTTTATCCTAGAGCAGCTATTAACGCATGCACCCCCCCTTCCATCTTTATTTTAAACCAAAAGTCCTAATCTCATCTAAACCAAAGAGAGCTTCCATTTCAAACATTTCCTTGAAACACTTGGCTTTATCAAGACTCTGAAGGAGGGTATGGTGAGAAGCTCCTTCCAGCTCCAGGCTGCCAGGAGCAGAGCAGGTAGAGAACCAGGCGGACAGGAGACACACCCCGCGGTGCCCGCACGGCTCTGCCACCAACACTGGCTGCGGGAGTAGGTTTCAACATGATGTGGGCACAGCCCACACCACGCTAGGTTTGACAGCCACCCTATTTGCTTCTGGTTTCTACTTTTCCCTCACCCAATTTCCCTCTAAAGGAGCCAAACAGAACTTTAATTAGTTCAAGTCATCCTGCCACAAAGAATCACATTAAAAGCCATCAACTGACACAAGAGCAGGAAGTTAAGTCATCACCCCATGGTTTGACTACTTATTACCACAGATTGAGAACAGCTGTAATTCCAAGGAACTACAGCTCACTCAAATTCCAAGGAACATTTCCCAGTAAATGTTCTGTACTGTATCTGCAAACAGAACTGCACATCAGAAGCCTGTGCAGCAAAGCTACAGCAGGTGTCTACAGCTGCTACCTACTCCTTTCCATTGCTAAAACACACTAAGTTTGTCTGCACCCACCACCTTTAAGTCTCATAATGAGCAAAGAACAGAATTTCTACTGTTATGTAGAAATTTTTTTTTAAAATTGGTAAACACAGTGCAACTTGAGTGAAATCTATGTAAGCAAAAAGCAGCTCCCTTCTTGAGGAGAAAAGGATGCTGGAACAAGAACCCATCTGCAGTCAAAGTGTGACTTAAAGTCAAAGTGTGAAACTGGTCAAGATGCACCTCAATTGCACAGGGCCCAAAACCAAAAATGAGATGTGCATCCAAGCTGTGGTTTCAGACGTATTTAGACTGGCCTAAAAGCCTGTTGCCACCAAAGCAGACAGCGCAAGGCGCAGGTACCTTCCCATGTCCACTCCTTCCTCCTGCTGGGCTGGCACTCATCTGCCAGTCAGACCAGAGACACATCCCAGATAAAACCAGTCCTTTCCTTCATGCTGTGCCAGTTTAACATTCCTGCAAATGAATCACACTTTCCACACTCAATAAACCTCAGCAAACAACTTTTTCCTCCCCTCAGATGGTTCTAAACTGAGGTTTACATAGTTTAGCAAAGTGACAGAAGCATATCAGAAAGTGCAGCAAATGCCTAAAAAAGGTATTTCCTGCAGAGCAGCTTTGTGACAGCCACAGCACACTGTGCTGCCTGCACTACACGCACCCTGTTCAGAAGACCCAGGTTTTTCAGGCTACACCAGTTAAACAAAATGTAACTATCTTTCAACCATTCTGTCCAGAATTGCAGCTATTTATTTACATAAAGGAGATTCATTACATTCAGACTTTCAGTGCTACAGAAGCCAACAGAAACACTAAATCCCCAGAGGAGAACGTGCACAGCAGAACTGCCACTTCCTTTGTGGACACAAGGCCCTGCCAGTACCAGAGGTAAGAGAAGCCAGCTGGGTCACAGGCGCAATGCTGCACGGCAGTGCAGGGGTCGCACAGCTGCATGCAGAAACAGCACTCCAGGACAGCTGCACCACATCTTAAGGCTGCATAACAGAGGGTGCAAAACTCCAGAGGACTTTTCCTTTCTTGAAAAAAAAAAAATCAAGAAAGCCAGTGCTATGGAAGAGTATGGAGGGCATTTCTGTGTGACTGGATCAGACACTGCTCCACGAGGCTGAACACAGGTGCTGTGGAAAGGAAGACTGAGAGGAGGGAAACCTATAGCATTTGCTAGCCTTGGACTGGTACTTGAAAATCTCCTTTCCCAGCACACTCCCTGCAGCATTACTCCTGGCCTGCCATGCTGCAGCAGAATGGCAGCACTGCCAGTCCCAAGGACTGGCTGCCTCTCTCCCCTGAGACCGCAGTTGCCACATTTGAGGGTCGTGGGGATTATCCTCTTTCTGAGGACATGACAGCAGATGTGGAGTAATCTTCTCACTAAATGGAGAACTAAGCAGATGATCATCAGTGCACTCCACAAACATAGAAGTTTCCTGTTTGCACCCACCTCTATCCTTGGGAAATACCCTACCAGGGCTTCCAACTCACTCCCACCATTTTTCTTATTCTCATTAATAGCACACAAAACCACCACCCCCCTAAGCAAACAAACCAACCCTAAACCAAGACAAAATAAAAAGCAACAAAGCACATACATTAAATGTCAGAAAGCATGCTGCTTCCAGTACAGAAAGCATTTTAGGCTCAACTCCCCTGACTAGAAAGACAGTCAAAACAAATGCTCAAGTATTTTCCCCAAATAAACAAACAAGCCTGATGTTCTGTGAAATCTTAGTTTATCCTACCCTTCCAAGGAGTGAAATGCTCTTTGTCAGATGTACAAGTACCTCCTCCAAACACAGCCTGTGCTCTGGAAGATTGTCAAAACATTAAGCACCAAAGTTTCAGCTGAAATGTTTCCTGTAAGAAACCTCCTCTGGCAACCGAGAGCATGAAAAGCCACGTTTGCAGCAGCTACCCAAGTGAATTATTGCTCTTTGATTTGTACACTAAAGCTCCAGGCCTGGAAACACTTGAGCTCAAGTGGCATGCAGGACCCCTGTGCATGTTCAGAGTCAAAGCCACTGAGAATGTTTAAAAGGTCCTCACCTCCAAATAATCATCAATCATGCAATACTGCAATAAGTAGCCCTCAGAGGACAAGAGGGTTACATGTAGATGGAGAACAGAGGTTAGAAACGCTAAGGAATGAAACCCAGAGGTCTGCAATTTCTGTGATTTCAAAGGAGGAGTCAAACTGCTGCATTGAGCAGGTCACCCCAGTCCATCGCTGAGTATCTCAGAAGAAATCTTAGCTAGTGCAAAGAACCAAATTCCAGTCTGAAGCATCTCTGACCAGCAGCTGATTCACTGAGTACTGTTCCTTTGTTTGATTTCAGTGAACCCTGATTTCTCTCTGACTTCAGATTTAATAACAACTGACAAGCGGGACTGCACAGAAGGTGACATGGCATTCAAAGGGTAACACCTGATTCTCCATTCAGTAAGTTAAAAATAAAAATGTAATTGAGATTATATTTATTTTTGTTTGCAATTTTTTATTGTTATAAAACTCTTTTGCCCAAGCTTCTACCCTCAAGCTCCAAATTCGAGCCTAACATCACAACCATGAGAGTAATACAACATAAGGGCTTTTGTCCCTCTGGCTTCTTACCTCCGTTCCTCTAAGGTCTTTGGGATAGTAAATGTCTTCAGTCATTTGCACACTTAGACCAAAATCCACCAAAACAGCCTTAGTTGACATAAAGACAATGTTGCTTGCTAAAAGAAAAACAAAAATGACAGCATTTAAATCTCTAGTACATTGGGCATTTATTTTACAATACGCCTGTTTCATTTGGATGCTAGCCTGGAAAAGGAGATGAGCACAGTCAGTCTCGCTCTATAGCTGACATAGCACTTCTCCTAGCCAAAACAGGTCTGTTGGGTGCAATTTTAGATCTTATATTAAAGATCAGACTAGAATGGTTTTCATACAAGAAGAATCAATGTTTGGACATTTTCCTAGCTTAGAAAAAAGAAAAAAATAGAGAGGAAGAAATGGCTGAGAGTAAGGGATGAAAGTGGAAGCCTGGTAGGCACCTCAGTACAGCGAGCCTTGCTCTGAAGATCTGGCCAAGGTGAAGAGCATGCTGTGCTGATCTGGCTATGTACAACATGTGTTTGTCACCAAGAGCTTTCTCTACACTAACCATTTAAGTGAAGCCAGCAGTAGGGAAGAACCAAGGCCCCCCCCCCAGCAGCCTCACCAGTCTCCTGCACTGGTCAGCAAGCGTGTCTTAGTGTAATGACAGAGGACCAACTACAGCTGTGCAAGTCATAAAAAGACATAGAGTTCCTAACTCCCACTGAATTGCAGCGGTATCTAGGAGCTTAACTCACTTTCCTTTGTAAAAGTTTGCCTAAGGCACAACTTTGTACTCAGAGGCTTTCTTTGCACTTGTATTTCTGGTCAAATATTTATGACGATAGTGCTCTGCGTAAGCCTTGAGAAATTCTTGTTTGCTTTTTCAGAAGACAAGGACAAATGAGGTCTCCAAGTTACACAACAGAAAAGACATTTTCTCCTAGGGGAAAATGGGGCATTCTCCTTCCTGACAGTGCCCACCATGACCACCCAGTGGGAAGACGCAGGCTTGATTTCAGTGGCACTGGCTCCTGAAGCCATCCTTCACACGCCTCCCTACAAGTGCTACAGAAGTAGGTAAATAAATCTGTAATTTTAGGGACACCTTTGAAGATGTGGGATTTTTAACACCACACAAAGGATGGTGCAGAGGATGGTGCCACACTGCCACAGCACAGCAAGCTCTGCTGCCTGCTTGGGATGGCACCCAACCTCAGCTTCAGCTGGGTTTGGACTAAAGCTCTCCCCACCAAATAACCCAGGACTTGCACCCAGGTACCTCCAGGCCCAGCAGCCATCAGAAAAAGGCTAGAACAAGCAAAACACAATCACATCCACCACATTCACAATAGGCCAGTTCCCTTTCCACTATCTAGATGTAGCGGGTTGGGTTTTGGCTGGTTTGGTTTTTAAACCTTTTAATTAATGTCACTGTTACTGCCAACTACAATAAAGCCATAGGAAAGACTTGCTACAAGCAAGAAAGCACAACTAAGGGAAAAATGAAACAGTTTTATAGTTGTCAGAATCTCAAAGGCTTACATATAAAGTACTGACCCACATCAACTAAGGAAAAGAAAGTAATTTAATATTAATGTATTTATGTTTAGTATCAATACCTTTTGGTTATTCACACACCTGAATTAACATTAATACCCAGAGCTTTTAAAAAGAAAACATATACCAATATTTGAAGTAATTATTGAAAGATCCAAAGCATCTCAAACTGGGGAACACCCATGCAGAAACATAGTATCTAAAAGAAGATGCGAGTGGAAGGTGGGCAAGGAAGCACTTGGGATGAATTTACATGGAAAGAGGGAAACTTATGGCTTAACACAGACTGATACTTTCACTCATTTTCTTTATGGGTTGGTGGGGTTTTTTTTCAAATTGACTTGCTTGATAAAGGCAAAGCAACTACCACTTTCAAATCATCCTTTCCCACTGAAGGGAATTAATAAATAGTATAAATAATGATTCTCTCCAGAACATGACCTTGTCAACATTGAGTATTATATATCCCTCCCTCCCACAGATGCAAGGCTACGTGCCCCAGCTCAGCCCCAGCCTGGACCAGAGAGCACCCCAAGGAATCACATACATACGTTTAATATCATGGTGAATAATCCTCTTGGAGTGGAGGAAGTCAAGTCCTTTCAGAATATGCTTTGTCACCCAAATTATTTCAAATTCTCTCATAGGACCACAACTCTCCAGCTTTTCCATAACAGATCCTCCCTCTCCAGCTTCCATAAAGAGATGGATCGTCTCATCCCAGAGAATAGCACCATATAATTCAGCAATGTTTTCATGACGGAAACATGCCTGTATTTCAACATCTGATGGTTTGAACTGTTCCACTGGAACCTAAGACATTAAAACAAAAAGACAGAAAAGCAGCTCAAAAAGCAGGTCAATTGTACTAACACTAGTTATCTTGCAGATTAAAAAGGAAGAAAGCAGCACAGCACTCCTACCCACTCGTTAAAATACGGAGCTTTATTTTGATCCTGTGACTTGTTCTTCCTGTCCAGTTGACATGCATCCTGTTTAACATTGGCAGTTTTTGAAATCATGCCCAAATAAAAAGTATGATCTCCCAGAAAAAGCAATGTAGCAAGAGTTATTCCCGTCAAAATCGGGTGGTTACGCAAAAGCTCTGTGCAAACTTCCTGGTGAAGGAGATAAAAATCCCACTGCTTTTTCCATTAGCTTTGCACCGTCTCATGTGCTCTCCCAGAACTACACACACGCCTGACACGTGGATCACTGTGCAGGACTCAGCACAGACTACAGACTAACCACGCTCAGGACCATTACTGACCTTGATTCAGTCCTTATCAGCACTGTTTTATGGCTTGCAAGAAACAAAACCTGCTTTAAAGCCAGCACCTGGCAGCACTCTATTTCTTTAAATTACTGACGCCAGGTTGCTAAGACAATAAAAGCAGTGTTTGCATACACACACTACCACTTCTTTTGTTCTCCTTCCCTCAGACTTGCTGCTGAGAACCCAGTAAGATCCTAATATTTTTACTGAATTAAAAATACGTTACAATGCTTTAATTCTGCAGGGAGTTACGCAGGAGCAGCAAACTACACTGTCCCCACGTGGGTACACTGGCTGCAAGGGAAGGACATAAAACACCCCATCCTGCAACTCTTTTACACACTCAAGTAATACAGGTACTTATTCATGAGCCCAGGGATATAGAGCAATGTCTCAGCTGAGCTTTTACTGGTCTTAAATACCCACCACTCAATCCAGAATAGTATGTTGAAAAGTAAAGCTGAAATAAAACCTTGACTTGCATAAAATTAGGGGGTGCCTCGCAGTTTTCTTGAGACAGCTCACAACCTTAAACGCAGTCAGTGCCCAAAACACAATGCAAGTTGCACTAAGCTGAGCTCTCTGGGACATTAATGACACTGGAGTAAAGAAAACTTAAGTCTGAGGATCCCAGTTAAAGGATGAGATCCTAAAACCATCTGCACCAACAGGGTTTTGCTATCACCTTCAGCAGAGATGTAATCTCATGCTGGTATTTTACCACCCTGAGTACAGGACAAGTAGAAATTCTTCTACGCCTGCAGCACAGCAGCCCTGCCCATGTGGCAGTTACACATGCTGCCAGATACCCACAGAATGCAGAAACTTTTGCAGTTTCAGAGTCAAAATATGAAAACAAGTGAAACTGTGTGGTTTTCTACCTTGTGTAGGCCAGCAAAATCAAGATGATCATCATGCTAACAGTGGAATTTGATGGTAACATATTTGAAAATATACTGTAGGTGCTATGTTGTACAATATTGGTTCAGAGATAAAGTTACTGAACTAACATACCAGTTTGCATGCCATTCGTTTCTTGGTTTCTCTGTCTTGGGCTAAGTACACCTTCCCAAAAGCTCCCCGAGGAATAAAATCAGAGCCAATGTTCCTGTAAGTCAGCTTCCATGGAAACAGGAGGACATCTGAGTCGATCTGATAGCGCCCATTCTTGGGCGTGATCTGTGGGGTTAAATAAATAAAAAGTAATCACAATTAAGTTAAAACTACTTCAAGCCCAATTAACTTTATACATGTATTGGAAAAAAAATAACGTATCAATTATGCCTGTGGATGTTGCATGCAATCTGCTGGGCAGTCTTAATTTAGAAACACCAAATGGGAACAGCATGTGAGGTGTGGCATTCATTCATAGCCCAGGCATCCACGTTTCTCTCCAGTGACTAACTTACAAAGTGTAAGTTGCAATTAATTGTCTTGAAACAACAACAACAGCAGCTAGGTTAATGAAATTACCCACCTCTTGTTATTAGATTTACCTGCACATGTTTGTCCTTCCTGTAATCTGCTAACTTGTTATGCCACATACCTGTTACTCACAGGCTATCTTATACAACGTGAGCAAGAGTTTCAGCATTTCCTAATATCACATGTACTGCTAGGGGAACACATTTTAATTTTCCATCTTGGATCAGAGTTTCTGCTGTTTAGTTAAAGATCAAAGAAGCCTGTCATGATTTTACCAGCCAAAGCCTTCTAGTTTTATATTGTAGATCAATAAAAAACAAAAGCAGGAATTACACTGTCTGCTTCAGGTGGGTAATGGTGGGAACTCTGGTTCTCTATACCATCAACGAGTCAAAGAGGGCTCCTTCAGGAAGCGATTCAGAGCATCTCAGTCAGTATCTTGCTCTAAATCTTTCTCTGAAACAGTTCCCTCCTCCTGCACATGACAGAGACCAAACTCCTGAGTAGGGCCCTGTGAGTACTGCTTGAGGTCCCTCAAAATTCTCTCAGCTAAAGAAATAACAATGCTTCCTGTCAATGTGCTTCTAATTTGTTCAGGGATATACAGCACTGTCCGTATCTGGAATACAATTAACCTGTTTACTGCTACTTTATCAAGATTCTTAAAAATATGTAAAAGCAGATCAACGATACTTATCACTTCATGTCTGTCACATGGCCTCACATACTCAGCTCTTCAGCCACCCTTTTTAAGATAACAGCATATTAGGAAGATTATTTAGTTTAGATTTCTTTTTAAGATCTACCACAATCTTTCTGTAATTGAAAAACATGAAGGTAGTTAAGTATCTTCTTGACTGCTGAAACTGTAATTCATGACTAGTATCTGCCTGAAATAATTCTTCAAAGTTCCCAATTTTGGGGAGGGTGAGTTCTTATGTGTTGAGGTGGTGTCTTTAATAATTTTACTTAATTTTTTACTAAGTATTTTACTTAGGATATGCAGAATGAGCCTTGCTTCTACTTATCAGAGACAAGGTAAAGACTCTAACAATCTGTACATCTCTGGTGCTCGCTTCTGCGTTGCAAGGGGTTGAGATTAGCTAATCCACATAGGTTACATCTATCCTGGAAAGTAACACAGACCAAGTGGAGTGGATCTGCAGAGCAAGAGAGCACTGAGCACCACACTGTTCACGTTTTCAGGAGGCTTTCGGGACTAGATCCTAGCTTGGTCCTGTGGTGTGAACGCTCATTTGTGGCTGTAACGCATCCTCTAGTTTTAACTGAAAGAAATCCAGCTTGTGCACTCCAAGACCCTTTGTTACACAAGCCACAGTGCAGTTGGTGGGGGGCCACCAGGCAATCAGAAACACTCCTGATCCTAACTAAAATGCTGCCGGTATTTACAACAGAGATGTAGCTGCTGAAATGCATGTACAGGTAATGAATGCCCTGCCTCCAGTCCTCAGGTGCTTAATGGGATCACATGCATCTAATAGTACTTGCTTGGTTCATACCAACTGTATGCATCTGTAGAAACAATATACAAGCAAAACAACCACGAGTATGTAGAACAGTGTCTATCCTAAGTATAGGAAACAATACTAGTAAGTGTTATTTCAGTGCTACAGACTTAAAAGTGACTGTTTTGCAATACTGCAATGCTCCCTCCAACTCGGAATAAAGCAATACTGTGTGCTACTTCACACCTGAGTAACCAGTAAGCCTCAAGCAACCAATGTTTACATATAAAACATATTGCGTGCAAGGTATTTAAGATGACAGATGTGGCACACTTGAAGAAAATAAAGCAGCAGCCCAAACATCAAAGCAACTGACTTTAAATACAGTGACACACATATCTACAAATGCTTGTAAAACACACATCATTTTAGGGAAAAAACTATCATATCTCAAAATAATGCATCTAAACTTGAACTTAGCAGCGTGCGAAATTGCATATTGTAATTCTGAAAGTCACAGTTGATGGTACATACTTTTTCTTCTGCTTACTACTTTGTACATTTTGTGCAGATAAGTTCAGTGACTACACCAAAATAGATCCTGGATCGTTATTTGGGAATTGTGCATAATGAACTATTTTTACTACATGAACACAAAGCACTGGAAACCCCTTACCATCTCCCAAATCTGTAAGCCATCACAGTTGTAGCTTTTGCTTTTTTACTGCATGTCTCACGTTTGTATTCAATGTTGGGAAATGTTTTCTAATCTCCAGGGATACCAAGAGGCAACATACAGAGGAACTGTCTGAAAACACACCATTCTCCATAGCTGCCAGAGGGGCTAGGCGTGACAACCTCAGAGATCTCCTCCAATCCCACGTTTGCACAGGGAACAACAGCCTGACTGTTACTCCTGGGATTGGGGATGACCTTTATACAGATTCATTTAAAACTTCTAACTCCTACAGTCTGCTAATTTTCAAGTAAATAGAAGAGAGACATACCATATTCAAGAGGATTCCAGATTCTTGCTGTCTGCATCCTTTAAATTGTTTTGCAGTGTCAGACACCTGATTTGCAAAAGCAAGCAGATCTTCCACAGTCCCATATTTGACGGAGGACATCAAAGAAACCTCCCTTTCACAAAACAGTAAAGATTCCGCTCTTTCTTCATTTTGATTTGCCTCTTCACACATTGTAATTATGCTGTCTTCATAGACTGCAAGGTCACCACCTGGATAAAGGTTTTCCATGATGTCTATCACCTCAGACATATTTAAATTAGTTAGCAGTAAGTCAATCTCTCCTTTGCTATCGCTACCCGTGCTCATATACTCCATTACTGTCCACTTTGCAAAACCAGTCCTGAAAAAAAAAGACACAAATCTGAAAACATGTTTCATCTAAGTTTGCTTTAGTAAAGTAAGAATAAAAAAAAGTGATCAGAGCGATAGGCAGCTCATTATTATAGAGTTAGATTTAAAACTATTGATTTGTATTATAAAGAAAATCATAATCAGCAGACTGGGTGAAGAAGAAATAGAAGAAAAGTCTTTGCTAGTGAAATTTTATTTAGAAGTTATTGGTGAACCTCCTCTGTCATTCATTCTTGGAATTCATTTTGATAAAGCTTTTCAGGAGAGGAACAGGCACAGCAAGGAAGCATGAAGCAGTTATATTTTGCTGGATATGCAGATATGAAGGATACAAATGAAGGAACTCCTTATTTGGAAACAAATGACAGAGAGTGATAATATCATTGATTAGTCTGTCTTCAGGTTTTTATGAGCAATTTATGTGATGTGTCCAGAAAGAGGAGGTCATGGCACAAGATCATTCCACTAGTAATAAGCATCTGTCAGTATCACTGCAAAAAGGGCAACTAAGTCACTACCTGAGATACCCAACCCGTCTTTTATTTTGTGCAAATAACTTGATCAGAAGGAGACTTGAACTGAAATTTTCACCAATTTCAGGATGAAGTCAGAAATTGAGTTATCATAAAAACAATGAGCTTCTGAAGCAGTTTCTGGCAGTTTGTTGGGCCCTCACTAGTCATAACAATAACTTTATGAAAATCTTGAGCATTTTGTTGAAGTGGACTTTTGCTAAAAGAAACTGGGTTCAACATCCCCCAAAAGTCCTTTTCTAACCTAGGTTCCTACTTTAAGCCTGAGAGTTACTCTATTGAAGTTAAAAACATATGCGTGGTCAGTCATTAAAGTACTTACACAAATAGTTTTCAAGACGTCAATGTCTAGAGCACTTACCTTGTATTTATCCTGGTTACATCACATAAAACCATCAAAAACGTCTCAATATAATCCCTAAAGTCGTCATGTTTCTTGACCCTGTATTTACCACCGATAATTTCACAGCGTTCTGTAGCAGTCTATTAAAAGAAGAAAAACAAATAAAGCCATAGCGTACTAGCTCAAGCAGAAGGACTGGTTTATACTCATGATCATTTGCTTCACAAGCTCCATGGAAAGAAAAAGTAGTAATCACAAGGCTAAGATAACAGGGGATTTTTCTGCAGAAAAAGATGACAGCTCAAAAAAGAACTAAGCTAGTGTATGATCATCCAGATTTCCAAGTAGTAGTGAAAAATAGTTTTTCCATGGTTAGGTCTTGACTTTTAATCTCCCTGCTTCATACTTGCTAATAGCAAAGCAGAAAAGGATTTCATTTTCTTCTAACAGAACTAAGCAGAGCACACCCTATTTACAGAGCTTTCATTTCCCTTTTTCATAATCCACTGCAACCACCTATCTGGGCAAAAGATAACCAGACAAAAATACACTTAAAGAAAAAAGAAAACCAAAAAGAAAGAGGCAAACACAACCTATTTATCTCAAGGACAAGCAGCAGCCTCGGTCCCCTGAGGCCATGAAGCAATGCCATTTACCCAGGTACAGTTTCTGGTTATGATCATTATCTTTCTTACCCTCCGCACAAGGACATGGAAGCTTTGTGGCACATATTTCTCATGGGCTAGAGTATTTACGTCAGCTCCAGCGTTGAAAAAAAAGCCTCAGTAAAGTGACACGGCTGAGTCGGTACAGAAACCAAGACCACGTGCTGCGAGTCCGAAAGCCAGCGCTGTACGGCTCAGCAAGAGGCAGCACGGGAACAGGCAAGGGGAGCACCTGCGGCACAAGGTGCTCCTTTCCAAACCCCTGGGGCGGCAGAGCCCATGACACCCCCGTACCCCCAAGATGGACAAAGCCACTTTCACCGGCACTCTACACCAGTTCAACCAGCCTCAAGGCAGCCCGACAGCACCCCTAGCATGAGGGCAGTCGGGTAGGAAACGCTGCGGTCACTAGCACTGCTCAAGTGGGGAGCACCCAGGCTTTGTATCTGGGGTGCCGAGAGAGGTCAGGTTTTTCCAACCTACACAAGAAACGAAAGATACTAGGGGTGTTTTCTAACCCTTAGCCATCCCACCCTCCCGTTCCATACCCAAACTAAAGGCCGTTCAGAAATAAGAAAGGTTATTCTTTATTGTAAAGGAGATTTTTATTTCCCCCCCAGCAGGACTTCTGTTATTTTACTGGTTGGTTTTTTTTTCGCGCTCAAGTAGCGAGGGTGGAGAGAAAAGAAAAAGTCCAGTCATAAAGGGAACTGAGAGACTGCATGTGTGAAGACAGGTAAAGCTAGACCCGAGGGACTTTCTGAAGAAAAACACAAGCCTCTAGATGTTCTAGTGTTTTGTGGATAAATACAAGTACATATCACTGTTAAACAAATACTCTCTGATCACATTTCCATGCCTAAGGCATCTGTATGGTTTAGACCAAAAGCAGCTGCACATCTTTTATTTGTTCCTATACCTACCAAGTTCTAAACACTAAATGTTTACGTAATGAGAGCAGCATCTAGACCTTGTGAGTTGATTTTTTACATTATGCAGCAATTTATGCATGATATTTCCACATCGACAAAAAAAAAATCCCAACCAAACAACAAAAACCGTATCCATCCATAAACAGGGAACTCTTCCTTTTTATCCCTAAAGTCCCGTACTAGTATCTGATGTGGGCTGTTAAATAATGTTCTAAACCATTCTATACAATCCAGATACATGACTAAGTGTGCTTTACTCAAGTTCTCGGTTAAAAAACTGAGTGGAAAAATGAAACTAACAGTAAGCACTTAAACCAGTTACTAAAGCTCTCTCACACTCTGCCATTATTTCAACATCACCACATGAGTAATTTGCAAGCCAAGAGTTTTTTTTCTCTATTTAGCATGAGTAGCTTTTCCTTAAACCCTTTTCTGAGAAGTGTGCTGCTGCTTGACAGCATCCTGCTCTCTGCCGTATTAAGAGTAACTGAATACCAGTCTTGTGAGCCCCTGTGGGACTTTTTTGTGTCAAGGAGCAACAAAACAAACAAACAAACAAACCCAAACAAAAACTGCGGCCTGGCTTAACACAACCATATACCCATAAAGATTTCTTGTGCTGCTTTTAGGGAATAATTTTCTGGTCTAAGTGGCAAGTAATTGTCCACCAGCGATGAAAAAAAAAAAAAAAAAAAAAAAAAAAAGCCCTTATTTGCTTTCAAGAAAAGATACCGACAGACCTTGGAAAACACCATCCCTTAGATAAAAAGCTCTGCTGTTAAGGGTCAAGAAACATCAGCAATTTCGACATCATTTCAGATTTCCACTTGGGAAAAAGAAAAAAATAAATCCTAGGGCTCAGCTGCAGCCAGGGGGACGTTCAGTGCCCCCCTTCCTCCCCTCCCTCCAGCTCACCCCATTCCGGCCGCAAACGCGGTGCTGCCCAGCTATAAGCCTCTGCCCCTCCGCGCCCCGCTGCCAGCCGGCCGCGCCGGAGGGCGAGCGGAGAGGCAGCCGAGCCGCCTCCGCAGCCCCGCCGGAGCTCTCCCCCAGCCCGCCGGGACGCCGCACT
>VZTU01030362.1:84199-142019 GCA_013400835.1 Zapornia atra
TGCTTCTCCCGGGCGCAGATGGGGTCACGCCAGGGCGCAGGGAGCGGAGCGGCCTCCTGTCCTGTT
Organism: Zapornia atra; assembly: GCA_013400835.1. Lineage (NCBI taxonomy): Eukaryota > Metazoa > Chordata > Aves > Gruiformes > Rallidae > Zapornia > Zapornia atra. Next base: position 84,266 of record VZTU01030362.1, read on the forward strand.
TGCGGTGGGCGGTTCGGCGCTGGGAGAGGCTTCTGGGCACTAGCGGTGCTTTGCCGCTCCTAGCGCCATGGTGCAGCCCAGGAAGCCGGAATCCGCTCCCGCTGTTTAGGGCTCGGCTTATTAAACGTAGGCATCCGCTAGCGGTGACTGAAGCGGCGGTGGTTATTCGTGAGGCCCCCGTAAAAAGCGCCTGGTTCTTGCCGTGTCTTTAGTACAAGCCTAGAACTAGTGAGCTCTGGCCACCGTCTGTGTGCTGTAACCTGCATGTGCCCGGTATCTGTGCGCCTGAGGCCTGTGGTTCTGCTTACATTCGTGTTTCAGAGCTTGAAAAACACCAGGTAGCAACCTTTTTTTTTTTTTCAGGGAGGAGATCAGGTTGTTTTATCGCAGTTTCACAAAACCCAAAGTCTCACTGCACCACTGTGTGAATAAACTTACATTAACAGCATGCAGAGGGCAGCATTAGAATATGCATGAGCACCGAGTAAGGATGGGGCTGTTTCTTCTACCAGCAGTGCTGGTGTGTACCTGCTTAAAATAGTTGTGAAACTCGGGCACTAACTGGAAATGTTATGGAACAGGGGAAGAAAGCAAAGCTGACTGCTCCTCATGCATTTATAAGGCACACAGCCACTGTTTGGATGTGATCATCTGCATCTGTGCTGTGTTGAGATTGTGCAAATGACAACAGAGCTGGGAAGAGATATCAGAACATATCTGCTGTAGTAACTAGGCACATACAGGTAGTAAATCAGGCAAGAATCACATAACCACTCTGGCCTAATGCCAGAGTGAAAAGATCTGGGTTCATCTCCTGATTGTGTTACTCATCCACTGCACTTGTCCTTTCTGTATCTCAAGTCATTTCACGCTTCTCTGCTGCCACAGAAAACGGCCTTTATCATCTTCATAAAGTCCTTTGGTCTTCTGATGAAAACTGCTATATATACAGCTAAGCTGTTGAAACAACTGCTTTGGGTATTTATTATTCACAAGCCTGTGTGGGAGCAATAAACTTGTAAAATGAAAGATTTTTTTAGAAATACTAAATGCTAACAAGTGTCATTAGAGGATAGATTTTATTGAGGCCGCAGTATCACATGGGTTCCTCAAAATCAAAAACCCAGAATGAAGAGTTGTCTGGTGAATCTTTGTGGCAGATAGTTGCTGCAGGGAAATAACAGCATGATATCCAGCTTCCTGGTCTGAAATACAAATGGCAGCATTAACAGGGAGCAGCTTCACTGGCTGCAGGAATGTGATGTGGCCATGGGAATAGTTACAGAGTTATGCAGAGAACTGACTACAATTTCATATTTGGGACATGGCCCCTTTGCTTTGGAAAAACCTTTGGAAAAAGGTTTCTGCGTTTCTGGATGTTCCAGCACGTGTTGTTTCCATGTTAATTCCGTAGGCTGTCAGCAGTGATACAGATTGCCAGTACTGTGGTGAGATATGACTGACTCTGTGGGTTTATTGTAGTAGAGTAGATGAAAGTATGGTATTAAATGAAAATTTTGAGTAGGAGTTTACTGTAAAAGGTGGTGATGAGTTGTAAAAGTAAACAAGTCTTGAATTGTCCCAAAGGTGAAAGTGCAGATTTTGTGCTAGCTGAGAGATTATCTTTTCAGTGTAGCTTGGCATTTCCAGAGCATGGAGAGTCCAACTGTGTGTGCTGAGTTTTTTGATGGCAAACAGCAAATCAAAGAAGAGCAAAGATCCTTTGTATCATCAAGATTCTTGTAGCATGAAGCAAAGTCTGTCTTTCCGATTTCTTGTTCTTACAGATGTATGCTTTTGTGAGAGAAACACATTTTTGTGTCTTTCATGCATTCCTGATTGTTTTCTCTTTTGTCGTAACCCTCTTAGAGAATTAGGACAAACCTTTGCTCAGTTGTTCAGTCCAGAGGGAGAGACTAAGAGTACAAAAATCAGTTTTAAATCTTCCTGTTTATATAGAAAAACCTTAACACTCGTTTCTCTTTGCAGATGCTGAAGTCAGTAGCAGAAAGACGTTTACCGAGGTTCAAACAGAACGATCAGAACAAGCAGAGAGGACTGTTTTAATTAAATGCCCAAAAATTAATGAAAAAAAATTGTTACAGTATTTATCCACTCATGGAAATATTGAGAGACATTTCTTTTTTGAAAGTCGTGTAAGTAATTAACAATGCAGACTAAAATCTAGACTTAGAGAAAAAGGAATAGTAGCATTTGGTTAAGGCCACATACTTGCAAGTTAAGCAATTTATATATAATTAGGTTTTATGTTTGTTAATGTTTATAAGTTGCTGAGCAACAGATTTTTATTCATAAGTCATCTAAGCAACACCATCTCATCAAGAGACCTAGCAACCTGTTTTGCACTAAATCTTGGAAACTTTTACATAGCACTGTTCATTGTTCTAAGATTAGAACTAACTTTTTAATGTGTTTCTTGAGCGTTCCAGTTGTGAAGATAAATAGACTTTACAACTCTTCTGTTTAGTGCTTACTGCCAAGGATAGCATGTCTTAAATACTTTTGACCTCTTGTGAAAAAGTGTCTAAAAAGTATTTAGGTACAGAACCTAGTGTTCAGCTTCAGGACTGTCATGTTAAACTATCTTGATACTCCTGGGAACATCTGAATCATGTCATTGCAGTCAGTTCAGGGCTTGTATGCGTTTATCTAACCCTGTCTGTTTCCATTTTTAATGTTTCAGGGTATCCATGCTTTAATAGAATTTTCGGAAAAGAGCAGTGTAGCCTCATTGCAAGATGATGTTGGGATCCCAAGTGCTGCAGAGCATCATGTTGTCCCATTTAAATCAAGACTTTTTAGTTTCACACTGAAAAACCCAGGGGGTCAAGCTGCTGAAGAGACACCAGTTCACCTCACTCCTCAGTCTCACATTCCAGTGAAAGAGCTTATTCAAAAGCTTTGTTGTGCAGACAGTGTAAGTAGAGGCTTCTAGATCTCTCTCAATTAAAAATGAACCATGTCCATTTCCAATTTGCAAGTGGTAATGTGCAAATTGTAAAGCAATTTATCTATGGGGAAAAAAAAGAAAGCAGTGCCTGTTCGAAATTTGTGTGAATGCTTCTACATTTAAACAAATAGATGAAATTAGTAATTTTAATTGTCAAATATTTTTTTCTGTATGAAGTAAACCTGTTTAAGATAAAAAAATAGTATACTAATGGCAGTGACATTAAGTAGATGGAAATAATTTTTTAATAGATAAAAGGGCCACAAAGATAATCAGAGGGCTAGAGCACCTCACCTATGAAGACAGGCTGCTCAGTCTGGAGAAAAGAAGGCTCGGGGGAATGCTTACTGCAGCCTGACAGTACCTGAAGGGCCCTACAGGAAAGCTGGAGAGGGAGTGCTCACAAGTGCAGGTAGTGCCAGGACAAGGGGGTATGGCTCTAAACTCAATGAGGGTAGATTTAGATTAGGTGTTGGGAGGAAATTCTTCCCTGTGAGGGTGGTGAGGCCCTGGCACAGGCTGCCCAGAGAAGCTGTGGCTGCCCCCTCCCTGGCAGTGCTCAAGGCCAGGCGGGGTGGGGCTTTGGGCAACCTGGGCTAGCGGAGGGTGTCCCTGCCCATGGCATGGGGGTGAGACTAGGTGAGCTTTGATGTCTCTTCCAACCCAAACCGCTCTAGGATTCTATGAAGATGGGTCATTGTGTTTTGACAGTGTTTATTTTCTTAACTAGATAACCACTCAGATGTACATTCTGCTGAATGAGTATCAGCTCACAGAAGAAAATATCAAGCTCCGGTTTTTGGCCTGTTCTCTGGTTCGGGATTTCGCACGCGCCTATTTTCCAGACAGCACGGTGAAGCCCTTTGGCTCTTCAGTCAACACCTTTGGCAAACTGGGCTGTGATCTGGACATGTTCCTGGACTTTCATGATACACGAAAGCATGCTACAAAAATGGTAATATTATGCTGCACATCTTCACTCTGTTGGATTCCTTCAGCAGAGCAGCTCATTCGCTGTTTCACACACAGGATTCAGTTTATTTAGGAACAAGGTTATTTGAATGTTTGACATTGATGACTTCTGACAGCTGGATGTGAGGTGAAATAGATCTTCCTTGCAACAGGAAGACAATTATACGGTGTTTACTTAGGCATTGTACTGTTAAGGTGAATTTCACTGTGAAAAGGCTCCTCTTCCTCCAAAATTGGTTCAGCAGTGTCAGTCAGACCTGCCCATTCTGTTGTGTTTTCTTCTGTGGAGCCGCTGAGCTTCATCCATGCTGGTTTAAGCTTGGCTTTGGCTTTTAGGGCCCTCTGCATTCTAAAGCATAACAGTTTTGTGCATAGGTGTGCATGTGCATTGTCGGAGAGTTGTCAGGTTCTTTTCCTTAAAGAGTTTACTTCACGCTGCAACAAAGTTAACTGTACTGGGGTACATACCTACTTACACAAATAAGAGTGTGTGGAGATGTGAAAGGTTTAGAACTGCAGTAGTATTGGTGAATAGTTACAGGTAGGACGCATGCTGACATTTGTGTTGTCTGGCCAGGGCAAATCGTCATGTTAACAGCACCTAATTTTCATTGTGAAGGGAATTAGTTCTTACTTCTGAAAAGAAGCTGGTATATGTGAACTGTAGTTGATTTGGGGACCAGGTCCCAGGAGCAAAACAGAAACAGAGCCAGATCAGTCATGCAGGTATTTCAGTTGTCAAATTTTCTGTAAGATGCTTCAGAATTATTTGAATGCCTCACTGACAGTGCAGTAAGTGAGTGGCTATTACCAAGCAAGCGTAGAGGCTTGAAATGGAAGCACACTACTTGAATTTGCTGACTAAACTACAAAATTTGCATTAATACCTTCAGAAGTTGGAGGGTTTCAAGACTTCCAGTAAGCAATATTCAGTCAACAGCATTGCCTGTTTCAATGCTCATCTTAAATTTCATCCTAATCATGTCTTAACCCATACTACGATTTAGAAGACTGCACTAAAAATTTGCATGTTTAGTGTTGGAATTTGGGCAGCTTCAGATTGTCGTTATTTAGAGTAGGTTGTGTCTCAGTCCTTATGTGTGTTGGCACAGAGCTTGCACAGGGTCTAGACAAAGCATTTTTGGAGGGCTCTTTACTCTTGCTGCTGTTTTTTGACCGTGGACAGTGTAAATAACCTTTTGGATTGGAGAATGAAACATGAAAGAGAAAGATGAGAATTGGGATAAGAAGAAGGAAAGGTTCCTGGAATGTGTGGAAGAGAACTTTCTGACACAGCTAATGAGGGACCCAACTAGGGGGGACACCTGCAGTACCTGTTTACAGAGAAGGACTTGTGGGTGATGTGATGGCAGTCAGAAAATGGTAGAGTTTTTGATTCTCAGAGAAGTAAGGAGGGGAGTGAACAGAACTGCTGCCTTGGACTTCCAGAAGCAGACTTTGGCCTGATTAGGAGATCTGTTTGGTGGACTCTCTTGGGAGGCAGTCCTGAGGGCCAGAGCAGTCCAGGATGGCTGGACTTTCAGGGAAGAAATCTGCAGGAGGAGGCTGTCCCCATGTGCCAAGATGAGACAGTGGGGAAGACCGGCCTGGCTGAACAGAGAGCTTTGGCTGAAACTCAGGGGGAAAATGGAGAATTTATGACCTTTGGAAGAAGGGGCACTGGTGGGGCCACACCTCAAGTTCACTTTTGGGTCCCTCTCTACACAAGAGACGTTTAGGTTCTGGAGTGTGTCCAGGGAAGAGGAACAAAGCCAGTGAAAGGTTTAGAGAACAGGTCTTTGAAAGAACAGCTGAGGGAACTGGGGTTGTTTAGCCTGGAGAAAAGGAGACAGGGGAGACCTTATTGCTCTCTGCGCCTACCTGAAAGGAGGTTGTTCCCAGGTGGGTTTGGATCAGAAATGCCGTGTGAAGAAGCTGGGATTCTTCAGGGCTTCTGAATGGGTAATTGAGTGATGCTGGCATTTTGAAAATGTTTCTTTTTATTTGTATGGTGACTGGTAGTTTGGGGAAAACAGCTTTGTTTTCCTTAGAAAAAAATTTACAATGGGCTTAAGCTTTTATAGATTGAAAATTCTGTCAGCTTTTCTGTGCAATTTGTATATTGCCACATACTTTATTTTAAAATAAATATCCCTGCAGATATATATATATTATTGCAGTGATCAAACAATGAAAGCAAATATTTCAGCTGAAGAGTAGGATCATCATGCATGTGTGGGAAGTGTTAAAATCTAGGAACCCCTTAACATGAAAACAATAAAGTTGCCTCTTAAATTTGGAGGGAAAAATCTTTGCAGTATAAACATCTATTTTCAAAGCATGTTTTTTAAGTAGCTGTTTACTTCAGTATTCATCCTCCTTGGAAACAGAAGTTCTGCTGTGAAATTTAGAGTTAGTTCATGGGTGGGATTACTGGCAGTTGTGATTACTTGTGGATGGTTGACAGACCTACTGCTATGAGGATGTTGCAGCAAAAGCCAGCAGCTATACTATCTCAGTCTGTGTCTTTAAGTTACATGACAGGTCAACAGGCTGTGTGGCACACTTACAGAATCACAGAACCATAGAGGAGTTTGGATTGCCAGGGACCTTTAAAGGTTATCTGGTCCAAGTCCCCTGCAGTGAGCATGGACATCTTCAACTAGACCAGACTGCTTTAAGCCCTGCCCAGCCTGATCTTGAGCATTTACATGGATAGGGCATCTGCAATGTCTCTGGGCCACCTGTGCCAGTGTTTCACCACCCATATTGTAAAAATACTCTTTTTTACATTTAGTCTGAGTCTCCCCTCTCTTAGTTTAAAACCATTACCCTTGTCCTGTAGCAACAGGCCCTGCTAAAAAGTTTGTCCCCATCCTTCTTATGAGCCCCTTTTAAGTATTGAAAGGCCACAATAATGTCTCTTCTTCTCCAGGCCAAATAAGCTCAACTCAGTCCTTCCTCATAGCTAATGTGGTTCATCCCTCTGATCATTTGTGTGGCTCTCCTCTGGACCTGCTCCAGCACCTCCATGTCTGTCTTGTACTGTGGACCCCAGAGCTGGACATAACACTCTAGGTGGGGTCTCACAAAAGCAGAGGAGAGGGGCAGAATCACCTCTCTTGACCTGCTGTTCATGCTTCTTTCGATGCAGTCCAGGATGCGGTTGGCTTTCTGGGATGTAAGTGCACATTGCTGGGTCATCTCCAAGCTTTTCATCTACCAGTACCCCCAAGACCTCCTCAGGGCTGCTCCCTTCATCCCCCAGCCTGGATTGATACCTGGGGTTGTCCTGACCCGTGTGCAGGACCTTGTACTTTACCTCATTGAACCTCACGCAGTTCACTTGGGCCTCCTTCTGGAGCCTGTCCAGGTCCCTCTGAATGGCATCCTGTCCCTCAGGCACGTCAACTGCGCTACTCAGCTTGCTGTAGTCTGCTGACTTGCTGAGGGTGTATGCAATCCCACTATGTCATTGATGAAGATATTAAATAGTACTAGTCCCAATACAGACCCCTGTGGCACACCACTTGTCCCTTACACTCCAGGTGGTGCAGTGAGGCTTTTGGTTTGTGTTCAAGCACAGTCATTCTGCACTAAAGATTATTACCTTTTTGGTTTTGTCGAAATTTTGAGTGCTAAAATGTGGGTGTATCTGCTGTATCGGTGTGGCAGCATATACAACAATAAGGTCTGCTAGAGCATTGGCTGTAAAGGAATGTAAAGCTCTTGTGTCTTGATTTAAGCATAGCCAGAATGGGAGATAAAGGCACCAGCCCCTGGAGAGCTTTGAACTTTGTGCATGTGATGGGTTAACCTTGCCTGCCCACCCAGTGGCTCCACCATGGACCTCTGTGGGCTGCAGAACAACCTGCATCACCATGGGTCTTCTAGGGAATCTCTGCTCTAGTGCCTGTGATACTCCTCCCCCTCCTTCTTCACTGACCTTGGTGTCTGCAGGGTTGTTTCTCTCACATTTTTTTCATTCCCCTCTCCCAGCTGCTCTGCTGTGTTTCTTAAAGATATTATCACAGAGGTACCACCAGCATTGCTAATGGGCTCAATTTGGCCAGTGGCACATCTGTCTTGTCTGTCCAACATGAGGAGCAGCTTCTGGTGTCCTCTTACAGAAGGCACCCCTACAGCACACCCACTACCAAAACCTTGCCATGTAAAAAAGTGCAGTAGGAAAATAAGATGCTAGGTGTATATCCTGTAATAGGCAATACTTCAGAGGAAGGTGAAAGTCTCATATAGTTATCAGTGTGATTTATAGGGGTAACGATATCCTCCCCCTACGTAAGTTGTCTGTCTTAGAACAAGTGAAGACAAGGGGAAGTAGCTGCAGTTGTAATACAGTGGGAGTGGAAAAGGTATCTTCTGATTTCTGCACTACTGCAGCCTTTCAGGAGGTACAAGCCATGGAGGAGGACCAGGCGTTTCTGTACCTATTTACATTAGGTAATGGGACATTTTTTCAGTTCTGTGGCAAACTGATCACTGATTTTGAATTTAAAAAGCAGTAAAAGTGGAAGCATTTTTTACTGAGAGTGGATTATCCATCGTGTTTGACCACAGATACAGTGTTTTTAACAGACAGACCGTTTGGGAGATTAGGGAATGACTTAAGACAGAGTTCTGTGCTATGTTTTTGAGTAAAAGGTTTTGTGCTGAGATACGCTTCCTGCTGAGGGTGCTTTATCAGTTTGCCCTGAAACAATAGTTTAGTTTATCTACATTTGCTGTTTTGAGTAACATGGCAAGAACAGGGGAAGAACCACAGCATTGAGGAAAGTATATCAGTACTTCATCCTCCCCAGCTGGCACCAAGATCATCTATGAAGATCCTGTAAATTCTTAGAAGTGTCTGTTTTATCATTACAAAAAGAAGTCTGCATCCAGTTTTTGAGGTACTGACCTGCTGTCTGGGAAGGCCCATGGTGATTTTTTTGTCGAAAACAAAGGTCCAGACACCAGCACCCCTACATGTTGGCCAGATCCTCATCTTTTTGTGTTAGCGATCTCAGTGTTGGTGGTTGCAGGCTCCTTTCACTTTCAACCAGCTCTGCTGTAGCTTGCAGCTGTGCAGCCAAAGGTGATTACGGACCTCTGTCCTGGTATGTTCAAACACAGGTACTGTTTGGAGAACTGTTTGCAAGAGGAGAGCAGGAACAGTCACTTCAGTGATTGCCAGAACAACTCAGAAATTCGGCACCTAACTAAATTCAGATTGTGGGAAAGGTTGCAAGGTCCATAACTGCTGAATTGGTTTGCCTGTCTGTGAGTGCGTGCTTTATTGGCGCTAACGTGGTGACAACAGAAATAACCACCTCTGTACCATGGAGGACTGGTTAGTTCACTCTGTAATGTTGTCTGTATAGTATAAATTCACCTATGACATGTTGCAAGATAAGTCTCTGTCACGTATTGGATTAACACACAAAATTAGTTGAGGCCTAAAACCAGAGACCATAAAAAGTACAGAGGTATGAAGTTAATTTATTGAGGCACAAACTACAAATAAGATGATTTCCCTTACACTGATACTTGATTCACTAATAAGCCATTGATCTTAGGGGATTTGAAATGGAATTACTGGTGGTTTGAAATGAACAGCAATTTAGTTGTGTTTTCCACCTCTTTTTAATTTAGTTGTAATGCTTCTCTTTTCTAGTCAGAGGATATATGCTGTCTTGGGAATTCCAGAATTACTTGTTTTAAGCACTAGTGAGATATAGTAGTATTAAACCCTTATCTGAACAAGTAACTTTACAGTAAGTGAATGTCTATTAACCTGGAAAAACTGAATCACTGAAAAATAAAAGAGAAAGCAGTATGATTTTACCTTGCTAAAGTTGTGTGGGATGCTTTGAATAATTCTTGTCTTTCAGTCTCTCCTTGTACAGACTCCTTTGCAAGTTGGTATAGTGTTTCAAAAGTATTCTTAAATGTGTCTTTGGTTCCAGAACTAACAGTTTACTTTTAAACTTCTGTGTTAGAAAAAAGTTCCCTTCGAAATGGAGTATCAGATGAAAAGATTGCCATCTGAAAGATTAGCAACTCAGAAAATTCTCTCTGTAATTGGTGATTGCCTTGATAATTTTGGTCCTGGATGTGTGAGCATCCAGAAGATACTCAACGCTCGCTGCCCGCTGGTGAAATTTTCCCATCAACCGACGGGATTCCAGTGTGATCTGTCTGTGAGCAACAGGTGAGACTTGCTTTTAAAAAGTTCAGGAGCAACAGTAACGTACCTGTGTTCTGAAAACCTGATTTTTAGTCTACTCCTTTCTGTGCTATTAACAAATGTGAATGTTGGTCCTGAAAGTAAAAAGGATGTTTTTGACTTGTAGGGCTTAGGTTTTAATGTGCTTACCGTATCTTTCTCCAGCATAGGAAATACTTGCTAGCTGAAACTCAAGACTTGAAAACCACTCTATGCAACAAGGTTGGCGTATAAGGCATTCAAAGAAAGCAGTATTTTTTAGTCGTTGGTTCCCCTCATGTATATGGGTATATGCACAGCTTTCTTTGGGTTGCTTTTCAGATTAAGCAGCTCCATTATGTTCATTTTCAGGGACTGGCCGCCTAATTATTTTAGTGTCCTTTTTTAATCCTTAAGGGTCTGTAAACACCTGTTTGCCAGCAAGGTATCTTGAATGTTAAATTAACTCACAGCATCAGAAACCAGCCTAAAATGTTGCTGTCATTGAGGTCCTTTCACAGAAGTGCCCAATAGAGGGGGCAGGCTTCTTAGGAATACTTTGCATTGCATCTATGTTTCCTCTTCCAGCGTGCTCTTATTTGGTTGGTAGTAAAGTATATAACTTGCTTTGCTGTCACTACTTTTATTAATAAATGCTCACCTTAATCCAGTATACATCTGTAGCCCTGGCATGAGGGTACATAATAACAACCAAATTACTACATTGTTGTTGGGAATAGTAAAATATGAGTGATTATCAGAGGTATTCTGAAAGATACGGCTTTCAGTGTAAATTTTGTGATTTGTCTACATCAGATGCAATCAGATCCTAGGCTGAATTTTCTGAATTACTCAAATTTCTATTTTGGAATGTGCAGAAGCTGTTATGGCAGTACTGAGCAAATGTCTTACATGTTAGCTTTGTATCTGCAGCCACAGTGAAACTTGGCAAGGCAGCTCTGTTTGGACTGCATGTGTTGCCTTGTTACCATCAGGAGTAGTAACAAACCTCTCTGGACACAAGGAGGCACTTCACAGCTGAAATTTTAGAAGTCCACCACATGAAAATTTTGTAACACTTTGACTTCCCCGAATTGCCATGGTGGATTTTTAGAACAATACAGTGCAAGATTGTGAGTAAAGATTCTTGCAACATTAGTTCAGTTTAGTAAGCACTTTAGACTAACACTGACCCCAAAGTAAGTTTTGTTCTCACACCATGCTTCCATTTTTTGTTAAGTGCTTTTTCTTGCCCTCTTATTTGTATACTAATTTAATGGTTATACAAGATGAAGGAGATCAAAAACTGATCCATCTGAAAACCTTCCAGATTAGTTGTTTTTTCAGCAGGACCAAACATTCGCCATCGGAAAATTACCAAATTGACTTGTTCTGCAGATTTCATTGCGTCTCTGCACGTCATGTATTTTTCAGTGCATTATTTTACTGATTTTTGGATTAAAATTGTAAAAAGTTCTAGTTGTGTTTTATTATCTAGTAGAATAAAGATATTATGTAGTATACATCAAAGGCTGCTGTGGCAAAATTGTGTTTTTCATCTTGAGTTCTGCATAGTTTCACTCTGGACTACTTGATAATGTTTGGGGGTTTTTGGGGGGTAGGGATTTTTTGGCTGGTTGTTTTTTTCTTCCCACTGTCATGTGGAAGAAGGAAACAGGAAACAGTGCAAATGCAGTATTATTATTTGCACATAACTGTACCCTTCTTACTATTGAAAATTACCAGGTACTTCATGCTGGACAATTCCAGGCATTCTCTTCTATTTTTTTTTTAGATGCATAAACATTAATTTTTTTGTTTGAGGGATGCCCTCTTCCCTTATAACTGGTGCTCTAGTGCATCTGGCACTTCACAGTTCTCTCTTTATTTACATGTCTTTGACTTACCACTTCTCCTTCAGCATTGCTATCAGGAGTTCAGAGCTCTTGTATATCTACGGCAGTCTCGATCCCCGTGTCAGAGCGCTCGTCTTCAGCATACGATGTTGGGCCCGCGTCCATGGACTTACAAATATTGTTCCTGGTACCTGGATTACAAACTTCTCTCTGACCATGATGGTCATGTTTTTTCTGCAAAGGAGATCACCACCTATCATTCCAACACTAGACCAACTTAAAAAACTGGCAGGTAAGGACAGCTCTTCATGTGTTCAGTGAAGTGACACATTTGTTTTCTCTAAAGTGATGAGTAAACCCGAGTAATTCCTTACACTCTCAAATACTAATCCATATTATGTACCTTAAATTTGTTGGAATGTGCAAATTTTACTTTTTTTTTGGGGGGTGAAAATAATGCATTTTTAAAGGCAAAATACAACACAATACTAAATTCTACTTAGAGATAATTAAAAGTCTTCACAGAAGACTTGTAAGGTCTCAAATGTCTCTGCAGCTCTTAAAAGATTTTATGCAGATTGATGTGATGCATACTGTTTTATAGCAACCAAATGTTTAAAAGAGAGGCTGTATTTTTCCCTCAGAATTTGTAATATCCTTGAGACTATTCAGGCCACCTGCAAATAATTGTTACATCTTTGCAAACAAGCTGTTCTGGCTGTTTCATACATAGCTTTTAGGTTGTGTTATCTTCAGTAAATCTAATGAAAGCATAGAGAATGGCACCTCCAGTTCTTGATTCTTCACTCATGCCTTCTGCTTATTTATAGGGTTCCTTGGAAGTTTTGAGCGCTTTGAGTGGGGAAAAAAGTGTGCGTTCAGTTACTTTATAAAATCAGTTTATTCCCATCAGAATTCTGCAGACTCTTTAAACACAAAACACCTGTCCTGAATTTTTACAAGAATATTCCTGCTTCTCTTAAGTTCTTCAGAAAAAGGCTTTGGGTCTGGATTTTTCGTTTTTTTAACTCCTACCTCAGGGATTTGTGCTGTTTAGTATGTAATAAAGCTCTGTATGCAAAGATACCAGGTTCCTTAAAAGAAGTACCTTCAACTACACAAAGATGTCATATACCTTATTTCTGTCGGCCTTTGAAAAGATGCGATTTAGTCATGATTCTTTTCCTCTGCCTGTCCTCAGACTTTCTTCTTGTAAATCTTTAACCACTTAAGTTGAATCTTAACCTGAATGTCCTCTTGGGAACTCCTAATTTGATATATTTAATATGGTAGCATTTGTTGAAATCAGTCATGTCTGTTACCTGAATTTTATTAAAGACAATGGCATTTTATTATTACTTCAAAATATGCATGTGATTTTTATTTCAGATGAAAAAGACAAGCATGTAATTGGAGGATATGATTGCACATTTATTAGTGATTTAAGCAAGATTAAACCTACAAAAAACACCGAAACACTGGGTATGTAAATCTTCATCAACTTTTTAATTTATTTTTATGAGCATATTGAAAACAACCTCTTCCTTAATGTTACTGATGGGTCTTGTTTTTCTTTCCCTTAGATGTATTACTGTGCGAGTTTTTTGAATATTTTGGAAACTTTGATTTCAGAAAGAATTCCATAAATCTTCGAAAGGTAAATGCATTTTAATGTCTCATTATTATCAGTTTAATTTCTCTGTCTGCTGTTTGACAAACTACATATGCTAAGCAACAATTTGTTGTATAATTGTAAATAGAAAATACACTTACATTGGTTGTATCCAGAAACCGAGTCCTTTCTGTGAAGGAAGAAAGTTTTCCTCTCGGACCATGATCACAGCACCATTAAGAACATTGCAGTGTCATTACTTGGAGATGATGGAAAGCACAAACTCTGATGCTAAGCCAGTATGATTTTCTTGACAACCCTGTACTAAAAGTGGCGGCTTTAAAAAGTAGATGCTATTTTGCTTCTGTGAGGGGAAAATTGATAAAATGCCATCAGTGTGTGTCATGGCAAAAGCCTGTGACAAACCCTGTACACCAACAGGCTTTGCTTTAAAGTTGGGAGCCAAGCTCCAAACAGTGTCTGCATTAAAACTTACAGCTGAGCTCTGAAATTCGCATTTGGCACTTGTCTTCCCCACTGCAGTTAGCATCAGCCTGCAGCAAGTGTACTGAAGCTCAGTAAGCGTGACGGATAACATTGATCATTCTGTGCTTGCCAGGCAATCTGCACTATCACTTTGGTCTACTTTGAGTTTCATTAAGTCATGCTCTTTATTGATCCATCCTTCTGTGCATGGGAATGTAATAGAAATATATATAACTGTAGCTGCCTTCACTCGCACCTGTCCCAGCTGCGCTGCTTGCAGGATGGGGGTTTCGGTGCCCTGTTGCAGCGTGGACGCTCTTGTTTGTGTTCTGTTCCATGCCTGGGCACTGTGGATTACTGGCATGAGAGCTCTGCGTTGTCGCTGCAGGTTGATCCTAGGAACTGATTCATTAAGTTGGAGAACTTTTGTTTGCCATTAAGCCTTAAAAAAGGCGAGCGTAAACATGTTGGCATCGGAGCTAGTCAGGGGGAATGTCTGTGCTGCTGCTGTTTTTCTGTTTAACTAGTCAGTCCTTTTGCCCCTGGGGCAGGAGTATGTATGTAGCATGTACACAGACACTTTCTGGACTAGCATTAGCTGGTAGGTTCCTGCTAGAGCTCGCAGTGGTTCTCTAATACACAGCAGGTCACCTAAGGAGCACTGATAAGCACAGAGAGGGAAGCACATTTAAATACAAACTGCATAGTTATCAGCACCTTGTGTTGCTCTGTACCAAGTGCCCCAAAGTGGATGGACCATGACAGGAATAGTGCTTAAAAGACTGAACTGGAAGGAATTTCAGCCAAGTGAGTAATCTTGTTGTGTTATACTAGTGCTTAATGAGCACTGTGAGAGGATTGGTGTGAACAGTTTAAGCGCTTGTAGCAGTTTATCAGACAGGGATGTGCAGGTTAATTTGACACACTTATGCTGGAGATAGGAGTGGGAGGTTGCAATGAGAGAGGTCTGAGGTTTGTGGGCAAGAAAATGGGAGAATGGTCAGAAAGACAGGCTAAGCCGTAGTTGTGTCTTCTTTGCCTTGAAGGAAGTCTAAGCTGAATCTGGCAAGGAAAATCACCACGAAGAGGATTCAGAGAACAGGAGTCATACAGTCAACAGGAAAATTAACTTGATTAATAATGGCTTTCTCCCCCCCCCTTCCCCCAAAAAAAGAAAGTTCTCTACTAGGTCCAAATACTTTCACTCTTGATGCTAAAGTAATAAGTGATTTGTCCTTTGCTCAGCCTATGCTGCATATGTGCAACTTTGTTTTTTTCTTTACACTGTCTGCAGGGAAAGGAAGTAAATAAACCTGAGTCGTCTCCTCTTTATATCTGGAATCCCTTTGAACAAGACCTTAATATCAGCAAGAATGTTAATCAGCCACAGCTGGAGAAATTTGTAGCTATGGCCAGAGAAAGTGCCTGGATTTTACAGAAGGAAGATAAAACTCAGCAAGTGATCAATAAAGAGCCTTGGGGACTGGCAGCCCTACTGGTACCATTTGGAAAAAGTAATCCCAGCAAGATGAGGAATAGGATGAAAGGACTAGGAAGTGAAACAATCAGAAGCCTCTTGGACTCTTTAAAGTTAAATAATGCAAACAGTCTACAAAAAGCAGTGGGAAAGTGACTTTCAGCACAGAAGCACAGTAGCTGCTATTCTGTTTTAGGAATTGAATGTGAGACACAGTCCGGAGAACATTATTTTTAAAACTTACTGTGCAACAGAGTGTTAAATGACCTCTGTTTTCCATTGTGATGCTTTTTGTACAGGTCTGTTTTCTTTCTGTACATTTTTCTCCTCCTTACTCTTCACTTCTAGTTTTATGAATGAAGAGCATTCAGATACAAGTTTTAGAGATACTTTTTGGAAGTAGCCTTCAGTTTGCTACTCTGAAAAAAAGCCCAACAAACAAAACTAACAGAGGCAACATGGGAAGAAGCCTTTGGGAATTCTGTTGGCTGGCATACAAATGATATGCTAAGTAAAAGTTGAGAAACAGCAACCTTTCAGTGAAACCACACTTTAAAAGGTGATGAATGTTAGAACCATCGCTTCCATTCCAGTCATGTCATGGAAGCCAGTATAACCAAAGTGCATGTATCTGTTTTTGCAGTCATTTTCCATTCATATAGGTAGTGCCAAAACAAAATAAAGAGAATGGAATTAGATGCTACGGTTTGAACTTTCATAAAGCATTGTGCTTCAAGGGCAGTGCAACTGTTTTGTGTTGGAAAAGTGGGCTTGCTCTTGTGCTTACCACCTGATCTCAGATTTCTTCAGTCAACTCTGTTTTCTGTACCTATAGGGCTGGTTCCCACCCACACTTGTATATACATTCACTCACGCTTCTCATTTTGCCTTCAACTTCACTGTAAACCTGTATTTCAAGTTCAGGCAGGGTCTTCTGCATGCCTTTCTTGCCTCACCACTCCTCTCAGTGTTGCTGTCTACTAGGCAGCAGAGGAAAAGCCTTCCTCTCACTGTCCCTTGCAGAGGGATCTGTCCCTTGCAGAGATCCATAGGTGTCGTTGTAGAGATGAACATGACACACCATTCAGTGATCAGTGTGTTTTAGAATGCTCCAGCCCCTTTATTGCAACTGCACAGACTCTTTACAGTATTAACCAAACACCACATAAGAACACTAGAGGCTAAAAGGTTGTTTTACACTTTTTCCATTGGTCATCTTTTTCCACCTTCTGCTTGTCTCCAGCCAGCCTGCACCCCACCTCCATCATGACCCTGTTCTGTGAACTTGTTACAAAGTGAGGGATTTCTCTACCTCAGGGAATGCAGGAATGTTGTCAAGGTCAGTTTCTTCTGCCATCAGGGCTGGGTTGCTAGTAGACCTGCTGCTGCTTCCTCCGACACATAGGGAACTGCATGTCATGCTGGAGTCGTATTCCCAGTCCTGCCCTGCCTTCAGAATCTCAGCGGAACAGTGACTGTCCCCCTTTAAGATCGGTTGGGCCAGTGAGTCAGTGCTTCTCCTTGACTTAAAGCAGCAAGTTCTCTGTCCACCTGCCATGTAGGGGAGTTTCCAGAGGAAGGGGAAGAGGGGTGGAAAGGAAGGAAGTCAGAAAGGGAAGTGTAGAGCAGGCAAACGTCAGATAGATTTTCAAAGTGCACGTGTCAGTATTCTACCTGTACAGTTGGAGAGCCACTGGTGCATTACAGCTGAACATCAACGGTGAGAACTTCCAGACTGATGTCTTTACTCTTAACGGAAATGTCATACAAGAAATGAGTGTAACTCTGAAAGTATCATACAGGTGCAACATCAGTGTTGGTGATTACTGTTTCATTTTCAGTATTTTTAGATTCTTTAATGTGGCGGTGATATATATGATTGTGTGAAAACTTTCTGATGGTGTAGTCTAAACAGTTAAAAGAGCGTGTTTCCTCTTTTCCCTGAGGTGGTTTTTGCTGGAAATACTGTGGCCAGTAATGCATATTTCCAAAGCACTTGTAAAAAACTGGGCAAGAAAAAGTGTTTTCCGGCTGTTGGCAGACCTTGAGTGGCAGAAAGATCCTCTTGCAAAACGATTCCTTATTAGTTCATTTGGAATTTAAAATAATATGCTTCCATTTCTGATTCATAAATGCTTTCTCAAATAACTGCTCGCATGGTCATTATCTTGGTGAAGGGAATTAATTCTCATATTAACTTCTTCAAGACTGAGCCTTGAATTTCAAACTTTTACACCTAAATCCCGGTGCTAGTGTGTGAACTTCTTTTCTGAGGCTGCTGTGAAATTGACTGTAACTTGTTCTTGGTGCTAACCTGAAGCCTCTGACAGCAGAATTGGCACGGGTGCTGTAAGGAGTCTGTTGCTACCTTAACCTTTACTGAACCAATGGGTACGTGTACATTTTCTGCTGTTTCCCCAGCAATAGACTTTGAAGCTTTTTGAAGATTAGGGAGATACTTGAGTACTTCAGAGTTTTCTTTTTTCCAACTAAACAAAATGGTTAATACTGCAGGGCAGTAAATAAGTAAAGGGCTTGTCAGGGACAGAAGCACACGGCAGCGCTGTGGCAGTGAGTACCTACTCACATTGTATTCACAGCAGTTCACTCTGACGTAGCTAGGAACGGTTTTAGAAGAATTTTGACATATAGATCCAGGCACTTGCAGTCAAATACCAATAAACCTTGTAGTTTGGGTATCCAGTTGGGCCACGCTGAAGCACATGCTTTCTCTGTAAATGTCTGTCGGTGTTCAGGCTGCTCAGTGTTCTGTGAGAGGCAGGGCAGAGCATGGCTACTGCACGTGCAGCGCTTTTCAGCATCGCTTCTCTGTTTAGACTGCAAGTCCCTTTGGGGAATAGTTCTGAGCCCTTGTCATGGCTGAGGGCCAGTTTCTGAAAAGAAAGCCAAAAGCAGTGGTGTAGCAGTGGAAATGCACAGGTGATTGTTCTGGATGTCTGAAACTCCGGGGAGCTGGAGGCCAGCTTCTGAGCGAAGCCTGGGAACTTGGAGGAGCAGCCATCGTTTGTACAAATACACCCGGCTGGCAGCTGTCCTGGGGCAGGCTGCTAGCTGGGCGTGAGCTTCTCTGGAGTGGGAGCTCTGTCTGGGAGAAGAGCTGCGTGATACTGGTGGAACTGAAGCCACCTGTGGGAAGAGAACCAGACTGCAGAGGAGGACCAAGGTTTGAGGGGGTGTATTTAACAAATCAAGAGAGGTGGTGTGATTTTAATTTCCTGAGAGCAGCAGCCTTATTGCATTGAAGAAGGTTGGAGAGAATATGGTTCTAACAGTAAAAACAAAGGGTGGGTATTTGTCAAGAAAGGACTCTAGTGACAGTCTGGGCTCAAGAGCTTGTTCATATCTGAAAGCATGTAAACAATGTCTTGGCAAGTTTTAGTTCCTTCTCTAACTTGGTGCTGATATGCTGTATTGTAGGGTAGGATTCTTGAGGAGGACACATGTAAGGAACATCAGTGAATTAAACACATTTTTGCCCCCTTGCCCTTTTTCCCCCTGGGAATACTTTTTAGTGCAGTCTCACATTCCCTGTCTCTTAGCTGGTTAGGGAAACGGAAAACGTTTCAGAGTTCCTTGCCTTGAGAAAATGCTCTTTGGGGCATCATTAACTTTGAGCTAATGTTAGTTGCCAGGTTTGGTTTGTTGTTTGTTTCCCTCCCCCCTAGATTTTTGGATGCTCACAAGAGTTGCAGGAATGGGGTCTGTTGCAACTGCCACAGCTCCATAATTTCTCTGAAGCTTCCTAGAAATCTGTGGCCTTTGTCTACAGTTAGCTGCTGGTTGAGCACCTGTGTGTGATATGCATGGCTAAGACACAGTCACAGACTGAAACTTCTGATCTGCTAGCAGATGCTGTGTTCCTCTGCCTTAAGGTCAGAACTACAGTTCCTGCCTGGCCTTCTGTCCCTTGTACTCCAGATCACAGTATAATTCAATCAGGTCTACTGCTTGAGCAAGATCAGCTGTGAGATTAAACCAGGTTCCTCAGGGATTTAACTAGTCAAGCCTTGAAAATCTCCAAGGATGGAGGCTGCACAACCTCACTGGACAATGTGTTCCAGTGCTGACTGTCTACTCACCCTCATGCTGGCTGGTTTGTAATACACTGACACATCCCTGTCACTCTTCCTTGGCTTCCTTTCTGCTCCTGACCTGACTCTCAGTCGAACTGCCATCCATTACAAATGTTCAGGCTGCTCCTCTGTGTAAAGACCCCCCCAAGTCTTTCCCTTCTTCCTTCCCTGTCTTTCCTGAGGAGCTTGTACCCATCCATCGCAGTGCTCCCACCCCCCTGTTACTCCAACAGTGCTGTAGTAACAGCATGAGGAGCTGTAGTTCCTCCTGCTTGTTCCCCAGGCTGTGCCCATTTGTCTGTTTGAGCTGAGTATCCATTCATCCTATTTTATTGTTCTTGTGGTCCCATAACACCATGCAGTGTGGAAGAGGACTTTGCTGCCCAGCAGAGCTTGTCAGAAGGCATTTGGCAGATCCTCTGTTGCAGTCTGGCTCGTGGTAGCACCATAGCTGTACTCTGTGCTCGTGCTGGGTCTGTGGTTGTTGAGGAAACGCATCCATACAACAGCATGTTTTCATTCTTGCAAATTTATTACTGAGATCAATTTAGTTTATGCTCTCTGGGCCATATGGGCTGTGGTTTTTCTTGACGCAGTTCTGTACCTTTGGAGAAAGGAAAGATAGAGAAAGAACCTTTAAATAATTTTGCCAACAAACTAGTTAAAGGTCCATGCCAAGTTCAGCTGAAGCACAGTTAGGATTTCCAGCCTGGAGTGCTTTGGAGATCTGATGAATCAACAATTAGGAAGTTTTTCAAAGTGAAATCATCCTGTTCACTGGAAAACTCTCCCTTCCAAATGCCTTGTCTTGCTTATCACAAGGTTCTCTTCTAGTACAAAATTCTTCAAAAGGTCCTGTGTAATTCAGGGTCAGTTTGTTTAAGACAGGGGTTAGGATTTATACAAGGCTAACCTGTGCCTGGAGATAAAATCTCTTCCTCCATAAATCCTCTTGGTTCAAAGTCCTGATCCACTGCTTTTGCAGACCTGTTTCTCATCCTTTCTTGAAGCAGAGCATTATTTTGCTTTCTTTACCAGGACCTTCCTGCTTCTTTTCTCCCCTCCCCGTTGTCTTCTCATCGTATTTCATCTGACCTGTAAAAAGGATTATTTCATTTGGCCTGGAGCATTTTGTGGAGCAACAGTGAACCCAGCAGCACTGGGGAAGCAGGTAGTTTGACAAGGCGGCTCTCCCGGTGCTACGCGACTTGTCTCATCTGCTTCATTTCTTGTGTGGAGGAGTCTCTGTGCCGCCGCTTCCATCGCTCACAGAGGGGTCAATTAGCTGCACTTGATGGGCCTCAGCTACACTGGGAAGGTGCTTTTAGGAAGCCTGTTCACTTAAGGGACTCGTTTCACACAGGCGGCAGTATTGGGAAGCAAGTTCCCTGCAAGGTTTTTGGGAGACGCTTTGCCCTTCAAAATGATGTCTGTTCTCCCCTGGTGTTACGGGGAAAACCATGTCCAGTGTGTTTCACAGAAAGACTTTCGTTCCCATGCTGAGCTCTCTTGTGCACACAGATTTGTAGTCAATGTAAACAGCACAGCCCTGCACAGGAATCTTGCATGGAACAACTCCCAGAATATGTCTTTTAGGTATTATCCTCGCAGCCCGACCGGGGAGGTGAAAGGCCCACGAATTGCTAAGGCATAGCCTCCCATTTGTGTTGCTGGCTCCACGGACAGACCAATTCCTGAAATTCCATCTTGCTTTTTCCCCTGATGGGTGCAGGCACAACACTGCTTTCCTGCAAAGGAAAGGTCCGTGTGTTCCAAGTCAGGTTGTTAGGTGGAGAACCAGTATTATTTAAATTCTCTCTGAATCTTTACAAGTTTAACTTTCTGAAGTCCTTCTGTAGGAACCCTTGATGGAGATTTTCAGGGTGAGACTGGGAGAATATGTAATGGTTTAATATTTCAACTACTATTAGATTAATTATCAAAAATCAGTATGTAGTGAAAAGTAATGCGTGCAGCAATCCAGCAATAACAAGGAAAGCTGCCTCATCTCTTTGAAACGATTTTCCTCCCCTAATTGCCCGGAGACCTCCCAGTGGTGCACCGCTTTTTATAAAAGGATGGGATTTGGGAGAACATGCTGAACGGAAATCACAATATCCAGTACCCAGGAGGGTGGGTGTGTAGCCACTGTGGTAAATAAAACAGAGGCATTACTGACTCCATCATGAAATGAGATGATGAGAGTTTGTGGTTCCAAAAATAATAGAGAGAATTGTTCTGTGGATCTTTAGCTGGTTCCTACTTCTCCCTTCAGAAAATCATCTTTGGACCCCTATCAAAAGAGGGTTTGCTATAATTGCTTGATACCTGGGCTTGCAAAGTAAGGTCTCATTTGAAATGACCATGACCTGCTTTGTTACCAACTAAAGACCGAGAGGGTTTGCATTGCAGTTGGCTTGGGAATGTGGAATATTATCATTTTCACTTCACCTAAAAATGCAAATGCTTACAGATAGCAGCAGACTTCCGCACTTCTCCCACTTGGGCTGTATGATTTTAGTTCCCCTTTTTACTGTAGACAATATTTTCAGTCTTTGAAACATTTTGCAGCAATTGGGTTTATATTTCTTCTAGGAGATAACGAATAAAATAAAAGGCCTCCTCTGTATTTCTTCAGTAAGTTGCTGTTCCACTGGGCTTGTGAAGTCTTTAATGAGACAAAGAATAAAATGCCTGGCAGTTTCCTTCCTCAGATGTGGGCAGGGGTTTGTTACAGACTGAGATCAGGATGCCTTTCATAGAGCAATGGTTTTGAACTGTTGATCTCTGAACCACTTGGCGTTAAGGGAACTATGTCTACGGAGCTCACCAAAAAAAGCAAGAAAACTAAATCCTGCAAAAGCCAACCTGCTTGTCAGCCAGTTTGAGTGCACCCAGTAGAGGGGTTTAACTCTGGGGTTTTTCCAAATAAAACAAAGGTCAAACCAACTGCTCTTGAGTCGTGGTCAGAGATGTAGCATTTCTTGCATTCCAACATCACTTTATGATTAATAATTTGTTTAAGTAAATGGTGGTCTGTGAAGAGTACATCCCTGGTGCTTGTAAAGCATGGTTTCTAATGAAGAGAAAATAATATTTCGGATGTCTGACAAACCCTGGAAGATATCTCTTAATGGGGAGAGAAGAATTTCTTTCTAGCAGGATATCTACAGTTCCTGAACCCTGCCCTGGCAAAAAACTTGCCTTTTATCTTTATAAATTATAAAGGGAGAATGTGGGTGTCTCAGTTTGTCTTGATTTAATTTTATCCCACATGTATAGGGTTACAAGAATGTGGCAGTTAGGCATAAGTGATAGGATTTTATGCTCCAAATGCTGATAAGAGAGACGCTTCAGATCACATAGGTTAATGCAGACTTGATTCAAAGACACCTAGCCCAAATCTCCTATGCTTTTTTAGACCCCCACCCACCACTGCAGCAGACTGCCGCCAGCTGCTCACTCCCAGTATAGGGACCCCTTCCCCTGAAGTTAGTCTTTTTGATTTGGGGGGGATCTTTCAATTGCCAAGCTGACCCAGCACCTTGTGAAACCTGAGAAGGCAAAGAATGGCTTGTTACCCCTGTGCCCCGTGCCTGCAAGGTTGTTTTTTTCCCTCCTGATTCCCATAACAGCAGGACACAACCCTAAAATCCTTCTCAGATACAGAGTGGGCAAGGATGTTGTAGCACAGCCATTCCTATTCCTCAGACTTGAGCAATTTATGTTGTTGAGGGGGGACAGACATTTTTATCTAGCATCTTTATTCTGTTTTTCAGAAAAGATTTATGAAACTTTTTCCCCCCTCCCAGAATTTAATGAGCATGAGCTTTCAGAGTTGGGCTTTACTTGCTCCCATGTTTGTCCTGGCAAAGAGCAAATTTTAAAAGCTGAGCCTTTTTCTGCTGGGTCTTTTTCTTTTCTGCGATAAACACCAAATATGCAGTTGGTGTGATGAGAGCAGTAGGTGCTCAGCTTCAGCTGACACTTCCCAGCAGAAAACCCTCCTTCTTGCCAGGCCGCTCGGGAGACGCGACAATGATTCATTTCGGTGATAACGCAGCAGGAACACAAGTCCAATTGTTTGCTATGTAGGTCAGAATGGGGTATGTTGGCATCTCTGTTTGCAGACTTTACAAAGTCTGGGAATGGGAAGCACGACAGGAAAACCCCTATTCTGATACTACTCAAATTGTTCCCCTGGCAGAGGTAGGCTGTAAACAGTTTGCTCTCAAATACTTGCTGTCTCGCTGGCATAGCTGGACGATGTCTGTACGGAGGAGGTTTAATTGTCAGATTAAACAGCTCATTTACTCTTTACCCAAACTTTGCAATTAATGTCTGGGTACGTGTCAAGGAGAAGGCCCTTAGAAATACTCAGTCATGCTATTCCAGCATCAGTTCCTGACAGCAGTTTATGTTCATGTAGATATTTAATGTACTTTGGAGTCAGGGGGAATTGGCAAGGTAACTTGGTTAGCTCAGGGCTTTTTTCACAGCCTTTCAGTCTCTGTAATGGTGCTCCAGAAACTCGTTCACCTGTCACTTTGGGACTTGCCATGTGGTCAGCATGGGCTTTGCAAATTTGCAGGAGACTCAGTAGTTGGGGGCATACTTTTGTGCAGCGCGTTGCAGCATTTTGTGGGGAACCCCGTTGTGCATCATGACAACACGTCTCCTTGCGGGAGTCTGCAGCTCTCTCCTGATGTCTCTTCCTTCCAGGAAAGCCCCTGGTTATTGAAGATGAAGAACCAAGCTCTTGTCTCTCTCCCTGTGCAAGTGCTCCAAAGGAGGGGCCTGCGATTGCTTTATTTGGTAGGTTTGGATGGTATCCTGCACTCTTTGGAGCATCACCTGTCTCTCTCTGTGCCCGTAAAGCACCTCAGGCTCTAGTTTCCAGGTTTGTCCCTTGGGAGCTCCATTGCCTCTATAATGTGCTCCATGAACACCAGCACTACAGCTTGTTCTGTCCTATAGCAAGGAGGAGCTGAGGCACATATCGTGCTTTCCTATTTGGGGGAAAATAGCTCTTTCCCAAATGATGTGTCTCCTTGAAGCTGCCTGTCAACTTTTTCTCCTGCCAGTGGGAGAAACGCATAGTGCCTCACAGCATTGGTTAAATGTATGTTATGGCAAATAGTACAGCCAAACCCATACCTTTTTGGGTTCCACACCACACAGAAATTCACTGTCCCCTATCTTGAGAGCTGAATAGATTTTTGAAGCAGTTGGAGGCACTGTTCCCAGATCAGATCATGTATCTTTTTTTATTTTCCCCTTTCTGGAAAGAAGGAAATAAATCCTGATGGCTGGACATGATGTTGTCTGATGATTAAACTCCTTGTTGGCATTTATTAGCACAATGTGGACTTTAATGAGCGTGTTCTCCTCCCTCTTTCAGTCTTAACCGTTTAAAGCAATACTTTCCTCTGGGGTTAATTATCTTAGGAAAATCTGTCTCATACAGGAAAGATACAAAGTCAGGTGGTAATAAACTTGAAATATCAGCTTCATCATGAGAATTTTATTCTATTTTTTTGTTGTTGTTGCTGGTGAGGCTTAATTTTAAAAAGCCAGGGAAATACTGTCTACCCTCCTGAAGGCCAGGTTTGTCTTTTAGTAGGGGCTGAAGTCCTAGCTAGTGTTCATGTGTGTTTTTGTAGCTTTGTGTCTTTCAGCAGAAATCACTAGCTGAGGGTCTTGATTATTCTTGATTATGAATAAAGACACTATGAATAAAGACATAAAGAGAAGGGATTGCAATTTCCACTTTTTGGTGAAATCCAGTCAAACACAGAGCAGAACACCACGTTCTGACACAGAGAAGCACCTGTATGTAAATGCAACTTGAATTTTCAAAGGTCCACACTGTTGAATCTGAAATTTTTTCATCATCCTTGAAAAATTACTGAAAAATCAATTGCACAGCAGTTTATGCTTGGAAGGAGAAACGGAGCATGTCTTCTGTGGAAGCATCACACTGTGATGAATGGCCCGTAGGTCTGGTGAGCCAGTCATCCCTTCCAGTCCAGTCTTTGTTTCTGTAAATGAGCCAGTGTGTATCTGGGAGAATGGTAAGTCTTCTGGAAACTTGATCCAACAAATAGCTCAGTTGATGCTGTGATAAAAGCATAGCTGACTATTTCAAATGTTCAAATAATGGTCATGTTTTTAATTAAGCAAGATATTATAAGCTCATTTAACACTGCCACTACTGTTTGTTGCTAAAAGAATGAGAAAAGATTGTGAGACACACTCTAATCTTCCCATATAAACATCTGTAACACTAGAATAAGAGTAGCATGATAGGATGAAAAAACATTTTTTGATAAGACTGTACCACACACACTTTGACTGTCAGACTTAAAGATTATATTTAGATTTGGGTGGTGCAATGATTACCATTGTATTAGGCTATTTTTATATGTATTAAATGCCCTAATTTAAATAAAGCTACACTTAAGATTTTGTCTGATTCCTATAAAATTTAAGTGAAACAGGGTTCTCCTTGATTTTCAACATTGGCACTAAGGATGCAGCTGCCAAGATGCTCAGCCCCCCACAGCCCCCAGTTCAAAGATGGATTTCTTGGTTGTTCATCCAAGTTTTCTTATTCCTCCATCACAGTTCTAAGGCATTTTATACACATCAATGCAAGTTTCTTGTTGGGCTCTAACAGCATGTCCTACTGGTGCTGTTTTCAGAAACAAGCTCCTGTTTATAGTAAGCAAAATGTACTGAGGTCTGCAAACTCAGGGGGAGCATAGTGCCTTCCTCCCTAGTGAGGTCAGATGTTGAATCAAGAGGCTCTTAAACTATTAATGTGGATCAGCTGTAACAATAGTCCTGCAAGTTGACTGAAAACCTTTTTTTAGTGTATTTACCTCACTGGCAGAAGGCTAATTCAATCTCACTTTTTGGCATAGATAATCAGTGGAGGTAGAGCAGGGGAATCTACACTAAATCATTAAAAGTAAAAATATCTGCATTAAATTCTGGTGCAGGGTAACCCCATGCAATACTAGTGCTACCAGGCAGCGACTGCAGCTACACAACTTCAGAACACACACAGGCTCTGGTTGCTCAGCACAGGGTAAGACAAGGAAATAGTGGGGACTATCAGATTCTCTTATGTCTCAGGAAAGAAGCCTGTGCAGCGCCTTCCAGAGCGGGTTCTGGCTGCAGCTGCTCGAAGGCAGGAGCTTCGCGCACCCTCCAGCTTCACTTTGCACACCCCTCAGCTGAGTTTTGCACACCTCTCCAGCTGCAGCTGCCACGGAAGGAGCTGCCCTCCCTTTGTTCCTGCTCCTGCATTGCCCTCTTGTGTGGGCACACGCATTTGCATGTCCATGAGGTGATCCATGGAAGCTCTTATGGAAGAAGGTCCATAAAAGTGGCCCCAAAGCCCGCAGTTCCCCTGCTCCTCTGTTTAATGAGCACAGGAAGCTACAAGCTTGGGTTTTTTTACCAGCACTGGCTGCCTGTCAGCAGTAAACATCAGAAGTTTCTAATAACTCGTGTTCTCTTCATGTTTTAATCAGCTGACGTGTGCTTTATTCCCGAGGCAACCGCCCCCACCATCGCTGTGCCATGGCTGGTGCCCACACAGCACCCCGTGACGCAGGGAGCTTCTCACAGGGCTGGGCTAAGTGAGCTGCACGCCTCATTGGGAAATCCCCCTGCGTAAGCAAGTCCTCCTTGTGCAATACCATGGACCTTGCAGCTTTCGCTTTCCTAGCTGTAGAAGGGGCAGTGTGGAAAGTTCTGTCCCCATCCAGCGTGACTTCAGAGCTGGGAGAAGTAAGGTTTCAATGTTTGAATAAGCTGCAGCTCTGGTTGGGGAGTTTTGAAATGTCTTGTGCTGTACCTGGAAGTTTTAGGGTATGTGCCGTGTCTCACAGAGACCTCATCATCATCCACTGCTGTCCCTCCCCAGGGGACCCTCTGGGCAGCAGCACTCCCTTAAATCATTCAGAATCCCTAGGGATGGAGGAGCTGGCTGCTCTGCTGTCTGTAGAGAAAATCATCCCAAACTTTCCAGTAAGGGAGGGAGGAAACTCTGACTGCTGTGAAACTCCAGGGTTTAGCACAGATTCTGAAACCTTGGGCAAAAGTGCTCCATTTCTCCCTGGAAATGGAAGTTCTGGCACAAGGAAGTGGATAAATCTGTTAACACAGAAAGGGCTTGATTCCCTCCTTTGCCCATCTCCTCTGCAAAGCCCATTAAGAGTGTTTCAGCCCTTAACAGGGGTATAATGCAACGCGTGTTTCCTCTTGGTAGAATAGAACACTGGATGGAGAAGTCCCTTCCTACACAGACAGTGAGAAAAGTGGGCTAACTCTGTTTTCTTCCTTTTAAGGCATTTACACAGCTCAAAGAAATTTCATTTGTACTGCAACACCAGTGTGAGCAGAGGCAGCACTGCCAGTGCCTGAGAGTGGCTGTGCACTGCAGCCTGTGTAGGGCAGGCAGGGTCTGATGCACGGTCCGGTGCAGCCATGGCTGCTGCTGCGGTCGAGGGCAGAGCATCCTGCTCTGAGCTGCTCTGCAGAAGGTGCCTCCCTGGAAATCATGTGCCTGCACTGCCCTGCAGCCCACTGTGCTTCTCTGCCTTTTGCTCCACTCTTTCTGTGTGCTGTCCCCCCACTCTTGTCTCCTCACACCTACCTCTGAGGCTTGCTCTCTCTTCTGCTGGGAAAAGTCCTGGGTGGGTTCTTTACTGAAGTAAATAATTCCTGCTCTCTGTCTACATTCTCTCTCACCTGCCAGCTTATTCACTGGTGGATAGCTGCAGCACTCACACCTTGCTGGAATTCAGACCACATCCTGGATAAATGTCCCTCTTCTGCAGGTTCAACAGCTGGGAGAAAGGCAGATCCACAAGACAGCAAAACAACATGTCCTGTCTTGATTTTGATTTTTTTCCCAGCTTTAACAGAAAAAAATCCTTTTATCTGCATGGACTTTAACCACAACGATTCCTTGACAGTGACAAATGTAACAGGTTGGAAAGCTCTCTGTCCCATAGTGTACAGGGATGACATGTGGACTTGGCCTTGAAGTAGCCTGTGATATGCCGAGGAAGACAGATTGGGTGGTCTGCTCCCCGGAGTAGCGACTCTGTGGGTGGGGAGATGCTGTAGATCATAATTTTGGATTACTTCAGTGGACTCAACTTCACACTGCTGTTCCCTGTCAAAAAACATTTACTGCTTAGCTGCACCACAGCAGAGCCTCCTCACTGTAGCTCCATGAAGTTACACGTGGCACCAGGGGCTGAGGGTTGTCCTGCTGTCGGGGTACACAGCAGTGCACCAGCTGAGGTGTAAGCAGCTGAGGAAGCAGCACATCTCCCCGGATGGATGTGAGCTCCCAGCCAGGCAATGACTGCGTGGATGGGCTTTACTGCAGGGTGTTTAGAAACATTCCACCACAGTGCTTGGAAAACTTTGAAAAGCACAGAAAGTGCCTGGCTCTGCCAGCAAAAACATCTCCTAAAAGGGGAAGATAAATTACTTTTTCTGTGTGGTGGGGTCACTTTCCAGAAAGGCAAATGCCACCAATAGCGGCGGGAAGGGTAACGGAGGCAGCTCGCCTAAGGAGGTGTCTTCTTTCAGGATGAAATTATGCATCTGTTCTGTCTGCCACAGACTCTGCAGCATCGGCCCTCCCTTGGCTCAGCTCCTTTCTCTCTGTGAGGCTGCAAGCTGCCCTGCACAAAATGCACATTTTTAACATGGAAGAGCTGCTTCTGCAGGAGCGCATGTCAAAGGCACCCGAGCACTCCTTGCAAGCTCTGAGTCAGCCTGCTTGGCCTTCTCTCCCCAGGCCAGAACACGAGGCCATTGACTGATTAGAAAGGGCTTTGCTGAAGTCCCAGACAAGCTCAGAAACCTCTCCCATCCCTACACAGATTTCTCTAAAACTGAATTTTAAAAATCATCTTCCCAGAAGGTTTGTTCATACTTGTGCAAGCATCAACCACAATAATGATACCATTTGTTCTGTGGCATTTTCCCCCAAAATTCCCAGGGTAATTCTTTCAAGCCCCATTAGATGGGAGCTTTCAAGCTCTGTTAGATGCAGCTGCATTCTTTAATCCCTGTGAAGATTTATAGACTTTTCTGTTTGGACTGAGAGCTGATAAAGTCCAGTATATCAGACATATCTTACCATCAAAAAGCTAATCTGTCATATCATTCTCTAACAAAGTCCTCCTATCAAGGATTGAATGAAGAGCTGAAGAATGAAGCTGGGTAACATTGGAATCATAGACTGATAAGGCTGGATGAGATTTTCAGGGACCTCAGGAGGTCATCCAGTCCAACCTCCTGCTCCAAGCAAGGTCAGCTGGAACAGGCTGCCCACAACCACGTCCAGTTGATGCTGAATGTCTCCAAGGACAGAACCTCTCTGGGCAACCTGCTTCACTGTTTGACCACCATTACAGTATGGAAGTTTTTTCTTGTGTTTAAATAGAATTTCCTGCATTTCAGTTTGTGCCCATTGCCTCTTGTCCTGTCACTGGGCACCACTGACAAGAGCTTAGCTACATCTCCCTTAAATCAGGTATTTTTACAGAGAGCTGGACACAGCCCTCCAGGACTGGCCTCACCAGTGCTGAGGGGAAGGATCTCCTCTCTTGACCTGCTGGACATGGTCTGTCTGATGCAGACCAGGATACCACTGGCCTTCTTTGCCAAAGTTCCCCAAATCTTTTTCTTGCCCTACCTGAGGAGGAACACTTGCTTCCTTCCAGACTCCAGGAGTGTCTTCTGATTGCCATGACCTTTCAAAGAGTAGCCTCTCAATGACATTGGCCAGCACCTCAGCACTTGTGGGTACAGCCCATGAGGTCTCATGAGCCTGTGTATGTTCAATTTCCTTAGATGTTCCCTAGCCTGATCCAATTTCACTGAGAGAAAGTACTTCTTCAGATTTCCCCCCCGCCCCAGTCTCAGGGAATTCTATAACATCCTACAGAAGGATGCACTGTTCTGTCAATTCTTTGCAGGGCTCACAGCGTATCAGGGGTTTTTTATTATTATTTTATTCTATGATATTCTCCAGAAAAAAATGACCTCAGCAGCAACGTTTCTGCGTACTTTTAACTTCTATACATCTCCCTTCCCTCCCTCCCTTTTCCTCCCACTAACCTCCAGCACATTATTTCTAAATCCTCCTCCTTCCTCGGTGCCTATGGGAGGAGATGGGCTTTACCACACGTCTGTGGGCTCACCTTTCCCGCTCTGAGGGGCACAAGGGTTGCACACTTAAACCCCTGTGGTGGATACTGGAAAATTTCAGCTTCATTTTGCAGAGGAGGAGAGCTCTGGTGAAGGTTTTCCATTAACCTCATCCCAGCCCCAGCGCTGACATCATCAAATCCCCAGCAAGAGGTACCACTGCTGCATCTTCCCAGTGAAAAGGTGAAGTAATTCTCTTTAAGCATACAAATTTAACTTGCTACCCAGGGTGTGCTTTAGAATACTGCAGAAATTTCCTAAAAGATTAATGATGTTAAAGTGTGAGAGTAGCTTTTAGCTGTATGGCCATCAGAGGGTGGCTCAGAATGCTGAGCTGCTCCCCGGTGCTGCTCCCTGCTGGGGCTGGGGACCCTCGCCCCGACTGCCCCAGGCTCTGGATGGCATGGCAAGGCACAGGAGCCTACCTCCCTGCCTCAGCAAGCCCAGCATGAGTTGATCGTGTTCCCGACAAGCCTTGGGCCGGTTCAGGAGGGAGTTCCCGGCAGTAGCTGTCAGGAGTGCCAGTACTCACCCTGCCGTGGAGCAGGCATGCTCGGAAATGACAGGTTTTTTTCCAAAGTGCTCGTCTGCCTTTT
The DNA here is from genome assembly GCA_013400835.1 of Zapornia atra. Classification (NCBI taxonomy): domain Eukaryota; kingdom Metazoa; phylum Chordata; class Aves; order Gruiformes; family Rallidae; genus Zapornia; species Zapornia atra. The sequence continues at coordinate 115,782 of VZTU01030362.1, forward strand.
ATGTTTGCCCCCTCAAGCAGAAGAACACTCTTTGTGTTAATACACCACTGCAGCTTTTCCAGAAATATTGGCCTGGCCTTTGCCTGTCGGTCTGCTGAGCCCCCCAGACGGCTGGTGGAAAGGATAAGCCCCCCTCCCATTTCTCTGCATGCGCCCACGTCACCCCAGCAACCCGCCGCAGCCCCAGCCCGCTCCCCATCTTCCTGTCTGGTGTGGGTGCCAGCAGCCACCTCTCTGCCCCAAGCTGGCACTTCTTCCCTTTCAGCTCTTTCAGTGAGACCGGATCCTTCTGTAGCTTCAGCCATGGTGTGACAGTTGGATTTTGGACACTGCTAGCTGGAAAGATTTTCTATCCAAGAAAATATTGCCCACAGTTCCGTGACAAAAAAGGAAAGAAAAATTTAACAACATATACCCCTACTCAGGGAGACCTCTTGACAGCGAGCATGGAGAGTCAGGCTTCATCTCCAGCTTGTTCCTGAGCACCCAGACCACATTTGCAAGCCCAGAGCAGGCTGCATTTGGCATAAACCAGCTGTCTAAAGCCAAGTGCATAGTCAACACAATGGACACATTACATCACCTAAACAGGCAGAAGTGCAGGTCTCTGATTTCAAGACCATGCCCCTGCCAATTTGAGATTCTTCTTAAAAGATTTCAATTAAAGTCCTCTGGAGTATATAGTTTTAACTTGGAGAGAAAGAAGGTCCTACCTGTAGTTCTGGCTAGAAAATGAGATACCTCGCATAAGGTGTTTTTTTTCTTGCATGTAACAAAAAATTAATTACATGGTGTTGCTCTCTATTAACCTGCAAAGACCAAAGAGTGATTTCTACAGAATCCAGTGGGTTAATCCTACTGCCAAGGCCTGTCCCACTATGCAGACTGCCCAGCAGGGCATGAGGAAATGGGATGGAGGACACTGGTGGATCAGAAACCAGACCAACTACTCAAGCATCGTCTCTGCCCCTGGAAGTCCCGCAGGCAGGAAACCCTACCACAGTGAGCTGGCCTGCTCTGTGGTGCTGCGTCCGGAGGGAGCAGGTCAGATCCACACACAGTCTCTGCTTTGCCTCTGACGTGACAGAGAAGTGCTGCAGCAATCGCTTGTGCTCTGAGGTTGATCGTGTCTGACTTTTTGTGACCACACGCAATGGATAGAGATGATTAGAGTAAATTCCGGTGCTCTTTGGCTCTCCCTGGTGCTGCAATGTTGATGAGCAGTGACAGTTGCACCACTGCTGTCCTTTTCCGTGGTAGATATCGGAGATGAAAGTGCAGAGACGTGGTGGCATGTGCTGCTTCTTGCAGCCCAGCTCTGGAAGGCTTTTGGCGTCCAACACCCTCACTGACATGTAAGAGAAATAAGAATTGCATTGGAAGGTGCCTGGAAAAGCAGAATATTTCTGTGGATGTGCAGAAAAATATGTCAGCATTTTTACTGGTATTTCTCCAAGGAGAAGTGGCAGATTGGTTATTTGCTTTGGGGAAGTGGAGGAAAAGTCAGTGATCACTATTCCTGGCTTCACCAGGAGCCAGGTAGTGCTGTGTTTGTTCTGTGATCCACTCTCTCTTCAGACTCATGTCACCTTCCAAATGCCACCGGAGCCAAATGACCACACAGTCACTTGCATTTCCCCAGCTTTTCCCTCCATGGATTTTCTATCCATGCAATCCCTTCACTTACCAGATGGTGCAGCACAAACCATGATCACACCCGTAATCCCAGTGGGAAATAATCACAAACCATTCAGAAATGCAATAAACACAAAGACACCTGCAAACAGCTGCGAAACCAGAGAGTCTGTATGTGTCTGGAGTGTTTGTGAAGGATGCTGTGGGCAGGCTGGCATGCCTGCACATGACCCTGGTGCCAGAGGGCTGGCTGGAGACCAGGCACGTGCTGCTGCAAGGTGAACACGGGCGGCCAAGCAGTGCTGTCAGCACAGCGGTATTCAGGCTGAGGTCACCCGCCACAGGTGATGTCAACACTGGCAGCAGAGAGGCAGCTTCCCAACTTCTTTGGGTTTTGTTTACAAAGCCTCAGTCTTGGTCGGTGTCAGCCAGGCTGACATGGCCTGCGGGAAGGTGGTTGTATTCCAGGCTTTTAAAAAAAAAAAAAAATTTTAAAAATCCATTTTCTTTCTTCAAAGACACCAATATGTGCAGGCACGGTGTCTGCAGGAGCTGCTGACTCTCTCTGTAGGGGGAGAGAGCTTTTAGCGAAACAGCTTCTCATCTACCATCAGTGTCACACGGGACAGCAGGCAGCAAAAGGACACGGGGAAACCAAAGTGAAGGACAGCACACTTTGCTTCAAACCTTCAGTAGCTGGTTACTGAGTGAAAAGAGTTTTAATACTAGGCCCAGCACAACCAGATTTGGCAGCAGGAACTGCCCAGTGGAGTTTTAAATGTTTTACTTATTTAAGAACAGATGTGAAGCTGAAGTTGTTATTGCTGAGCATTTCTCATCTATTATTTGTCATGAGATGTTTCATACCTTTTATACCCCAACCCATTTCCCCTCCCATCACTGTAGGCCTGAAACATTTCAATTAAAAACTTCATTTTGTAGAAGTGGAAAAAGAAAATGTATTTTCTCCCATCACCCTCCACTCTCTCTCCTATCTGAGTCTCAGACACAAAGTTATGATCCCAGAGGCTGTTCTGTGTTCTCTCTTGGTCCTTGTCATGCACAAAGTGGAAAACTGGTGCTGATTTTTTTTCTGCCAGCCAAGATTGCGGTCATTCCTACTGTCCATTTCTGCGCGCCACAGCAACCGCTTTTCTGGGCTGCAGCATAAACTATGTCAGTGACATTATTTGGGTTAGGAAACAGCAAGCCAAAGGGGGGCAGCTGCGACTCTTTAATGTATGTTTAAACAGGGCAAATGGTTTACTTTTCTTGCCCAACCTACTGAAGTGAAGCAACTGTCTGCTGGCAAGCGAGGAGAGAGACGCCGGGTTAGCTGTGTCCATCACATGTGCAGACCCCCATGTTGGAGGCAGATGTGACCTCCAGTAGGTCTTGGGACCAGGGCTGGTTGTGTTGACATAGTAGTTTGCCCCTTTACTCCAAATCTGTAAAGAGCTGATGTCCCAAATGATGCTGGCACCCACACACCAGCTAATGAGGGATGGGTTTAGAGGTCACCAGTATCAGTAGACCCCCTGGCAACATAGTGTTGCAAAGCATGCTACCATCTGTGTGGCAAAATACAGAATAATGATAGAGAATTTTGGAAAGGGACTGTTTGCAAGGGCATGTAGTGAAAGGGCAAAGGGTAATGGCTTTAAAAGAGGGTAGATTTAGATTAGATGTTGGGAAGAAATTTTTCCCTGTGAGAGTGGTGAGACCCTGGCAGAGGCTTCCCAGAGAAGCTGTGGCTGCCCTCTCCCTGGCAGTGCTCATGTGGATGGATGGAGCTTTGGGCAGCCTGGGCTAGTGGAGGGTGTCCTTGCCCATGGCAGGGGAGTGGGGACTAGATGAGCTTTGAAGTACCTTCCAACTGAAGTCAGTCTGTGATTCTGTGATAAAAAAGCCATGAAAAGAAATACCTTAAAGGAGCAGGGGCATCATGGGGTCTCACATTTCCTCCTGGTGTTCCCCTTCCTTGCAATATGCTCCATTTATTACAGCCTGGGACCTCATGCAATCTCCTCCACTCAGCTTCCTTCTCGTGTGTCACCAAGGGATACTGTGCACAGCCAGGCCAGCAGCTACTGACAAAGCAGTGCCTTTCTTTTGCCTCTTTCTTTCTCTGCTCTGAGTTTCTTTTGAAACATTACAGCTGCACATCCCAGTGTTGTGAAAAAATAAAAAAAAAACCAACAAAAAGGATAATTTCTGACAGCCAGAAAGCTGGTGTATTTGCAGGTTTAACAAAAAGTGACCACAGCCTGATTTGCACAGGTGACTTCCTTTGGTTAGGCCAAAAAATGTGACTATTTCAAAGCTGATTTGTATTTCTAACAGAAGTCCAGAATCTTAATCTCTCCTACAGTTTTCCCCATTTGAACTATGCTTGGCTGTGTGCAAAGTGAGGAATTAAGGTCAGAGGTGGAAGTCAGAAGGAAGAAGGATCAATTGTTCCTATTGCAAAAGTAAACAGCAGTAAGTGCTTAATTGTTTCTGTATTTTATAATCAAGTGGATTTTTCAGACTACTCCAAAGAGCCGTCAGTGTGTGCTTGCCATGTGACAGTGTGGTCTCCTGTGCTAAACTTTCCAAAGCAGGTAGATGGGCTTCACCCAAAGTGAAGAAGAAGGGTTTCCCAAGACCCTTGCTCCACTGTCAATGTCAGCCATGCTCCATGTGCCCTGGTCCTGGTGCCAGCCAGACTCCATGGGAGTATCCATAGAAAACATCCGTTTTGGAACAAGCCCTCATCAGCAGTAAAGCCCCAGGCTGGGCTCCTGGCTGCCCGCACGGTTACACGTCTTCCTGTCATCCCCAGTCTGTCCAGGAATGTGGCCTCCAGTGGGATTTTTAACTGCTCCCTGCTTGCCCTCCTGGAAACATGCTGTTTGCTATAACCCTCAGCCGTGTCCTTCAGGAACATGTCTTCAAGTATCTGAGGGACAATATGGGCTGTTAGTCAACCTGATTTCTAGCAGACTGGCTGCAGGAATGAGCCCCTGCCACCCAGAGCAACCCTCCTAAAGACAATGAAAGGTCCAGTTCCACACAAAGATATGGATGTTTGATGCTCTGGGACCAAATGGTTATGAATGACATTCCTGTGCTTGAAATGGCTTTGCGGATGGTGAGACTGGGAAGTACTGGATGTATATCCTACAGATGATTTTTTGCCCCTTCATATTTTTCCCCAAGGTTTCTTATGTTTTGACAAACAAATGTAACCAGGCTGCTGAGGGATTAACCAGGATCAAAAAGACTTTTGAGGCGGTTGGTGGTTTCGGCTGTTACATTTCTTCTGCATTTCACAGTCACTGTAAGGCTGTGGTGTGCCTGTATGGGACAGAATGGGTCTTGCACAGACCCAGGCTGCTACGCTGCAGGTTAACTGCAGCAGAGCAGAGATGAAGGAAAGCGTTTAGCTTGGGCAAGAGGCACACCCTCTGTTTTGGCAAGAAGCAGTTCAAATCCTTACTCTGATTTACGTTAGTTTACAGGAAAGGCTGAGCTGAGCTCTTGAAGCATATGGTAGTGTTTAACCGTATAAAACTTGGAACCAGCTTCCCATACTGCATGTGGGGAGATCAAAGCTAATAAACTATATATTCTGTATAGGGAATATCTGTGATGAAGAAACAAATTAATCTTGGTGATAGCCAGCAGGGAGAACCTCATTCAAAACCAAAGGCTGCGCGGTGATGTTGCTCTGTTTACTTGTTTTGTAGCTAGGCTGTTTATTAGAACCACCACTGGAGTATAAACTCTGCAAAGGCTTGTGTACTTGGCATGACGGCGCCCGTGATCTCCAGGCTGAGGGCAACGCGTGTGGCGGCAGCCGGAGCTGGGCTCTCCGAAGGTGACCTGCCATACCTGTCTTGGGGAACCCAGGGAAGGTCATGGTCCTCCTGTACCCCACAGTGCTGCTTTCGACCTTTCAGCCCTCACCAAACAGGGTCCTTCACTGTGGAGGACAGCAGCTGTTCCCTCTGCCGTACTCTTCTGAGACCTCCCCTCTCCTCCTCCCTGCTTGCTCTCCCACACCTTGTGCAGTTCAGCTTTTATGTCCCGGTTATTTATGAGAAGCCTGCTCTCCAGGGCTGCCCTGCGTGGCTATTTTAGTCATTTCCTCCAGCAAGTTCCTGTGATTGTTGGGCTGGCATTGTGTGAGTCACCCACCACACTTCCTCCCACACTCCCTCCCAGCTGGGAAAAGCCTCCTCCTGCTAATTTTCCTTTGTTAACTGAAGCATCCTGAAGCAATCCCACCTTGAACATCACAAAGGCCACACTTGGTGATAGCAACCCTGTGCTTTGCAGGTGCCTGCACCATCGACAGGGACAGAGGTCGTCTTTGAGCCGTCTGGCAAAGCTACTGCAAATGGCAGAAACCAGCTAGGCTGACCTGCACCTTCATTTTCTGCCTGCAGCTCCATGTGGTTGCCATCTGCCCAGGGGCTCTTGGCTGGCAGTAAAGCCCAATTTCAACCATAGAGGGTCCCAGAGCCACAGCTTTGCTTCTGCCCTTTGCATGCAGCCCCAAGCCTGCCAAGGACCTTCCTAATGGCCTCTCCTGCCCAGATAACACTTGCACATTGTAGCTAGCACCTGCTAGCCCCAGCACGGGCAGCAGTGTGTTTCTAAAACTAGCTGAGACCATCTGCTTTGGTACACACGAGGCACAACCAACTGCGCAGCCCCAAGCATCTGTAAGCAGACCCTTTCTGGTGACAGGGGTGCTTAGTACTGGCTGTCACCACCCCGTGATGGAGAGCAGGGCTGGCAGGAGCTGGCCCAGCACACGGCGTGAGCACAGGGTGGTGAGAGGCTGCACAGTGCATCTGGGCACTACGCAGCCTGGGGAAACCCCAGCACACACCTGGCTGGGCACACTGGCTTGGCTCCCCTGCCAACGAGCTGCTAGCCTGTGAGCACTGAAAGCATCCAACATGCACGCAGGGCAGGTACCTAAATATGTGTGATGGGCATGTGTTAGAAATTTGAAAGAAACAGCCCAGCATGTTTCTTTTCAGTCTAGCATGCTTCTTTTCATCTCCTTGGTTTGCTTTGGGCTTTTTGATCTTGCCATCCAAAATAAAAATGTGGTTTTTTTCCCCCTAAGCACCAGACTGGGACATTTCTGCCCCCGTAAGAGTGGAAAACATCAGCAAGCTTGAGTGGAGCAACTCCTTTCTTTTACAGAACCTGATGGAGACACAATGTTTTTCACCTTTGTGCTGTGCTGGAGAAACTAATCCACAGGGATGCTCCTTGCACACCAGTCTTGCCCCCATTTAAAGAAGCTAGCAGTGTGCATGTAGGAACATTACCTCTAGCCCCTGTCCACACTGGCAGTGCCCAAGGGCACCCTGCACCCCAGCATTGTTTCCTTGCACTGTGTGGGGGTGAGATGCAGCAACACAGAGTCCTTTGGAGTGTGCCTGTGTGTGCCCAACGGGTGGACCCATAGCATCTGGGCACGGGAAGGCGTGCAGAAGGCATGGGCCGTGAGCATGCTTTTCTTACATCCACCCAGGTAGATGCTTTTCTGAAGCTGTCCCTGAAAGACTAGGGACTGTACATAGACTCCTCCATCATACAGGAAGAAATCTGGCACTTCTCCCCCAGTACCAGCTGAGGACGTTGGCTTGTCTGATGTTATTTCTGCTGCTTGTTAGGTTTGCTCCTCAGTAACCAGTGACACGTTTCCCACTGGGAAGGTACTAAAATCATCACCCAGCTGTAGGGAATAATTATCATTTCTGCTGGAGCAACCATGATGTTTCTTATTAGAAGCAGCAGTATGTGTGGAAGGAAACGTGTGCTTTGGAGGGAGCAGATGGTGAAAGGGTCCCTTGAGAGCGCTGGTAGAGGAGGTGGGCTGGACTGCCACCAGCAGAAGCATCTGCCAGCTCTGTGCCTGCATAACATCATCCTGGGCACCACCAGCCTGAGGCTTTTCTAGCACATGGAGACATGACAGAAGGTGGAAAGAAAAGGAAAAGAGTTTAGAAGAAAAGCTCAAAAAAGGGGTCTGTCAACAAAATCCTGTGACTTCTCTTCAGTTTCACTACAGATGCAGGGATCCAGTAGCAATGCAGGAGGAAGGCCCAGGCCACTGTTGTCTGGAGGGATGTCTTGAGCCATTGATTGGGCCTGTCCTGTCCTTTAGCATCTCACAGGGCAGGGCCATGAACAACTAGTTTAGGTCTGAGGGAGGGTGCATGGTCTAATCTTACTAGCTTCTTTTCAATGTACATGCAAGGGGCCAAACTTCCTCTTCCATAAGGAACACAGGGCCACCGTGTACATATGAAAAGGCAGACAGCACATCAAAATTACTTCATTCATCTCCAGAGACATCAATTCTCCCTTCACCAGACAGCTGCAAGGAAGCCGTTGGCTCTGAGCCTGGTGCAATAGTGCAGCAACACAAGAATAATACACCCAGACCTTTCCTCCCCTTGTAATTTCTCAGAGCATCTGGGACCTTACTTCCTAAAAAACCAAAACCAAATCAAAAAATCACCTGAAGCCTGTTAAAATCCGGAGATCAGGAGGGCTGAAAGTGCCTTCTCACAGCTGTTGCAGTTGTGCTACACCTGAGAGTTATCCTGCTTTTAAATTTGTTTCTCTAAAGCCTGTTGGGATGATCATTGTTAGGATGGGTTGCTGTAGGGCTCTGGAAACACCCTCTTAAATTTTGGTGCCACACAGCTCCAGCTGATCCTTGCTGAACTTCTCTATGCTGCTTTTTAGTAGGGCTACTAGGCTGTCACAACAGCAGCAGTGTTAAGAAGTCTACTGCCATCTGAATTTGATAGGCTTGAAAACCCTGGGGTTTGAGGTGAAGTAGCTGTCAAGCTGGAAAATATTTGTTTTACTTCCAGTCCTGCTTCCTCTGGCACTTGAAACAGCAGGGGAGACAATGAAGGGCTGCAGGAAGGACAGTGAAGGATTCCCTTCACATATCCCCTATACCACAACCTCATAGCCTTGTCTCCTTGCAGCGAAGGACCTGGGAGTCCTGGTGGACAAGCATGAGCCAGCAGTGTGCCCTGTGGCACAGAAGGCCAATTGTGTCCTGGTGTGCATTAGGAAGAGCATGGCCAGCATGTCGAGGGAGGTTGTCCTCCCCTTCTACTCTGCCCTGGGGAGGCCACATCTGGAGTGCTGTGTCCAGTTCTGAACTGACAGAACAACAGGGAACTACAGGAGAGAGTCCAGAGGAGGGCTACAAAGGTAGCCTGGAGCATCCCTTGTATAAGGAAAGGCTGAGAGAGCTGAGCCTGTTGAGCCTGGAGAGGATTGAGAGGGGATCTGATCAATATTTATAAATATCTAATGGGTGGATGTCAAGTGGATGAGGCCAGACTCTTCTCAGTGGTGCCCAGTGACAGGACAAAGGTCAACGGGCACAAACTGGAACACAGGAAGTTCCATCTCAACATGAGGAAAAAAAAAATCTTTATTCTGAGGGTGAGGTAGCACTGGGACAGGCTGCCCAGAGAGGCTGTGGAGTCTCCTTCTCTGCAGATAATAAAAACACACTTGAACACTATCTGTGCAACCTGCTCTAGGAGATGCTGCTTTACCTGGGAGACTGGACAGGGTGATCTCCAGAGGTCCCTTCCAATTCCTACTGCTCTGGGATTCTGTAATTCACCAGGCCTGTGGAGAACAGGAACCCTGAAGGTTGTTTTCCAAAGATGAGTTTTCTAGTGCAGCCAACAGTTACCATGAGACCAAAAGATACAAGATTTTGAGAAGTCATATGCCAGGCCTGCCTCACACACATCTCTAGCTTTGTGCTGATCTATATCTACTACCTAGGTCAGCAGACTAGGTTCCTGAACTATTCAGGTAGTTATATTAAGTGCCAGACTGAAGCATCTCACAGTGCTGTAAGTAGTTCTCACATGAGCTCCCTTCCACGGGCAAGAATGTAAAGGGTAAGTGACTTGCCATGGTCATACATTTGCAGCAAAATGGGGTCTCCTGAGTTCCTGATTGCCACCAAAGGCACAACAAGACTTCAGCAGGACTGCACCTGTCGGGACCAGGATGTTCAGGGGGTGACAGACCCCTTACAACCCCTTTGCATTTTGGAATGTGTATGCCTGCTTTGCCTTAAAGCCAGCCCTTTAAGCTTTAAGGTTTTCTGGCACTGGCACAGGCATGTTCCAACTGACCTAATTTTACTGATCTTTCTCATCTATAACCTCCTTGGTTCACTGACTACAGGGATTGCTGGGTTTCTCATTAGTGGTTAGAAAGTGGTTTTCTGCTCTTGTTCACTCAGCACAGGACACAGAGCAAAACCTTCCAGGAGGATATCCTTCTGCACAGGTCAGGGATGCATCCCATGGAGAAGCTGCAAACTCACCACTTCTCCCTCAGAAAGGGGCGGCCAAGAAAACTGGAGCCAGACCAACATGATTCCCATAAATAATTCTCACTGTGTTGGCATCTGATTTTTTATGTAAGCTGCTCAAAAGCAGGATTTCTTTAGTCAGGCTGGTTCTCTAAGCACACAGCCCTGAACTACTATTTAATCTCTCGTTGCACTCTTGGGTACCAGAGCTGCCTCTCACAGCTTGGCAGTGGAGCTCTTACTGAGGTGTGTGATAGCACAGGGGCTCCGAGGTGTTTTTATGACACCCCACCCTCACTATTGATCATGATGATGCTTTCCAGGCTCCTCCACACAAGCTGAGGTGAGGCTGTGCAGCCATGGAGGGAGCAGGTATCATCCTCCAGCTGCTGCAGAGAAGTCCTTCTCTTCAGCCATCCCAAACAAGCCATTGCAGCTCTTGCAGGCTTACCCGGGAGAAGGAGGAGCAGCACAGGGATGCTGCTATCTCTCTGCAAGAGAGAGAACGCCCTAGCTTCAGCGAGATAAGAAACAGGGCTGATGAGGTTACCATGAAACTCCCTTTCCCAGCAGCTAGCAGGCAGTGGAGGTTGTATCCCACCTCTGGGACAGTGCTATTCCCAGCATGTCTACATCTGCACTTTTCTTTCCAGACTGGGGCTGAGCCCTGTTGCTTCTTGTTATTTTACTTCTCAGAATCCTTGCTGTGCCTGTGGGGTCTCACGGCCACCCACAGGCAGCGGCTCGGCTGGGGACCTTCACCCCCTGGGTGCTGGTGTTGTGACAGCACCATGACACAGAGCCCACAAAGGGGTGGTGAACAGCAGCACCTCATGTACGCTGAAGATGCCCCACAGCATATTTTCCATTCTTCATACACCATGGTGCTTCCCTTCACTTGTTTCCCCTTAAACACTGACTGGCTGCTACTTAACGGGGGGTGGGAGGGAGGTAACTATTAATTAAGCCTAGGATTTCACAGATACCTTCTTGGAGGCTTTTGGTGAAGATCAAGTGTAGTATAACATTAAATATTTAGCGTATCTTCTCAGGAGGGATTTGATCTTTACATATGAAAAAGGGATGAGACTTAAAGATTAAACAGATTTTTTTAATATCCAGCTTCAGTGACTCAAAATAACAATGCAACAGCAGCGACTGAAGAATTTGCATGTGGGGGATTAAGTACAGTGATGAGACATCAGGGACAGAGCACAGGTCTGGGGAAGCTGTGTGGTACTGAGGGAGTCACTGGGCAGACACAGAGATACCTGGGAGGAGGTGACTGACAGGAGGCTGGAGAAGCGCTGGTAGCCAAAAGGAGTGGGGCAGGGAAAAAGTGACTGTAGACACAAGGAAGGTTTGTGTTGTATTCAGACATGGTGGCCTTATACTTCCCCAGTTGACCATCGAGCAAACAGCCCATCCTAGTATACTACAGTAACATCCCTCTGTACACAATGAAGCCCAGGAGTCTTCCCAAAGGACTCTGAGGAGTCCCTTCTGCTAGGCAGTGGATCAAACCCACTGCTCTGGCCCCAGGCAATGTATTCAAATACAAGACTTCATGCCCTAGGTTCCAATATTTATACATACATGTGCACAAGCTAAAAAATAGAGAAATTGTCAAAGGTGTTTTTCAAGCCAGCCAAAACATTTCAAAAGGCAGGAGAAAGAGAAAATCAATACAAAAAAACTTTCATGCACGGTTTGTTAAAACTAGGAGTTAAAACAGAGGGGTGGTCCTGCCACCCCAGCCCCTTCTTTTTCTGTTCTTAAGCAAGAAAACCATGAGATGAAGACTGCTCATGTTAAAGCAGGCAGTTTGTTTCTTTAAACCTCTCTAGGAGGGCTTAACTGTACATCACGGAGCCCAGTGTTGGTACAGACCAGCTAGATATGGCCAGAGCTGTGGGGAGGCTGCAAGTCACTGCTGCCCTGGCTCAAGCACCTCTTTCACTTCAGTCTTTCCTAAACAATGTACTTAGAGTGCTTGGCCTGGAAAGAAATGCTTGTCTGACCTTCTGTGAAGTTGGTTTCAGCCTTTTTCCCAGTCCAGCTCTGTGCCATTCTTGTGTCTGAATGAGCAGTAGCCACCTACATGGGAAAAAGGTAGTGGGGGCTCAGCCAAGAAAATAAGCATTCCCCAGCCTTTCCACAACATCCCAGTTTCAATTGTGCCCCTTTTTGTTCTCTGGAGCAAAATGCTGAATGATTTCAGTCATTTCCCTTTCAAAATAATCCCTTTCCTGATGCAGACTTGGACAGCCCAAGCAAAGAAACATTTTTCTTCCTGGCAGCCCCGTGAAGGAGTGGCAGGTACGGCAGACGGAGCGGTGGTGAGCTCAGCATTACTAATGCCTATCAGACCCAGTTCTCATCACTGTAGTGTGGCAACTTGCAAATCTTAAATAAAATAAAAAAAAAAAAGTACTAAAACTAGTGAAACCTGTCCTCAGTTTGCCATTTAGATTTGCTGAATGCAGCATCAGAATAAACTGTTATAAACATTTACTGTGACTTCCCAAGCAGCTCCGGCCAGAGTTTCCCTGAAAGAGTTTGCCTTTGAACTAGTGCATTTCTGTTTAAAAATGCATTATAGGAAAATTTCTGGGTTTTGAAAATCCACCCCAGCCCATGCTAAACCATTTCTGTGTTTGGTTAATGCCATTCCTAAAGCACTTTCCTCTTGATGTAACACCCCTGTGCACTGACATGCAGCTCCAGATTTTTCTTCACTTTGTGTTACAGATTGATGAGGTCCCTGACCACATTTTTATTCTCCTTAGCATCGCTTACAGTGGGGTTTGCCTTGCTTTCCTTTGGACAGCTGCAGTGCAGTCACCCCAGCCTCCTTCTGCTCAGCTGAGGGAAGCAGGTACTTTGAAGATACAATTTTTGTCACCTGCTTTAGACCTCTCCTGCAGCAGGAAAATTGCACCCCTGAAGTGCTTATTTCTCAGCATTGACTTCAAAGGGAGTCTAAGGAATAAGCTTAAATATATCTGTGCTTAGTCAGATGAGACCCACCCAAGCAAGTGGTGATCCCAGCCCTCTGAACTCATCTCTGACAACCTCCAAAACCACACTGAGAGCCTCAAACACTGCTTTACAAAGCGGAGTTATCACTCCTTCCAGTTACACCCATCATCCTTCCTCAGGCATTTACAGTTTCCCAAACCCTTCCTGCAGCGGTTGCTACTATGATTCACAAGATCCCACCACATCCCACTAGCACAGCTGTCCAAGCTGGGGAGTAAACTCCCTCCCCATGACAAGGGTGCTGCATCATCATCATCGTTGTCATATCATCATTCTTTCAGGGTTTATTTCCACTGTCTCGCCTGGGTATGTGGAGAGCTCCAGGTTCAATTTAGCAGCTCCATGTTTGCAATGAGGCTGCCACCTAAATAAACACAACCTGCTCCCAGGGCACAGCACATCTCATCTTCCCTTGCAAGACAGCTCTGTTACGCTACCCAACCGCCTTGTGCATCGTGACACGCTGGAGACATGAAACAGTAAGGGAGATGTTGTTGACCCAAGGCCAGAACAGAGGTTCCTCAGCTTTGAGAGAGAATAGACACTGAAGGAAAAGCTTCTTGGTTTGGCAGGGTGAGCCCTGAGCAGAGATTAACTGACTGAAAGACAGTTTCTGCAGGAAAAGGCTGTCTTCCTGCCGGCAGAGCGGGTGCACATCTGGCTCCTGCCGTGCCCCGCGGCAGAGGCAGCTCTGCAGCTGCAGCAACACGGGCTCCAGCCACACAGCTCCTGCCCCCAGGGACAGGCAGTTTGCAGCTGGGCAGCGGTGGTGCATCCCTCCGTCCCTTCCTCCCTCCCTGCCTCTCCCAGACTGCCATTTTCCCTCTCTATTCCAGGTCTTCCTTTTGGAGAGGGTTTTTTCTGGACGCCCTTTGCCTGCACCATTCACTTTTAGCTCATCTGAAAACACCTGTTCTCTCCCAGGCCTTTCTCCAGGACACTGTGGACAAGAAGCAATCGGACTGACTGAGACTAAAACAAGAGGGTCTCATTTTCCTTCTCATCAGCTCTTGGAATATTTTGCTGCTTCCACAAATTCAGAACAATCTTTGCTTGCTGCAGGGTTGTGTCTGTGTCACTACTCAGTCCCCAGAGTGCCCGGAGGTCCCCTGGCAGCCAAAGGGAGGAAGAGAAGTTGTCCTCTTCTTTCCCAAGCAGGAGTACCTGCATTCACTTCTCCCTGCCTGCATGCAAACACACAGTCCCTAAATGGGGGACTGAAATTGCCACTGCTGGAAAGCAGCTGAACAATGTGCAGAGCAGGAGGGAGCACAAAAACGACAATAAATGCTCTGTGAAATTGCGCATTTGGAAAGATCACCTGGAGAGATGTCTGATACCCCAGCGCTCAGAGCAGCTTCATGAGCTGCAGAGCAAATAGCACAGATCCAGTTGAGAGAGCTGCCTTCCAAGCCTGGAGAGCCAGCCCTGTCCCTGACAGTCCTGTTCACTCCAGTCCTGTTTCCTCAACACAATCCCCCCCCATCCTCTTTCCCTCCTCCATGCCTGTCCTCTCCATCCCTGCCCCTTCCAGACCTGTACCTTCTGCACTGCCCCTCCAGCCCTGTGCCCTCAAGACCTGAGCTCCAGCACAGCCATTACTCTTAATACTCAGAAAACCCATCTCTGATGTCTATTAGGTTTTCCCAGTTAAATATTCAAAATGTCATGTGCAACCACAAGTTGTCACCTGGGCTCATTTTGGCTGGAGGCAAATTGAGCCCCGGTGAGAAAATCAAAGTATCCCTTTCACCTGGTGATGATGGGTTGGCATTGCCAGCTTCTGCCCTAATAACTGCTGGGGTTTATCATCCACTGCTGAGGAAAAGGGGTTTGGCTGATCCAGACCCACAAGCAGGCTGAGGGCACATGTTGGACCAGGGACCTCATCCCAGCTGCCCCCCCCTCCTCAGCCTACACACCCACAGCAGTGCTGTGGGGACAGGACAAGCATAGCCCTGCTGTCTGCCCGCCCACGTCCACGTGGGCAGAAACTTCAACCTGTGTGCAAATTTATATTGCTTCAAGAAAAGCAGTGTAGTATATTAATATATATTATATATAAATACATCATTAATACCATCCTTAAGCTGAATGAGGGTAGGTTTAGTTTGGATACTAAGAAAAAAAATTCTCTATGATGGTGGTGAGGCCCTGGCACAGGCTGCCCAGAGACGCTGTGGCTGCCCCCTCCCTGGCAGTGCTCAAGGCCAGGCGGGGTGGGGCTTTGGGCAACCTGGTCTAGTGGAGGGTGTCCCTGCCCATGGCAGGGGGGTGGGACTAGATAAGCTTTGAGATCCCTTCCAACCAAAACCCTTCTGGGATTCCATGATAGTATAAGAGAATATTACTGTCAAAGAACTGCTGATTTTTAGTTTTTTCCCTTCCTTGCCTAGTTTTGACAGAGCCCTCTATGTTTCTGTTGTAGTTTTTCCCCATTAGTTTTACTACCATTTCATCCCATACTGATCTTCCCTCAGCAATGTCTTAGCTTTTGCTTTTACACAGTTCATCAATAGCAGAGAATTCCCTTAAGAGGAAAACAAAACCTTAATTTTCTGCAATTCTTTTTTGCTCTTTTTTTCTGTATAATCTTCCACAGTGACCCATGGGAAGGTGGGTTGTTTTAAATACGTGTCTGTTGAGGTAACACTAGAACAACCCACTGGACAAAACTCTTGAAAGTAATCATAGAATCATAGAATGGTCTGGGTTGGAAGGGACCCCATGGATCATATTGCTCCAACCCCCCTGCCACAGGCACGGCTACCAACCTCCAGGTCTGGATCTACACAAGGTTGCCCAGGGCCCCATCCAACCTGGCCTTGAACACTTCCAGGGACGGGGCACCCACTACTTCTCTGGGCAGCCTGTTCCAGCACCTCACCACTCTTTCTGTAAAAAACTTCCCCCTAATATCTAATCTAAACC
The DNA here is from genome assembly GCA_013400835.1 of Zapornia atra. NCBI lineage: Eukaryota > Metazoa > Chordata > Aves > Gruiformes > Rallidae > Zapornia > Zapornia atra. The sequence goes on from VZTU01030362.1 coordinate 131,767, forward strand.
TTCCCTCCTTTAGCTTTAGTCCATTCCCCCTTGTCCTGCCATTATCTACCCTTTTAAAAAGTTTAATCCCCTCCTGCTTATAAGTTCCCTTCAGGTACTGGAAGGCTGCAATGAGGTCCCCCCACAGCCTTCTCTTCTCCAGGCTGAACAAGCCCAGCTCCCTCAGCCTTTCTTTGTAGGGCAGGTGCTCCAGCCCTCTAATCATCCTTGTGGCCCTCCTCTGAACCCTCTCCAACAGTNGAGCTGCAAGAGCACGCTGCTGGCTCATGTTAAGTCTCTCATCCACCACAATCCCCAAGTCCTTCTCAGCAGGGCTACTCTCAAGAAGCTCTTCTCCCAGTCTGTATCTATGTCTGGGATTCTTCCGACCCAAGTGCAACACCTTACACTTGGCAGTGTTGAACCTCATTAGGTTCCCCCGGGCCCATCTTTCCAGCCTGTCAAGATCCCTCTGGATGGCTTCCTTTCCTTCTAGGGTGTTGACCACACCACTCAGCTTGGTGTCGTCTGGAAACTTGCTGAGGGTGCACTCAATTCCATCATCCATGTCATTGATAAAGGTGTTAAAGAGCACCGGTCCCAAGACAGACCCCTGGAGGACACCGCTTGTCACCGGCCTCCACCCAGACATAGACCCATTGACCACCACCCTTTGGCTTCGGTCTGTTAACCAGTTTCTTTCTTTCTTATGAAAGGTTCACAACTGGTGATGCTCCTTCCCTTGCTGAGGAAAGCTCCACCAGTGCAACAGCCATTGAACACAAGTCTGGGGAAACACATTCCCCTAATCATCTGCTTATCATGCAGATCTGGTAAGTTTGAGCCTTCAGTCTTCCAGTCATTTCCTTGTGTGTGTAATTAGCATTGATCCTGAAGAATAAAGCAGCCCTGTAGAAGGATAATATCTGCTAAGTGAATTGCACTGTTATGTACAAGTCTGTTGTGTGCAAGTCTATTAGGCATCTTTCTCGAAGATAAACCTTAAAGCTTGATGTATGTTTGCATAAAGATAACATATGTCCTTGAATAACTGGGGGCAGCTTTGGCAGTGAAGCTCTTACTACCAGACGATCCATTTAAAAAATCCATTTTTACCCTGATGCATGGAGCTGAGCAAGAACACATTTATTGCAGGCATCAAACCTGAGACAAGGCAGGTGGTTTTGTGAAGGCTGCAAAGAATAGCACAGACAGAAAAGGCTGGGCTGAGCAAACCTCAGATATCAGTATGGGTACCATTCCATTGCAAGAAGTGTCTCTGCCTGTCTCTAAGGCAGAGCCCACAGAGGTGAAGGCTCTTTCATTTTTCTATTGAACTGCATATATTTAAGGGCCATTGAAATCCATCCCAACTGTCAATGGTGTTTTCCTTTCAGACAATGTAATGCAGCAGCGTTAGGCCGAAGCCAAACCGGGAGCACAGTCGGGCCAGTTGTATTACTTCATTTTCTGATTTGTCCTCCTAAGTCATAGAATAAGACCAACTGTATCTGAGGTAGCTTGTAGGTGACACTGCATGCTGATTTGTGAGAATCACAAAAGGGTTTTCATGGCACTCTAAATGGGTTATCTAGAAATTCCATCAGCAGAGACCGTGGGAGAGCACATCATTACCCTGGGCAGAGCTTGTTAGACACCAACCCTTCATTAGTGCGCGTGGCTTTCCCTGCACAGCAGCCTTCATCCTCCTCTGTCCAGAATGACCAGCATTTCCCAAGAGGCAGCCATGCCTGACATGACCAGCCCAGGGTGGTGGCTCCCAGCAGCAGGTTGGTGAGCCCTGTGCCCACACTGGCAGGGAGCGCAGGATGTCTGCAACATTGCCTACAGCACTGATGCCAGGCAGTTTAGGGAAAGAAACTCAGTATCACTTATTTAAGGCTCTTAAGACTTGGGCTGTCCCCTAATGAATTGTCTATTTCATAATGATAATAGTAATTAATATGGAACTCTATTCTTTTCACTAGTAGAACTGAAAACACAATACAGAAAAGGAGATTGTTCCCATTTTATGTATGGTGAAAGTGAAGCAGATGGCTGAATTGCCTTCCCCGATGTCATACATCAGTTTACTGGCAGATCTAGGAATCAAACCTCACTTTTCCAAGCCTGCATCCAAGCTGGAGCTGCCAGGTCCCCTGATGGGGTTTTCTGAGTGTCTTCTGAGCCAGGGTTCACACACTTCAGTTCAAGGTCACACTGAAGATCAGCTACTAGGTAAGGATTTTCTCCAAGGGAGTCGATGGACTGTCTCCTACGGCAGTGCACAGAGCAAACGCAGCTCACCGGGTAGTTCAAAGGTCTTTGGAGGGACATATTTCCTACTAAGAAATGAACTTCACTTCTTTCTCTCTCTTGTCCTTTCCCTGTACCGTAACACAAACCACCACATAATTATTTTCTTTCATGGCCTCTTATGTCATGACACACATGCCCCCCCCAACCAAACTTGGCAAATGGTTGTCCGACACCTTGTATACCATTTCTTATTGCCCTCCCTGATGTGGGTATTATGGGTTTTGTTGAGTCTGTGTTATGATGGCAAGACCTCTAGGAAGTCTGAGGGATTCAAGGATGATTAACTGTAAAGGTATATTTGGTTGGGTTGGGTTTTTTTTTCCAACTGAGATTTCTTGTGTATTTCAGATTTGATTAGCTGAATTCTTATTTTAGAGAGAAAAAAAGTCTTTAAACTCACTCTCCAGTGAAATAATTATCTATCAATGGGTGAGCTCCTGCATATCTGTTTGCCAGAGCCAAAGTTTTTACAAAATCTCCTTCAGGCAAGGATGTGGTGTCCTGAAATATAACAGGTTTAAGCAATCATTTCGTGGCTGGGTATCCCTCAATTCCCCTTGCATATCAAACTAGAAAGGAGAGGTGAAGAACAGCTTTAAAAAGCTGGGAGAAAATGGAGTGTTTCTGTATTAGCTATTAGCAGGTCAAAGGCTTTTCCTAGGGAAACCTGCCCATTTAAACAGAAAACTGAGAGCATGCAGAGTTTTTTCCCTCCATTGTCCCTGCAGAGAGTGAAGTGAAATCTAGGCATTAGTGCTAAATTGTTTTCAATTTTTGCAATGGCTTTACGTAAGTAGCTTTTTCTCCTCCATGTCAGTACGCTTGACAGCTGTTAAATACCACCCTCATCAAAACAAGCCCCTGTCCCTTCAGTCCTTATCCCGGTAAGACTCCCAGCTCCTGGCTGAACTCATGAATCCTATGCTGCAGGTGAGCTCCTGCACTGGTCCCTGAGGGCCCTGCACAGGGGCAGGCAGGGAAGCCTCCATGGGGCTGCCCAGGATAGCACAGGGTGGCCAACCTGGCCAGCCCAGCCAGGGCCACTCGAGCTCCTCCTGACACACGCCTCATCCTGCTCTTGTGTTTATTAGAAAAATAAGCCCCAAGCTCTCTCAGATGGTTTGAGTGCCTGAAGACAATTACCAAAATAACTCCCTGCTGTGTTACAGCAGCCGGCGCCTCTAACAGTGCGGTGCTGTGCGCCACGGGAACCAAACCTTCTGTAATAGCAGCTCCTACCTGATAGGTTCAGAAAGACATATGGAAAGTGTAAGTGATTAATGGAGTTGCTTTTATTGTCTGGCATCTTCTGAACACTTCAAAAATGAACCTTCAATCACTGTCTGAATTATTTAAGGACCCCTTGCATGTCATATCCCTCCCAGGGTCCCCAGCACATGCCTGTGGAGACTCCCTATCCAGAGGTCAACATGGGCAACCTGGAGTCAGTCCCCCAATCTCAGAGTTAGACCCCAGGTTCACTTACAGCACAGACACAAGCACTGCCCTCAGCTGATGCAGCATTTGTGGGGAAAGGAGTGCAGGCAGGTGGGTGTTCCCCTGCCGTGGGGTTGGCGGCACATTTCAGCTGACTGAACGTCTGGCTGCTGGGCTGCTGCCCTGGTTTCAGCAGGGATAGAAACAATGATCTTCCTAGCAGCTGGTGTAGTTCTGTGGTTTGGATTTAGGATGAGAATCATGTTGATAAAGCACTGATGTTTTAGTTGTTGCTAAGCAGTCAAAGACTTTTCAGCTTCTCACACTGCCCTGCCAACGAGAAGGTGACGGGATGTCCAACAAGCTGTGAGGGGACACAGCCAGGACAGCTGACCCAAACTGGCCAAAGCGTATTCCATATCGTACCATGTCATGCTCTGCATATAACTGGGGGGTGAGATGAGAGGCAGTTCAGCTCAAGAATTAGCTGAGTATCAATTTCCTTTTCTATCCTATTAAACTGTCTTTATCTGAACCCACAACTTTTACCTTTTTCTTTTTGTCGCCCCATACCACTGGGGCATGGGGTGGGAGTGAGCAAACAGCTCTGTGGTTGCTTTTTCTGCCTGCCAGGCAGCTCATCACAACAGCTGCCCTCCACCAAACCTGCCTTGACCCCAGCAAGCTTTGGCACGGTCTGGGGTCCACCCAAATGAGGACATGCACCAAGAGAAGATCTCTTTGTCCCAAAGGACTGGCTTTCTGATGCTGAGATCAAGCATCTCCTGCACTTCACTGGCAGGGGTTAACCGTGGTGACAACCAGCTGTACCAACTTCCTCATATTTAGATGAGTAGCACAAACAAGCTACAGACAACCAGGTTGCCACCATCAGCTGCTGCTGTCTCCCATTGCTGACATCAGGACTTTGACCCCAGCAGAGCTGTGGCATTTCTGGACAGAGGAACGCTGAAAGTACCTGTAGTCGACTGCCTTCTTTCAGCTAAGGAGTCATGATGAATTAAAGTACGTTATTTTCAGAGGAGTGTGTGCCAACATACAGATGTGGTGTCCTCATGGTGGGAAGGGGTCCTGTAAAGCACACAAGACAGCCCCTCTCTGATGTCTCCTGCATTTCTGCGAATGCTGCAGTCCCTTCTGTGTGCTGTGGAGGAGTAGCATACTCTAATCCCATGGGTATGTCCCACTTTTATGGCAGTGTCTCTCCTTCCAAAGCCGCCTCTCCAGGGGGTGATATTACCAGCCTGGCTGGACAGAGCTTTTCTATCTCCAAAAGCCCCATCAACATCATACAAGTATAATTTGGCCATTACATCAAGAGCAAAAATAAAATGTTGCTTGTCTTCTGCACCATTTCCCCCGGTGTCCTTTCTCTGTTATTTTGTTCTTTTTCCTCACTGCAGTGATTTGAACAATTTCCAGTCTTGCATTGAAGTGAAATAGTTTTTAGATGGCTTCCTCCTGTTTAAATTAGGAGAAGAAAGAAAGAGAAAAGAAAATCTTTCTTGCTTTGCTGTCAGCAAGTAAAAAGTGTTGGGTGGTGGTAAGTCCCTTCACCATTCTGGCACAAGTGCCTTGCCTATAAAGGTACCGTCACTCTGCAAATCCAGGATACAGACTTGCAAGGCAGCCCCATGAATCTAACTGCCAGGCCAAAAATATCTACCTGCTCCACTCTCAGCAAAGTTCTGGTGGTGGTTATTAGCTCTCAAACACGGTATTTTCAATATATTGATATTTTCCAATAGTATGTTGAAATTTATCTGTAGTTTTAAAAGTTGGTATTGGTAAGAGAAATGGTATTTTTCAAAACTATTACTGTCTAGTGAAGATCAGTAAATACAATATTCACAGAAGCACATTAGTTCATCAATGAGGGGCAAGAGCCATTACAACAGAAACAACCACCCTGCTGTACAGCCACAGCAGCAAGAACCAGCCAGGACACACCTTCCAAAGAGCTGGGGACCCATGGGAGGGGATGGCCCAGGTGTGCCCAACACCTTTTTGTTCATCAGCTATAGGAGTGACCAGTGGGACAACTTGGTTTTTTGGACCCTTTCCCCTGGGTACTCACCCTGCCATGTCTGATTCTAAACTGGCAAAAACTCTTGGGTCAAATTTCTGGGGATTTTCTTTTTAAATCTCACTGCTAATTGACTGTTCTAGGAGATGGGGAAGTTAAAGGATTTAAATCGATACTGGTCAAGGAATGCAGGAGAATAAGGACACCTTCAGGGCTAATACATTGGGCTAAGTCTCGGGGGACCCAGCTCAGTCAAGGGTACAGGCACAGACCCCTGGTTTGACCTTGAACCAGTCATTTGCTCTCCTCTTACTGGTTTCTCATCTGCAAGATGGTGAGTATATGTTCATCGGTGTTTGGGAAGTGCCCTGAGATTGGGGTAATGAACACCACTGATGGATGGATGCTGAAAGGGGACATGAATTTTCCCTGTTCTGGCTTTTGGGGCACTTGCTCCAGCTTTTCTTTCCCTGGGAGGTGACTGGGGAGCTCTCTGAGCAGCAGGAGATGCCTGGGGGCTGTGATGCCATGGCTGGATTTAAGCTCCTTGGCTAGGGAGAGGTGTGATAAAGGCATAGCATCTCAGTGCATGGGAGCAGCAGTCTCCATCTGCAGCTTTACGCACTCCCATAGCAACTAATTAGTGCTGTTTATTAGTGCTGTGTTCCCCTAGCTGGGCATGCTGCAGATTGTCTCCATTATGTCCCTTCCTATCGCCCCGGGAAAAGCCCTGGAAGCAAAGGTGCCCCGCAGCGTGCCCTGCAAGCCAGCTAATCCTGCCCCTGTGGGACCAGGGTGGAGGGCTGAGCTTCAGACAAGGAAACCTCAGGCAAAAACGTGTCTGTGCAAGGAAATGATTGAGGGTTTTCATCTTCTCTTGCTGGCTGATGAGACCAGCCTCGCTGCATATGCTGAAGCTGTAGAAGAGTGACACAGCAAAGTGCCAGTGCCCTCTCCAGCACAGGCTGAGCAGGAGCTGGTGTTCTGAAACCTCCATGCACCCCAGTTGCGCACAGCACAGCTCCCCCCCAGCGTGGCCACCAGCACACAAGGCAGACTTGCCTTCACACCACGTGGTTGGGAGTCCAGCAGGCACAGTTCAGCAGAGGTACACAGCCCAGAGCCATCAGCACCATGCTGCTCCAAAGATGAACACCACATTAATGGCAGCATCTGCTTACACCACATCTGCTGCTAGCTCTTGTCTGCAGTGACCACTGGCTGAGCATGCAGAAGCAAATGCTTCAGGGGAAAATAAGTTTGGTTTTGTCTTGCTGAAATGTGAAAAAGAAGATTGAGCATGCATGCTCCTGTATCGGGGACTCTTCTCAGAGGTGGGAGGATGGGACTTCAGCTGTGCCTAAGGCAGGACTGGTACTCAGGAGACATCTCCATGGGTACGTGGGCGAGTACAACCGTGCCATTTCTCCCAGGCAGAAGCTTGTGCTTCAGCAGACTCCTGTGCCATGCCCACCACCCTCACCAAGTGGGTTCCTGCTGAGTTCCAAGCAGTGCTCCTGCTGTATGCTGACACCTCATACTGCACTCCTGGTGCAAACGTGTCCCCTCAGCCACACCTGTGCATGCCCCTTCCTGCACACACTGTCCAGCCACAGGGCTCCAGTCCAGCCTGATGCTTACTTATTATTAATATATTGTGTTAATTGTGGTTTCTGGGAGAACTGCACATGGCCTGTGGCTCAGAGAGCTTCCTGACAGGCAGAGGAAGGTCACACAAGTGAGAGAGCACCTCACAAGCAAATGCAAGCTGAGCTAAAGGAAATCACCCAATGGTTTTATAACTTGCCATCTGGATTTTGATGCCCTCATTTTTGAGCTTTTCTCTTCAAACAAGAAACCTACTAACATTTCCCTTAAATAAACTTAGGCGTTTTCACATAATCAGATTATTCCAGGAACCACAGTCTTAAAGAAAAGCCAGAGCCTGTTACATGAGGTGTGAACACAGAATCCCCCGAGCATCACAGTGTTGTCACTTGGATAGATGGGAGGCACATTTCTGCAGGAGAAGGGTTATCCTTCATTTTTAAGATTTGCATTTTGATCCAGTTAGCTTCCTGAAAATTTAGCAGCCCCTCCCGAATTTTCGCAGAGCCTCGAGGGACTGGTGGTAGAAGAGCAATGCAGGAGGACAGCACACCACGACAGCATGAGACTGCAGCAGATGGAAAAGGGAATCTGTGAAAAGAGCAGGGTCACTGGAAGGACAGGGCTTAGAACCTGGATGTGGCAGAGATTTTTTATTTTGAGGCTGAACTCTGTGAATTTGTTTTTTGCCAGTGGTTTTAAGCAGGCTTTAAGACCACCGACAGCAGGCATATCACCTGAATTATTCTGGTGTGAACTTGAGGGGTAGCAGAGTCAGATTAATCAGGTACAGATCAAGAGTTGCTCTCTGAGTCATCAATCTGACAGTGACCCACAGTGTTGTCTTGAAGCCAGCAATTTGACCTCCCATGTTTCTGTTTCTTTATCTGTAAAATGGAGCAAACAAAGCATTTCACTCAAAAAAGCCTGCAACTCATGTCTGTGTGACGTATTGGAAAGCAGTGCTATGATTAATCTCATATCTGCAGATGCATAGGAAATGAAGATAAACAAAATGCTCGGGTCTTTGGTTTCCTAAGTTCAGAAACCATTTTTATCTTCAGATTGAGGCAGGCAGCACTACGTTGCCTTTATTTAGGAGGCATGAAGTGGCAGTAAGAAGTAGGTTGGGAATTTGAGTGTCTAACTCATGATTTTTTTTCTCTGCCATTTTGCTTTGCAGTCAAGTCTAAATGGGAGAAGAAGGAGCAGGTTTGTTTTCAGGCAGCTTGGTTTCCATGGGACTTGGAGTTATTGATCAGTTAGCATCATTACTGCAACAGCTGATGTGGACTTGCTACAGTGCTACAGTCACATTCATGGCACTGCCTGCGTTTCCTAACGCAGAGCCTTGCTGTCTTTCTGAATATACTGATGCTGGCTGCGATTCACTGTTGAGGCTCCTCTTGGATTCATTTCCATGTGAAAGCTACGCCAGCCTCCAGTGCATAAATAGCGTGTCAGTGCAGCCCATCGTGAGGACTAGATCCGGTTGGGTATTTTCCAGCTGAATGGTTTTTTCCATTTGAAAAATCCAGTCGGTCAAAATGGGAATGTGGGCAGGAATGTGTTGATTTTGACAGATTGCAGCAGCCAGGGGAGTTAAAACCAGTTGGTTTTATCATGGGGGCTCTTGCTACAAAGCCCCTCCACACCCCAGGGCACCCCCAGATCTCCACAGCAGCTCTTACACTTGCAGGGCTGCGAACAGGAGATGATTTTCCCTAAGGGCCCCCTCCCCATTTTCCTCCAAGCTGCCCTCCCAGAGGCAGGCAAACCATGCAGGCCTCCTCATGGCAGAGTTTACCCGGCCCTATTCAAATCTCATGAGGGGAGGATTGTTTTTCGGCCCTGCCTCAAATAATAACCTTGAATAAAAACCCTGTTTATAGGCGTCCTGTCATTCTGGAATACCAACAGATGCAGACACTTTGGAGTAATTGCTGGTTAACTGCTTTGCTTCTCAGCATTTATAACAAGTACAACCTATCTCTTTCAAAGGAAAAGGTAAGCAACAAGTAAAAAAAAAAAAAATCTAGTGAGATCAAGGAGACAAACCTGACCAATAATGGAATTTCAAGTATGGGCCTGAATTTCAGCAGCACACCAGCTTGCCTTCCTTTCCCTGCCACCTCTGTCCCTGTCTCTCTCAGGCAGGGGTGCCACCAAGCAGTGGTGGGGCACAGCAGCCTGGCTTTGTGCCCAGAAAGCCAGTCATGCTCCAAGAAGAAAATGCCTGTGATATCTCGCTCATCTCCTCATGTGGCTGTGGAGAGGACACAGTGTTTCTTTTTGCCCCATCTGCAAAGGAGGATCAGGATGCTGGCTAGGGCTGCTGCCCACCCCGCTGTGACAACGTCACATCTTCTGAAGCCTGGCCTAATTCATTTAATTTGAGCTGCCAAGTAGTTCTCAGAGGGTAAGAGCTTCAAACTGCTCCTGTTTTAAATAGATTTGAAGAGATTAGCTAAAAGCGAAAGACGCCATATCCAGGCCGCTCCCTGCGTGCAGCCCAGCACACTCTGACATCGCTTTCTTGCAGAGATTGCAAAGTGGGTGGGAAGGAAAGAGACCCACCCAATTCTTTATTTAAAGTATATATATATATATATATGTATATATATATAAAGCTTCAAACTCAGGAGCATCCGTATGATATGGTAACACAGGCAACTAAGATATCTGCACCTGGGTTTTGCTGAGGTAAATGTTCCCACTCTTGTCTTCATAAACTCTTCCATTCAGTGAGAAATTTCACTGCATCGCTGTCACTGTCCAGGAGTCCTTCCTCCCTGACTGGATCTTGAATGGCAATTACATGCTGCAACGGGGGGGGGGGGGGGGGGGGAGCGACAGACACAGA